>CM046787.1:9922512-10270012 GCA_025617405.1 Perca schrenkii
CTCTGTAGAATCGGCACTACATGATAAACAACCTTAGTCTGTGACCTGGAGTAGACCTGAAATCAGAGGTGTGTCCTTAACCTGAGGGACATATAATTCGGATCCTGAGAGAGATTCGGGGCTTCAATTTGTTTTGTCATGTCGCATGGCTGCTAACTTCGACCCGACAGGGGAAGCATGTTTTGCTGTCTGCTGCCAGCAGTGTTTTATGTTTTATGTTTGATTGTGTTTTGACTGTCGTTTTCATCGTGTTGTTTTATTAAACCTTTTGCTTAACTTTCAATTCGACCCCAGCCTCTTCTCCTTCCTCCAGAAATCAGAACGAACACGTCATTTAGACATTTCTTAACAGTCTGGACGCTAAAATATCCCGGTTTACACCACCCACTATGAAATTGTCCCGGTTGTCAGTGATTACATAACCGACATGGTCTTATTATAGCCCGATCATTAACTAAACCCATGTAGAAAGACAAATAAAGCGTATGATTTTTACAATGTGTGTGTGTGTGTGTGTGTGTGTGTGTGTGTGTGTCAGTCAATCGTAGCGGTCTGCGTCTGCATAATCTGTGCAGCCAGCGTTACGATGTATATTTGTAAACATTGTTGCAACGCCTCTTCTTATCCGTCTCGTTTTAACCTAACTAAGTCTTTTGCTGACACCAGTGTTAAATTTCACAGCAGGCTTTCAGCCGACAAATTGATTCACTCCTCTAACAAATACGTGATAGAATGATGTTCTTGCCCGCCAGCCAGTAGTTGTGACGTCACGTGCAAAGTATGAATAGCCGGTACATTGGGGTACAACTATTACACGTCACTACCACAGAATGCATTGAGACGTAAATAACCATGGCGGCCTACGATGGAACAGATTTTCTGCATTTTTTAACAAAAAACTAAACATTTGGAGTGTTTTTGTACCACCTTTTTATAGCTGACGCCCACGTTAGTCTTATAAGGCCAACATGTCGTACTAGTTGGGGTTCCTTTTAAGGTAGGAGAGGCTCCGGTTGCTACTGCACATTCAGGAACAGAGAAGAAAGAAGGATGAAGAAAGACCGGAGATACACCAGAACATGATGACATTAAAATGGGTTTGTGATATTCTATGTACTCCTGACAGTAAGATAAGCCATAATAAACCTATATAAAGGCCCAGTCAAGCAAAAGAAAGAAAATACCGTGATATACCGTGAAACTGCCAGAATCTTAAAAAATACAGTGATACAAATTTTTGGTCATACTAACTATTAGCACTAACTGTGATTGACAGAAACACTTTCACTGGTCCAAACGGGCCATCGACTGGCCAATCAACTTGCCCATCATACTTTTTTACTGGCCCTTAGGGCACTGCTTATGCCATGCACTGGAAGAAGCCAAATCCTTTGCAGAACAAGATATGACTAAATTATGACAGAAAATAGAGCTTAATCAGAAAAAGCCCACCCACAGCAATGAAGACTTTTACAGGTTCCAGCGGTCGCTATTTGACCTATAAACCGCCATCCTGCATAGCAGTTGACTGCTGCTGCCACCACACACAGCCTGCGCTTCATGCTGCAGAGCTGTAATTCATGCTAATTCAGCATTCTGGCTTTCCATTTCTGTTTATTTTCGAACGGTGACTGTAAACATTGGGGACCTACTTTTAGCCCAATGCAAAGGCAATGCTGGGGAGAGACAGAGGTGGAGCACACAGAGTGGTGGCCACAGCATATCTGGAAATACACCAGGCTCCGCCTGAACACACTCCACAACAGGAGAGGACAGATACATACAGTACACATTACTAACATAACGAGAAACCACTCCGTGTTATTTGCTGAATAACCTGATGTCCTCCATATTAAAACGACTATTTCTTTCACCTAAAAAACCCTAGACCATTTTAAATACCATATTTAAAAAACCACGGTCATGTAAGGCTTGTATCATGTGGATGCGGCAACAGTTTTGTTGTCATTACTTAGAATTCCTCAGGGGGGTGGCAGAAACTATGCACTATAGCTTAATATTAATTTTAATATTTTTGGAGATAACAAAATGTTTGATTCATGGTTAATGGCTGAACTGTCTACAGTAAAGAAACGGAAATCAGAAGCAGAAAACAGCGCAGAAAAAGCAATAGCAGTTTAAAGACACAAAGAGCTGGATGACAGAGAAATCGACAAAGTTGAAGAAGACAGACACAAAGTAAACACTTATATACACAGAGCGGTATGGGCTCTGGAAGTGTTTAAGGTTAATCCAGAAAGAAATGTCAACAGCTGCACGATATGTGACTGCATGTCACAAACTGAGAAACACAATTAAAACTACATCACTAAATGTGAAGAATAATTATCTTGCCATAGTAGGTAATAATAATAACAACAACAACAACAACACACACACACGAGAGAGAGACTTTCATCTGTTGAAATGTTGGAGAGATAGTTACTGAGTGACTTATCCTGTTCCTTCTAGGGATTTAATGTTTTTAAGGTTTAACTTCAGCTACAGCAAAGAGAAATAAAATATTAGTGCTGTCAGTTAAACGTGTTATTAACGGCATTAACGCAAACCCATTTTAACGGCATCAATGTTTTTATCGCGAGATTAACGTTCTTTTTGGCCTGGCAAACTTTGTAGTTTTTTTCACATGCTGTTGCAACAACTAGTAACATTAGAAAAACTACAACACCACACCGGATTGCGATATTACGACTCTCACTATGGCCACACCAAGACTCGCCCTTCAACAGCATTTATTGGCCAGTCGTCCATGCTTACACAAGGTAACGTAACCCCATTTGTACAGGTCCTATCCTATGACCAATCGGCTATCCTAACCTTAACCACTCAAGGTCAAATGCCTAACCCCAACCAATTGAGCTGCTTCGTAGGGCGGGTCTTAGCTTGGCCATAGTGGGATTCGTAATTTTGCCACCGGATCTAGCCAAAGAGTAGTACATACCTGCAAACTAGTCGCTTTTCGGCAAGACCCGGTGCTAATACAGCTCCGGTGCCTTAACGACCGTTATCTAACGGACTGAATAGCAACGCGGATTTCAGGTGCCACTTAAATGCCTGCGCTTCTCTCTGATGCTCCGAAAACGGACGTTAGAGGGAACTGAAACATCGCCGCACGGGACGCTAGTTAACACTACACTTAGCAGCAGGTAACGTTAGCCTATTGTTTGCTAGCAGCTGGAGTAAACACAGCTGACAGCTAAACGGTGTAAAGTGTGTCTGCATTTCACTGGAGAGGATTTTAACACTAGACTGTAGCTGCCGTTGTCTGAAAAACACAGACTCAGCCTCGCCAGCCTCGTGGTGCATTCATAGTTATTGTAAAATACCCTTTTCCCATCCAGTGGTTGTTTTTGCCGTTTTACTTTTTATTGTTTTATATTTTTGAACATACAGAACAGACAAATACAATTGAACAAGGTATAAACTTAAAACAAAAAGTAAGGACATTTGTGTTTGGTGGATTATTTCTCTGTGGTAACAATGCTTTTTGGCAATAAATGTTATACCGTTGCAAAGCCTGTTTAGTTCCCTTTCAAATGGTGCACCATTTGTAAGGAACATGCATTTGTGGGATGAGCAGCAGCGCATAGTATGTGGGTTGCGCTCATGAAAAATTTGCCAAATCTTCTATGCCAATGCCAAACAGCTTATTCTGCCATTGACTCGTTTGGTTTTTGGTGGATTGGATGATTGAAGTTTGAAGAAACAAGACATATTGGCTCTCCCACATTCTGGAGGTAGTCTCTGATAAACCCTGCCCTGTGGGGGCAAGCGTTGTCATCTTGGAGGATAGAGTTCGGTCCCAGACTGTGGAGATATGCGTGCTGTTCGTGCCAGAGTGACAAACACAACCATGTTGGCTGACTTGCGACAAATGCTGGTTGAAGAATGGGATGCCATCCCACAGCAGTGTGTGACCAGGCAGTGTGTGACCAGGCTGGTTTTAAGTATGTGTATGTGTATGTGTATGTGTATATATATATGTATATGTATATATATATATATATATATATATATATATATATATATATATATATATATATATATATATATATATATATATATATATATATATATATATATGATACGATCTATCTATCTGTTCAGGCATCGTTTTAAAAGTATCGTATCATGTTGATAAGAGCATTAAAGTGCGAAAAAAATAATAGGACAAAAAGAAATCAAGGGCAAGCAATTCCTTTTTTAAAGTTTTTTTTCTATAAAGTTGGGAGGTGGAGGAGGGTGTTGGGTTTAGAATCCGTCAAAGACATTAAAGCATGTTGAGGCATCGCTCAAGCGTGGGTGGCTGACTTCCTGTGTCTTGATCTAGCACAAGCATGTCTGACTGCTGATCTAGAAATACCGGCTCTCTGAGAGCTCATGCAATGACACCAGAACAACACACATTTAAAAAGACTCCTTGCCATGCAGTAGAGACCATGGGATCACACCAGCTGCAACGCCAAATCAGGCCAGTGGGGTAAAGTGTGGGCCCCTTCCTTACTTCCTACCTCCCTACTTCCAGCGCCCTTGCTCGGACCACACCCATCTTCCAACTCCCCATTCATTCCAACTCAACTACACAACTGTAAAGTTTCATGAGTGTATCTTACACGGTTGTAATGCTATTGTGGTGACACCTGATAAAGTACTAAAATCCTCTTCTGTGGTAGTTCCCGCTACAGTAGGTGTCTCCAGGACCACATTTTGATCACACAGACAACACACACACAGAGACACACACACACAGAGACACACACACACAGAGCACACACACACACACACACACACACACACACACACACACACACACACACACACACACACACACACACACACACACACACACACACACACACAAAATAGATATACTTCCTAATTCAGTCTTCCTCATACTCAACTCTCCTCTAGAGACCTCTAGCAGCAGAAAATGACCTATTGTATGTGCAAAATGTATGTGAAAAATACAGACTTGACTAGTTAAATTAGAAGGAGAGAACACGTAGAAGGACTTTAGGGTCCTTTGAGGGGAGCTGGAAACAACCCCACCAGGCAGACTGTGACACTGAGCAGAAGATTCAGCAGTTGCTGTAATGACAGTCAAAGACACTGGTCATTAATTATTGCATTGTTTGAACTCATCCTCTCAAACACTGTAACTGTGTGTGTCTGTGTGTTCACCCTCACAGCATCCCTGGCACAAGGATGACGAAAGTGATGTCATTGCACCTCTTGTGTCGGGCGGTGTGTGGTTGAGACAATCACAAGTTATCACAAGTTCAAAGCTGGACTGACTGAACACGCCTGTACAAACATCGGTATGACCATTTGTTAGACACCACTACTGCGTTGCTTCTTTCTGTTTAGCCATAAAACCAGCAATTCTTCCTCAGCATTCTGGGATATGCTCCAACTGTTCTGTTGCTCTAATCTAAGGGATGTTTAACAATTAACTGTTTAACCGTTAACCTACAATATTAATTGACCGATTAATTCTCCCACTTAAACAGTAAAACAATATTATTAAAACAAAAATAAAACTTTTTTGCATGATAAAAGAAAAATAAAGAAAAATAGGCTATACAATCTCTTTCTTAACTGCTAGTTAACTTTTTGGTGCTAACTTTGCACTAGCATGTTGCGTTTTAAGCTGCTTTTTTTCTGCTCAGCTGGTGGCTCTCTGCTAGACACTGTCATAGCAAAGAGCTACGTGACATATGCCACTATATTTACAAGGACATACACACCACTGACAACCTCGCAGGTGGAGATGGGCTCAGACATGCACGCCGCTGTGGACTTGTGTTGGCAAGCGGTTCCAAGAAAGTGGCTGCATGTGTCAAAGGCAAAGCACAAAACATCGTGTTTGCGTGACCGGTAGCCTACAAGTCCACAGCTGTCTGCAGAACACCAAAAGTAAGACCGGGCCTCCTGGTAGGGGTGAACTGGGACTCGTTGCCTGCTTGTTGGTTAACGGTTAATGAGGGTCAGCTATTGGTCAACAAAAAGAAATCTCAAAATTTGCATCCCTAATATTCAATTCAATTTTCAATTTAATTTTATTTATAGTATCAAATCATAACATAGGTTATCTCGAGACACTTTACAGATAGAGTAGGTCTACACCACACTATAATTTACAAAGCCCCAACAATTCCAACAATTACAGTAATTCCCTCAAGAGCAAGCAGTGCGACAGTGGCGAGGAAAAACTCCCTCTTGGGAAGAAACCTCGGACAGACCCAGGCTCTTGGTAGGCGGTGTCTGACGGGCCGGTTGGGGGTGTGATGAACAGTGGCGATAATAGTCACAGTGTAATATATAAGTAACTCTTTTTGTCAAGCTGCTACTCTTGTGTTTGAGAGGAGACTGTTTCTTCTTAACTTTCCATCATAACAATGGGACATGGCTACCATGGCAACAAACTCATTTAGCACATGCTGAGAGAGATGAGGTCTTTAGATGTCACACTGTGGCAGGCCCGCCAGCCCCTGCTAGCCTTGTTGCTGGTGCTGTCCCTCATGTTCACAGTGGTAAGTAGTCAGAGGCAAGAACATCATTTTAATGACCATATCTTAAATTTAACTGAAACACACTTCACTCAATTGAAGAATACTGAACTATAAACTCAGAATTAGCTCAACATACTCTTATTTCACTGGCTGCACAATAAATGGAAACATAGCGCATACAAAAAATGGCAAGCTAGTGTGCAGGAAAATGGTTGTGTTGCAACATTCCAGTCCAAGTCCAGTTGTTGAACTATTTGTATTGGTGGAGCCAAATAAATGATTAAATAAACAAAGAAATCCTAATCTGTTGCTTTTTACCATAAACTAATAAACAGCGCTTGTAGAACTGTTCTATAAAAGCAATATCACACTGGAGGTCATGCTGTTTGCATGGCTACAACCAAATCACAGCCCTGATGATATTCACCACAACAATCCCTTTCCTGTGATATTGCCTAAAACCCACTCCATTCAAAAGTGTTTTTTTATGTTTAGGTCTCCTAAAATGTCTGACTTTGACTATACTGACTACACTGTATGTAGTCAGATTAGGTACTGTACATCACTAATAGGGTTGGGTACCGAATTCAACGACCAAATTGCCTTATAAAGTATTGAGTATTGAAAAATGCCTAGTCATTCAATACCCAATTTTAATACCTAAGGAGTAAATCTCATCAGTGTCAGTGAGCTAATAACCCTGCAACATGCTTCTACTAAGATCTAATAATGTTTGTGATTTGCTTCTGACGTTACACGTCGTAGAGGCAGGTAGGAGAAACTCCACCACGCGCACAAAGACTCACACACTGTGACGTAGCAGGAGCTGAAAAATAAATAAAAAGATTTGTGCCGTAATGTTGCAATTTATTTTTGTTTCATAATATTTATACTGAAAAAGGTATTGTTCAGAAACGGGTATCGAAGTCACGGTATTGCTATAGGTACCGGTATTGACATTTTGTTAATGATATCCAGCCCTAGTCATTGATCTGTAAACTAATCATCTGAACTAAAACCTCCAGCGCAGAGTGGACGGTCAGTACAGAGAGTGAAAACACACTGTTCTGATACGTCTGATATAGGGCTGGTCCGAATACCATTTTTTGAACTTCGAAGCTTCGGTAGTAATGAGCATCGACTATTCAAAGCTTCGGAGAGAGGGGGCTGAACATATTATTATCTCTAATAAAGGCAGGAATCTCTATGTGTCTGTCTGTTTGCATTTTGATTTTTTTGAGAACCTTTCATCCAAACGACTTCACAAGGGAGTGCAGTGTCGTATTTGGTGCAATATAGATAGACAGGCCAGACGCGTTCAGAATTAATAAACTTTTAACCTCTCAAGGATCACCGTCTCGTCAACGGGACACTTTGTGACTGGGGCGTCGCTGTAAACTCGATAAAACTTCCACTCATGAGCGTTTTTATAACTTTAAAGCATTAAATCTTTAAAATATACAGCCATGTACACAACTGTTACAAAGTAAAAGAAAATAAAACAATTTAGCCATAATCTGAGTAGCCCAGAGTGCATGCATACCTGTTGTTGTTGTCCTTTCAGCAACAAAGTGGTATTTTGACCAAAACTTGATTTTCATAAATCCCCAAGAGTCCAAGGAAATGTAATATCCAAGCTTTATATTCCAAAACGATCTCTTCGCCTCACAATGTTGAAGTTTCTGGCCGAATCACAACGGAAAAACGCGAAACAAACGTTTTCCATTTCCGCACTTGTTATCGCCGCTAGCTTCTCTGCCCAGCTTGCTAATGGTGCGTTCTTTTTGTCTTGTAATCGCAACTAGTAGCTCGAGTGTGACGTCACATGCATGTCGGAAAACGAGTTACCGCGGGTTATTGCGTTCTTTTTGTCACACAATACTACGAGTTGGAGAAAAGATGGATTTTTGTAACATTTTTAGTAACATTTAGGATTCTATTCACCCAGTTATTGACATATTACACAACTATATTTCACAGTTTGATGCATGAAAATTACGTTTTGATTAACATTAACGTTCGGCTACTGCTCTGCTTTCTGCTCAAGGCTCGGCTAGTTGTTGTCATATAGCAACCGAGCGTCTCAGCTGCACAAGCTCCAAAATAACTAATTAGGCGGTATTTAACTCCTAATAAGACTGTAGCGACATGCCTATAGGTAGCAGTATACAGTGCTATGTGTATGACTTCTTCATTTGGTTACAACAAAGACAAAAGTGCTTAAAATTGTAGATAACCACAATGTTTACTACGTGTGATGCACGACGTAGCCATCTTTGAAAGTGAGCTCGGGGTCCTCTGAGTTCAGACGACTTGACGAGTTGTAAATACGACTTCGGGGGCGTTCTTTTTGCAACTTCCGGGTCGTAACTCCGGAAAACAACTCGTAAAACGACTTCGGTGGACAAAAAGAACGCACCATTAATGCTCGAAGTGGGCGTCATCGTGTACCGACAGTATGTTCTTCTTCTTCTTTGTAGTTTATTGGCGGTTGGCAAACCAACTTAAATGTGCATTACCGCCACCAACTAGACTGGAGTGTGAACGAGAGATAAATGCAGAAAATAAATAAACCAAAATATAAATAATAATAAAAAAAAAAATGAATAGTCGAATGTCAAATTTTCAATTCGAATACCAACCCACCAAACGAATATTCGAATATCCGGGTCCAGCCCTAGTCTGATAGTTGCTGATTTTAATGCACAACAGCATCAACCTTGCGCAAGCAGCGGTGGTGGGCGGGGGGCAAGATCTAGAATTTCTCAATGAAGGAGAAAGAGTTGACTTGCTTCCAGCACATTTTCAGAAGTTTTTTTACTTTTTATGTGGAAAACCATTTTAAACAAAATATTAAATCATACCAGAATATTTTTATATACTTTAAAATGTGTGTGGAGGGGGACTTTAAGTTAAAAAAAAACACATTTAGTAAAAAATCTGTTAGAAAGGACGTGACTTTATTTGTGGGAATAAAGCAAAAACTGTCTATTCAGCCTCGTCAATCTGCTCTTCACCAATATCTATCACAGCAGCTCGGTTTCTCAACTTTATTAATCAATCTGACATTTCATGATGGATTTGCATGCCTGACAGAACAGACACAAGCTGAGCACATTATCATTCACAGATCTCATGTCATCTCATACAGTCACTTCATTCATTAGAATTGAATTAGTTTCAACGTGCTTGACTCATGTGAACATCGGTCATATGAGCAACAGGTCTATGGCACAGCCATGCCTCGACATGTCTGGTTGGAGTGAGCACACTCTCCTTAGATGTCGAGGCTCCGGCAATTCTTTCACAACTCTGTCCCAACATGGGGCCGCTGTGGTGGGCTGATTTGGTCAGTGGTGTTGTCTTAATAACTTTTTTTCATGTCCAAAAATGACAGCACTCACACAATGACTAACAATGACTAAATGCCATACAATCCAGCAGGCACAGTGTAACCACTTCAGCCGCCTGCTCAATAACAGAACTACAGTTAAAGATTATAATTATCAGGTCCTATACATGCACAAATGATGAGATGCCACAGTGAGGAGGCTGCGACTGCTGGACAGGTGCCCTGAGCAGTTGGGGGGCCTTGCTCAAGAGCACCTTGGCAGTGCCCAGGAGGTGAACTGGCACCTCTCTAGCTACCAGTCCACACTCTGTACAGGGACTTGAACCAGCAACCCTCCGGTTCCCAACCCAACTCCCTACAGACTGAGCTACTACCACCCAAAAAGCAGTTCTTTTCATAGCATATTCCATCAACACATGCAGTTTAGAATATTTATACCAATATGGAGACAGGAGTGAATGTATTTGTATTTGGGATTGCTTGTCTCAGCAGTGAGTATTGCGTACTGAAAGTGGTTTATGTGCAAGCAATCAAACCACTTGAAAAATAGCATACCCCTGTGTGCCACTGTCTAAACAACACAAAACCTTGTTGTGTAAACATCACACAACAGTGCAGGCAAGACACAGTGTACCGGCCAATGAAATACTATTCTGGAAACCTAGAGAGATCAAAGGTCAGCCCACAGGTCAGGGCCAACACACAGAAACAAGGATCAGTGTGACCTTAAGGTGGTCATAACTCATATACACAGTTTTTGCTCTCTCAGCTATCAAAAGTCAAACGGAAACCGAAAAATGCACAGAAAATGGCACACACACACTTTGATTTTTTTTTTAAAGGGTTGATAGAATGATTACATAGAGTATTTTACACTGTTCCTTAAGGTCTCCTAATGGGGTATGTAACATTGGTTGGGCTGAAAATTGCCCGAAAGCTATTTTATTGGGCCCTTAACTACCCTGTGAATATGGCTCTATTTGGAACGAACTTTTCTTCCAAATATGGTATTCTCATGAATATTCAGAATGAGCTGATTGGTTTGAGCAAACTACACAGAAACACATGGGAGACTCGACAGCAGGTCTCATATTTCAGACACTGCAAAGTTATACATTGTTTGTCGGGCTATTTCGTTATTAAATTCACTTCTGAGACTTTTTTAAGTGAGAAATCAACTATATAAAGCTCAAATATGGGCCGTTTACCGAAAATTGATGGCAAATTGCAAATTTGGTAAGACTGTGTGTCGGATTTCAGCGCCGGTGCCTGTGTTGCTGCCTCGCCGCCCAGCCTGCCTTCCTTCACAGACCCCAGCCTGCTATGAGGTACTTGGAGCTCCGTCACGACTGGCAGCCCACAGCACTCCATACCTGCGCAAAGTCACCGTCTTTTGGGCTAATGGACAACCAAATGCCGCTGCCCTGACAGAGCTCCAGGGCCTGCAACTCCCCTCTTACTGCTAGCTAAATGGCCTGTGTGTGAGAGTGAGAGCGCGGTCAGCGAGCTTGTTACACCAGCAATCTCTTACCACATGTTACGCCACTTATACAACATCTACCTACATGTCTTATAAAGCTAAAAACGGTGTCCGATTTCAAATTAATGAATATTTGTGAAGACTAGGTGTTTCGTTAGCTGTGGCTGTCCCTTCAATCCTAGGTAGCTATGAGTAGCTACAAATCACGGATAGTTAGCTTAATTTTCAGCGTAATTCGAGTATATTTACAGTTTGAATTTCGTCACGCCACTTATACAACATCTACCTAAATGTCTTATAAAGCTAACAACGGTGTCCGATTTCAAGTTAATGAATATTTGTGAAGACTAGCTGTTTCGTTAGCTGCGACTGCCCCTTCAATTCTAGCTATATGTAGCTACAAATCACGGATAGTTAGCTTCATTTTCGGCGTAATTCGAGTATATTTACAGTTTGAATTTCGTCACGCCACTTATACAACATCTACCTAGCTAAATATTTTGTTTTCAAGTTAATGAATATTTGTGAATTTCAGAGGAATTCTAAGAGGAGGCTAGCTAGCTCTCATTGATAGAGCTACATCCAGCCACAGGCTCTATCAATGAGACTCGCGGACAAGCGGCGTTTATTTCCCCAATACTTTGTTTAAATAACTCAACACATTATAATGACACACATTATAAGATTAACTGAAACCTGTGGTAAGAGATTGCTGGCCTAACAAGCTCGCTGACCGCGCTCTCACTCACATACACCGGGCATTTAGCTAGCAGGAAGAGGGGAGTTGCAGGCCCTGGAGCTCTGTCAGAGAAGCAGCATTTGGTAGTCCATTAGCCCAAAAACTGTGACTTTGCGCGGGTATGGAGTGCTGTGGGCTGCCAGCCTAACGGAGCTGTGAGCTCAATCCAGCTCACAGCAGGCCGGGGTCTGTGAAGGAAGGCAGGCCAGGCGGCGAGGCAACAACCCAGGCAGCACCGGCGCTGAACTCCGACACACAGTCGGACAAAATTTGCAATTAGCCATCCATTTTCGTAAAGCGGCACATATTTGAGCTTTACATAGTTGATTTCTCGCATAAAAAAGTTTCAGAAGTGAATTTTGTAAATGAATAGCAGAGATCTGCGTGACCTAGATTCAGAAGACTACCTGATCTCAGGTCAGTTGTGTAGCCTATGTAAATGTTGGGGCGTGACTGTTCCTTAATACACCCATGGGCGTGACAAAGGTACAGGTCTTGGGAGGTTGACGTCAACTTCCAGCTTTGTTGAGATTCGCCCGTTTTCAGCGGCAGTTTCAAAATATGAGATTTTCATAGTAAAGGGGTGTCAATGGGATTTTGAGCTTCTATGTATGTCCTATTTACCCACCTAACTGTCGTTATTCAACTATGACAGAGTAAAATCGGTTTTGCATTCTATCACCCCTTTAAGAATTGCACACAGGTTATAAGTGCCTCTTTTCTATGATTTCTGAGCAGATTTATTTATTATGGGCATCAGAGACAATAATATGTATGTAAGTCACATTGAATCACATCAATATTAATGAGGAATATGAATTGAGGGTTTTAAAGTACATTATTGCCTTCATGTTGGTAAGTGGGCCAAACAATAACTAACCTTCATGCACCTGTCCCTTTAAACCTCACGCAGTATATATATTATATATATCTCTGCACCCTCCATTCAACTCTCCTGCACCTCCGCCTCACAGTTTCAGATTAGGGTCCTTAAGTCTTGAATCTAGATGGGTTCTGTGTCCTGAAATGTATGCGTTTTGGAGCAGATGACATAAGAAATGTATGATATGAAAACAAAATGAAACCATCTTACCTCATATGACCAGACACACTGCACCCCGGCAAACCTCCTGACACACCGGCCCACCTCCACGTCCTCATGGGTGGTGTACATCTCCTGTAGACACTCTCGGATGTGGGGCACCATCCTCTTGAGGACCTCGCGGCTCATGATAACCCCCGGGCCCCCCATGCAGAAGTTCTCCCCAGGCTCCAGGGCCAGCTTCCCCAGCTCGTCCCGAGCTCCCATGCCGGTTTGGCCCAGGAAGATGGCCTCGCTACTGTTGAGGCTGCGCAGGAAGCTCTCTAGCCTGTCACTCTTGATGTAGACATCGTCATCGGCCCTCATAAACCACTCGTACTTGTCCAGATAATGGTCATGCATGTACTTGAGCATCATGAAGGACTTTTTCTGTGGTGGGTACGAGTCATCCACATTCCTCAGAGCCACTATGGGAATGGGTATGGAGGTGTCCGAGCCCTCGCTGGAGAAGAACTCCACGCGACCTGGAATTGTCTGTGCCCATGTCCTGTAAACACACATACAGAAATGGATGGAGTAAGATAAATGTAAGATAACAAACAAGTGGGATTGTCTTTAACATGCAACAACCTTCGATAACAGGAAACATGTTAAATAAATAGCACATTTTAATGTTATTGCTGTCAAAGTTAACGCATTTTCCTTTTAAAAGGGGTGATAGAATGCAAAACCGAGTTTACCTTGTCATAGTTGAATTACAACAGTTTGGTGGGTAAAATAGGCATGTAGAACCTCAAAGTGCCATTGACACCCATTTCCTATGCAAATCTCAAAATTTGAAACTGCTGCTGAAAACGGGCGAATCTCAATAAAGCTCATGGTTGGCTGTCTGTACCTTTGTCACGACCCAATATTTACATACAAACCACTGATCTGAGACCAGCTGGTCTTCTGAATCTAGGTCTGAATACATTGTTCGTCTGCCATTTCATTACTAAATTCACTTCTGAGACTTTTTTATGCGAGAAATCAACTATGTAGGGCTCAAATATGGGCCGTTTTACTAAAATTGATGGCTAATTGCAAATTTGGTACGACTGTGTCAGACTTGAGAAGCTCTACAGTCTGATGTGACAGCAGCCGGTGCCTGTGACTCGCGGACAAGAGGCGTTTATTTCCCCAATCGTTTGTTTAAATAACTCAACACACATATTCATTATAAGATTAACTGGAACCTGTGGTTTTTCGAAGTTAAAATGCTCCACAAGAGATTGCAGGCGTAAGCTCGCTGACCACGCTCGCGCTCACACACACCGGCCATTAAGCAGGAAAAGGGGAGGGAGAGCAGCGAGCTGCCGGGCGTGGAGCTCCGTCAGGGCAGCGGCATTTGGTAGTCCAGTAACCCAGAAACGGTGACTTTGCGCTGGGTATGGAGTGCCGCGAACTGCCGGCCGTGACGGAGCTCCAGCCAGCTCACAGCGGGGTCTGTGAAGGACGACAGGCACGTCAGACTGTGGAGCTCCTGAACTCCGACAGTCTGACCAAATTTCAATTAGCCATCAATTTTAATAAAACGGCACATATTTGAGCACATATTTCTCTCATAAAAAAGTCCCAGAAGTGAATTTAGTAATGAAATAGCAGATGAACAATGTATAACATTTCTGTACAGTGTGTGTGACGTGGTGTGCCCCGGCACGGAGGGGAGGGGCTGTGTGTGTGTGTGTGTGTGTGTGTGTGTCAACCAACCAATCAGTGCGCAGCTCATCTAAATATTAATGAGCATACCATATAGGCAGAAAAGCTCTTGTTTCATCCAGGGCTTTTTCACAGGGTTGCATTAGGGCCCATAGAACAGCAGCTGGGCCATTTTCAGCCAAACCAATGTTAATGTTAAACCCAGAGGAAAAACAATTCACATGGTACAAACTCAATGGTACATGTAAATCTAGAATTGACTACTGGCTTGCTGCTAGTTCATTCAGTAGAATGTAATCAAACTAAGGTAACAGAAAAAGAAGTTTTCACCTTTTACAGTAAGCTCTATATATCTGCATTCTCCTGTACTGATTCCAATAGCTTCTTTGACAAAGTCATAAACTTCATACCAACCATTGATGATGTATGTAAAGGAATTTGTGAATCAGATTTAAGAATAGAAGAATTAGATGCTGTTAATTTGAAATTGTCAGTAAACAAATCCCCTGGCTCTGATGGACTCACTGTTAGCTTTTATACGTTTTTTTGGAATGATATTATGAATTATATTATATAAATAGGTTGTTCAGGGCACTACAGGAATGCATTGAGAAAAGACAATTGATGCCAACTATGAAACAAGGTTTGATAACTCTTATACCAAAGCCTGGCAAGGACAAAAGAGTACTAGATACGCTTAGACCAATTACATTACTCAACACAGACTATAAACTGCTTTCTGGATGTATTGCAACTAGACTCAAATGAGGTTTGTCCCAGATAATAAATGAAACTCAGTCCGGGTTTCTTGGTGGAAGATCCATCCACAATAACATAATGCTTGTTTTAGATTTGATCGATTACAGTCATCTGTTTATAGAAAGTGGATTTATTTTCTTTGCCTTTGATTCGGTAGAGCACCCATTTATTTTAAATACTCTTGAATACTTTGGATTTGGTAGAAAATGTATAGATCTAATTGGCATGTTATACAGTGACATTAACAGTTGTGTAGCTTTGGAACATGGTACCTGTCCGAGATTTAAAGTTGAAAGAGGCATTGGACAAATTGTCATAAGTCAATTTGCGGATGATTCTACATTATTAGACTCGATTAATCAATTCTCTAAAGCAGCAGGCTTGAAATTAAATATTGATGAATGCGAATTATTCGCTTTACATGATCAGCCGCCTCACGTAATCTGTAACATAAAAGGTTAAATCGCAAGTCAAATACTTGGGTAAAACTGTCACCAGAAACAAAGAATTAAGAGAGAAAGAAAATATTTGTAAAAGAGTAGAGCAATATAATTAGCCATCAATTTCCGTAAAACGGCCCATATTTGAGCTTTATATAGTGGATTTCTCGCATAAAAAAAGTCTCAGAAGTGAATTAGGTAACGAAACATTGCAGTGTCTGGAATATGAGACCTGTGTGTGTATGGGGATTCGCTCAACCAATCAGCGCGCAGCTCATCTAAATATTCATGAGCATACCATATTTGGAAGAAAAGCTCTTGTTACAAATAGGGCCAAAACACAGGGATGCATAAGGGCCAATAAAATATCAACTAGGCCATTTTCAGCCCAACCAATGTTACATACCCAATTAGGAGACCTTAAGGAACAGTGCGAAATACCCTATATAATTAATCATTCTATCACCCCTTTAAAACAATGACCCAACAACTTTTGGTTCATGTAAATGTTATATCAGAGATGAGGCCTCTTTGTGTTGAGGTTGTCAGTTTGAACAGCAAACAGTTCTCTAACAAATGTGTTAAGAGTGTATTATGTATAAAATATTATCCCTTTCAACTGAAAAGAAAATATATTCTCTGAGAGACGAAGAGGCAAGAAAGATTAGGAAACGATCCTTATCGTATCCTCTCCCACCAAAAGCCAAAGAAGTGACATTTAAAATATTAAATGATATTTATCCATCAAACCACTTCCTACATGTAAAATTTAATTGGGAGAGTAACTCCTGTGTTTTCTGTGAGAACGATATTGAGACGGTCAAACATATTTTCTTTCAGTGTGAACCGATTAATGACTTGTGGCTGTCTTTTCAATGCTGGCTTCAATCTAAAGGTATGCTGCTACACCCATTAAACGAAATGTCAATTAAAGATGGAATATTTTTAAAGGATAAAAATCTAGAATTCTTGATAAATTACTTGACTGAGCATTGTAAACATTTTATTCATAGGTGCAAATATTTAAAAGGTCAAACCCCACATCAACGGTTGGAAGAATGAACTTAAGCTTTTTTGCTACATATTTACAATACATGGCAGAGGAAAACGCCAAAAGACTCTTTTATTTGTTGGACTTACATTCCCTAATGGACTAAAAAGACCCCTAGCATCTTATTTTATTTTTATTTTCTTTATTATGATTTGCTATATATATCGTCTCTACCTCAAAGCTGTAAACACGTTTTGGACAAATGTACTAACACATTGTGCCTTGATTGTTTGTAGGACTATTGTATAATAAAGAATAAAAAGAAAAAAAAAAAAAAAAAAGTCTCATCTTCATATCACAAACAAGGAAATTATCAACCCGTTCTCACTCCCGCTTGGTCATTGTCTCTCAGAGTGCACGTGGGACTGCTGGGATTGGTTGAAGTCGCGGGAAACTTCAGGTTATTGGTCAAATTTGCAGAAAAGTTGTGGTGATTGGTCAAAATTGCGAGTTGCACCTAATTCGCGGTGATTGGTTGAATTTGCGTGAATTGGCCCGATCGCGACATCGCAAAATCCTGGAGGGACTGACAAAGTAAGAATTTAACTGCTAAATGTAATTTGCAAAATCCTTTCTCTCGATTACATGATTTTTGTGATCGTTACGAGGAGCAAAAATTGAAATTGCGATCAAAATTTTATTGATTTCACATCCCTTGTCTTCATATCTACCCCTTATCGTTTGCTCTACATTTCCTACTTCCAACACACACATTTTTGAACTTGGCCTTCATTTTGATCTCCACTACACACCTGCAAAGTCTCGTGGTGGCCAAATCTGTGCACAGACATACAGACATAAAAACACCTGGCAAAGTACTCAAAACTGCCTCGGTGGTAATTCCCACTACAGTAGGTCTTTCCAGGACCACATTATACAAACACACGCACACAGATTCACAAGGTGAAAACCATACCAGCACCCCACACACATTATATTGCACAATTGCTTTATCATTTTAAACATTTTACAAAGATCATTTCAATGGGGTAGACAAAGAAGCATTCTTATTTTTCACCTGTGTGTTAGGGGTGGGCGATATGGACAAAAAATAATATCTCGATATTTTTTCAGATTTTGACGATAACGATAATTAGACGATATCCTTTAAAAATGTGTTTTTAAAGTATAAGTTACTTAATCACTGATGATATTAATGGGCACAATGTTGAATGAAAACAGTTCTTATTTATTTTCTTTAAAATTTAAGTATTCAAGTAAAAACAATTCAAAGACAAAAATACTACTATACTAATACCAATTGAACTAGTGTAGGAACATTGAACTCTGAGTGCACATTCAGTTGTACACCTCTGCTGTAATGTAAGTTGTGCAGCATACAAGCAATATTAAATCATAATAATAAACAAAGGGCTCTGTTCTGTAAAATATTGCACACAACCATGTCCTTATTGGAAGCAGTCCTGGAGCTGTGATAGGGCAGTGTCAGGCCAGGTTTTGATAGTCCTACTTGGGTCCGTGTACTTGGCGGCCAACGGATTTTCGTTTTGAAAGGAAAAAAAACAAAAACAGAAACGGCCAGTTTCCCAATTACCATTAGTAAATAGGAAAACAAAAAACGGAAAACAACCCATTATTCGTTTTTTGTTTTGATATTAAAAAACGGAAAACGAAAAACTATCTCGTTATCCGATTTTCTATGATGTGATTGAAGATGGAACTCGGAAATTAAATTGTGTGTATAAATCTTATTCCTCATTCATTTTTTTTTGTGACCCGGAAGCGATCGTAGGTAGTAAGCGGCTGCATACCCAGAAATCATTTGGACAATGAGACCCATGAGACCATGGACAGAATGATACGGACGTAAAAATGTTTTTAGACGAATATGCTAGTTTTATATTAGAAAACCGAAAGAATGGGATGTATTGTGGGGATATAGCAGATGCGTTGGGTTCACAGTTTGGAACGATACGGGGGTTTTCTGAGAGGAGTGTGCTCAGCAGGGACTTGTGGCGAAACACAAGTTGACTTTTATTATGAAGTGGTCACAGGAGATTAGCGCTGCTCTCATTCATCAAAAATGAGTCTACACAACAAGACAACCACCATAGTCTAATAATAATAATAATAATAATGAAGCGAAAACATTTTCAAAATTTCTCATTTCACATAAAAAGTCTCTAACGTTGTTTTGCGCCATTGCTTTGGCAAATATCTGTCAAACAAACTAAAATCGAAACCTTGATATGGCTTTCCCTTATCAAATCGCTAAAGATTAAGTTTACTGCAAAACTTCAGCGTGTAGCTTGCTAGATCGAAGTCTGTTGTTTCCTGAAGCAAAGGGATTTTGAGAACGGCAAAACACAGAGAGTGGAAAGTAAGGGACATCAGGATGACAGGCAATTATTCTGGAAATGTTCTTCCGTTGATCCAGACTACAATTGAACCAACCAGAGTGTCAGACACCTGGCCCTGCAGGTTTTACATGCACCATACAATCCATGATAGATAGATAGATAGATAGATAGATAGATAGATAGATAGATAGATAGATACTTTATTCATCCCAAGTGAAAAAAGATTTGTATTTAATACAACAATATCTGTCAAACAAACAGGGCTATAATTAGTATAAATAAGATATACAATCAATATAAATGTGATTTTTGGAGGTTAAAAAAGTAAATAAGTAACTACATTTTAAATTAGCTACTTTTACTATTTTACGTGTACTTGAGTAAACAACAAGGTTGCCAAGGCTGACTCCATGGCAACCGGCTGTGTATCGCATTGACAATCGTGCGGACTGAGAAAACCAGATTACGGGGGCCAGACGTAGCTTGACTACTCAAGCCTACACACACACAAACTTTTACACATACAGATATGACATCACCCCCCAACCCCAATCCAGCGCCTTCTCCGCTTTGTACCCCCAGTCAGGCGGGCGGGTCTGTGACCAGCGCCGTAGCTAATGGCCGCAGGACCGGATGGCTGCTTGCCTGTGCTGGTTTACCTCAACCCCAATACTCCCATCCCCAATTGCTAGTCTCGTGTGCTCTTGTATTGGTTTTGTGGTTATGTTGCTGAGGTGTTTTTTTCCTGTTCCCAAACTGCCCTCCTATAGGGGCACAGTCTGGGAGTTGCCTTTTTTTCTCCTCACCTATCGTCATGTCATGCTGTATTCTTTTCCTTAATACCCTGTCTTCCTGTCCTGTCTACCCCATTGTATATGTATGTTTGTATATGTATGGTCAGGTTGATTGATTGATAGTGGTACTTGTGACTATGTGACAACAATAAAGGGACTACTACTACAGTAGGCCTACTTTTACTTAAGTAGAACATTTTTTTACTCTTTTCACTTCTGCTGATTTATTTAAATCTAAAATTTGCATAGACCTAGCCCTAGTCTGCATATCGCTTTTAATATGCAAATGTTAAAAGCATTTCACTGGCGAAACACAAAGTTGACTTTTATTATGAAGTGCAGGAGATTAGCGCTGACCGCTCTCATTCATCAAAAATGAGTCTACACAACAAGACAACGATCATAGTCTAATAATAATAATAATAATAATAATAATAATAATGTGCGGAAGTTTTTTTTTTTTTTTTAATCAATCGCCGTTTACCGCTTTTGTTGAACATACAAATGAATGCTACTCTTAAAGTAAATAAAAAGCTGACCACAGCTATGCCGATATGCAGACTAGGGCTAGGTCTATGCAATTTTTAGATTTAAATAAATCAGCAGAAGTGAAAAGAGTAAAAAAATTTTCTACTTAAGTAAAAGTAGGCCTACTGTTACTTTGTTGTTTACTCAAGTACAAGTAAAAGTAGCTAATTTAAAATGTAGTTACTTTTTTAACCTCCAAAAATCACATTTATATTGATTTTATATCTTATTTATACTAATTATAGCCCTGTTTGTTTGACAGATATTGTTGTATTAAATCGGAGTCTTTTGCGATTTGATAAGGGAAAGCCATATCAAGGTTTCGATTTTAGTTTGTTTGACAGATATTTGCCAAAGCAATGGCGCAAAACAACGTTAGAGACCTTTTATGTGAAAATGAGAAATTTTGAAAATGTTTTCGCTTCATTATTATTATTATTAGACTATGATGGTTGTCTTGTTGTGTAGACTCATTTTTAATGAATGAGAGCAGCGCTAATCTCCTGTGACCACTTCATAATAAAAGTCAACTTGTGTTTCGCCACAAGTCCCTGCTGAGCACACTCCTCTCAGAAAACCCCCGTATCGTTCCAAACTGTGAACCCAACGCAGCTGCTATATCCCCACAATACATCCCATTCTTTCGGTTTTCTAATATAAAACTAGCATATTCGTCTAAAAACATTTTTACGTCCGTATCATTCTAACTGTCCATGGTCTCATGGGTCTCATTGATGTCCAAATGATTTCCGGGTATGCAGCCGCTTACTACCTACGATTGCTTCCGGGTCACGACAAAAATGAATGAGGAATAAGATTTATACACACAATTTAATTTCCGAGTTCCATCTTCAAACACATCATAGAAAATCGGATAACGAGATAGTTTTTCGTTTTCCGTTTTTTAATATCAAAACAAAAAACGAATAATGGGTTGTTTTCCGTTTTTTGTTTTCCTATTTACTAAAGGTAATAGGGAAACTGGCCGTTTCGCATTTTTGTTTTTTTCCTTTCAAAACGAAAATCCGTTGGCCGCCAAGTACACGGACCTACTTGGCTGTATAGTCCTTCTGACCGGGACTTATGTTGGGATCAGGAATAGTTGGATGTGATCTGACTGGCCCAGGTGAGGGAGAGGAGCAGTTCTGTGTGCTTTCTTGATGTTAGAGTATACATGGTCTAGTGTGTTCTTCCCTCTAGTAACACAATCTACATGCTGGAAAAAAAGCTGGGGAGTACAGACTTTAAGGACGCCTTGTTAAAGTCCCCTGCTACAATATGTATCCCCCCCCCCGCGCTGTTTGTTCACTATGGTTAGCAGTAAGCCAAACTTTTGCTAACGTTAGCATCGGGGGCTATGTAGACGGCAGTGTGCTGTTTTCGTGGTAAATAAAATGGCCTGTATATTACCGACAGGGCTCCAGGTCAGGTGAGCCGTGCGGGGCAACGATCCTGCTGTTGGTACGCCATTCATTATGCACAAAAATGCAGTCCTCCGCCTCTGGTCGGACTCTTGCCGTAGTTATTTTCTCATCCTGCCGGTAGCTAGCTCGGCGTGCTAGCGCCAACAACAACCTGGAGCGCCCGGTCTGGCTGTGTCCTCTGGGATGTTGTGAGAAGCCTGGAAGGCTCTCGTAACAGCTGTGTTGTATCGTAGTCCTATATTGATTAGTTCAGTGTGGCTGTACTTGTATAAATATACACCGACAGGAGAGCTAGTAGCCGCTGCACAATCGCGCGACGCCATCTTTGTTGACATTAGTGAATGTGTAGCGTTCCAATACGTGTTTTGAAGTGTTTTTTTCTAAGTAATTTAAATACTCGATAATGTCAATTTGCACATCGTTAACACAACAATGACGATATTATCGTAAACGATATATATCGCCCACCCCTAATGTGTGTAGCACTCACAGGAGATTCAGCCAGCTCACAGTGCACTTTCCTGATGCACAATATACAAATAAAGCCCTAAAATGCCCAAAAGAAATCCCAGAAGATCCCAGTCAAACATATTGAAATAAAGTCTGTGAAGCATGTTTCTATCAGATCGTCAATTGACTTTCCTCACTACATCTGCATCACAGGAAGAAAATCAAGTCAGTAACATAATTTAAAGCTGACAGACAGCAGGAGAGCATAAACTGACATGTGTGACTGTAATGTATGCTTTGGTTTTCAAAGTGCTCAAAGATTCTTGCTAGTGTGGAAGCACAGTAATAAGCTGCAGCAGACGGGGGAAGATTCTCACTATTGGCGCTTACCCACTGCTGGTAACAGCTCGACTCGCCTCGTCTTGACTCAACGCCCCGACGCCTCCGTTTTCCATTGCAGATTTTAGTACCGCCTCAGCGTGGCTGGTCATCATAGCGACGCCACAGGAAACTGCTGTGACGTAATTTTCAACGCGACTCACAACCGCAATAAAGATATGAGTCAGGATTTTCTAAGCATGACTGTAAATGACAGGAAATATTTAGTTGTTAGAGTCTACGTTGAAAAATGGCAAAACTGTCATTTAACATTTTAATGCCCCTTGAAACTGATGTGTGATTGGGTCCACCAAAAGCAGAAGGGAGAATTAGTGACTTGAGAAGTAAAACTTACTAGTTTTTTGACATGCATCACTATAATTTATTGCATTGCATGTGGTGGTGATCTAGCATTACAGAGAATTGCTTTCATTCAGTGCATTCACAATGACCCCAAATACTGCAAACATGGTGTCATGGACAAGCAGTGCTATGGACAAGCAATGCTATATTTCATCTTGACCCACATGATAGTTCCTTTAAAGCCTAAATTATTAATTTAGGCTTTAATTCCCGGTAGGGCTGAACGATCTGGAAATATAATCTAATTGCAATTGTTAAATACGAATATTATGATCACAATTTTGTATGCAATTTTTATTTTATTTTTTAAAAGTCCCTCATCTGTATTATTATTGTTGTCATTGAAAAATAAATAGGAAGCTTACTGATCTCCTGTCAATAACAGTATTATTAAAAGTGGGACAGCGGTGACCTAAAGGTTAAAGATTTGAGCTTGGGACCGGGAGGTCACCAGTTCAATCCCCAGACTGGCAGGATAAAATCTGGGTGGAGAAAGTGAAAGAGCAACTCCCTCATTACCACCACTGAGGCTCCAGTGTCCAGCAGATCAGACTGCAGTTGTACTGGGCAGCTTCCAGGTATGAATGTGCAGCTTCCAGGTATGAATGTGTAACTCTGTGAATGTGACAGGTCGTCGTTGCAAATGAGAAATTGTTCTCAATCCACTTACCTGGATAAATAAAAGGTTAAAAAAAAATAACACTAAAGTGCACACTGACTATGGCTCTACCACTCTAAAATATCTAGATAAGTCAAATCCTCTTTGTAAACGTTAATGTAAATGTTTTGTTCATCTACTCTCTCTGGAATATGTTGCATCTAAAATTTCCCTTGGGATGAATAAAGTATCTATCTATCTATCTATCTATCTATCTATCTATCTATCTATCTATCATGGATTGTATGGTGCATGTAAAACCTGCAGGGCCAGGTGTCTGACACTCTGGTTGGTTCAATTGTAGTCTGGATCAACGGAAGAACATTTCCAGAATAATTGCCTGTCATCCTGATGTCCCTTACCTTCCACTCTCTGTGTTTTGCCGTTCTCAAAATCCCTTTGCTTCAGGAAACAACAGACTTCGATCTAGCAAGCTACACGCTGAAGTTTTGCAGTAAACTTAATTTAATATTGTGTGTGGCGTATTCTTTTATCGGTGTGCAAATGTTCCACCAAAACAAGTTCATTTCCAAGACTATTTTGCAGATATTTAGCTCCGCCCAAAATGATTGTGATTGGTTTCAAAAAATGCAAACAACCCAGAATGTATCTGTGGAGAAAGGTCTGGCAATACGAGACAAGATACATTACGTTACATTTCATTTAGCTGCTGCTTTTATCCAAAGCGACTTAGAATTGCGACAATATATATCAGAGGTTGCACGCCTCTGGAGCAACTAGGGGTTAAGTGTCTTGCTCAGGGACACATTGGTTGATGTATCATTGTGTAGCATTAAAAGAACAAGGTTTAACACAGTGTTCTTTTATCGGAATAAAAAACCCATCTAAATCTTCTGCTGATAGACTGGTCATTTACAGTGCAGTCTAGATGGGTCTTATTAAAACTAGAAGCCCATTATGAAGCCCAGACAACAATCTGCTGCACCAACATCAATGGAATGGTTAGTATCAAAGCCTTGGAAGAAGGTTAAGGCCTAAATCCAATTCTATAGAGCCCTGAAAGAATTCCTCTGGTGTAAACATTAGTAATGCTTTCTACACCCCCTATCTGTGTAATAATATTGAAGTTATTCTACTTTATTTTGTGAATTTCACACAATGATCCTAACTTATGAAAACAACACTGTGATGGAGACGAGGCTGTTGTTGTGAGATCCTCCAGCTAAACACATTTTCTACAAAGTTCTCAACTAGCATCAGATTACTGAACTGAACATAAAAACTGATTTCCTGAATGGAGATGCAACCCTTAACTTGTTTGTTAAAAACACTGGAGAGCATCTCCAGTGTTTTTCACATAGTATGTGAAAATACAAAAAAAATGACCTTACATTTGAATAATAACATTGATCGTTGACCGGACTATATTCTCTCTAGTCTTAATCACCTTGAGAGATTTAAAAATCTACTATGCAGCAATGAATATAATATTGTTTAGTGGCACGTTAGAACACTCTCCATTAACTACGGACATATTATAGGTATGTGCTTCTTTAAGTTTTACTCTGATTTATTTTTTAGGGAAAACACCTGCCCTGAACCAATATAATCAGTGTAGGATTATATTGGTTCAATGACTACATGAGAGTCATGAGCTTCTGTATGTGCTCCCAGGAGATATTCAGAGCAAATGTCAGGACGCCTCTACAGAAACATATCAACTTCTGATTGAGTATGACTCTATATGTATTGCAGTGAGGAAATGCCAGCACTTAGTCTGACGTCTGATGTGAGTCTATTATATGGCTGTTGAAATGAAAAGGTTTGAGATCCCTGGTTGGCTTCTTGACAATGCAAATAACTGTTAGTTTAAGTCATATCCCAGATCTGTCAGGCTTAAGTTTGGAGAAATGTGCCTAAAATTATGCAGCAGACATGTAGAATATTTTCATTTGATAAAAGGGTGCAGCCATGAAAAATACCTGTCTTGGTTTAAATTTTATACTCAGTGTTAACATCATAGCATCAATGAAAAGGCACAATATGATGCACAATATTTCTGATTCTGACAGACAGAGTTGACTATGATTATCTGACCTTAAAGCTACTTAAGGGGACGTAAAAATTTGATTTTAACAATCAGGTTATAGTAATCTCAGCACAAACTATATACAGTACATATTACGCAGCCCCTAATTTGGTACATGGGTGTTTTCTTGTCCATTCTTCGGCTGGGTGCTAGCGATCAATGTGGACCAATGACAAACGGTGACAATGGGTAGAAATAACTGCTGCTAGCCAGCTAACTTACCTAATAAATATAGCTATTGTTAAAGGCCCTTTAAATCGAATTCGAGTATTTGTATCGCTCCATGTCCATCGAGGTAAGCTTATTAAGAAGCCAACATTAAAGTGCTAACGGTATAAAGTGAAATTGGTAGACCGTTACCTTACTATTAGACGAGTGTGTAAAGCATGGGTATTTGTGGAAAAAGCAGCATTTTTCTCTGACACGTCACATACCTATGTGCCGCTACGGCTCGGCTACTCAGGTACTTCTGGGCAGTCATGACTCCAACGAACAGGAAATTATTGGACCTGGAGCCAGGTTTCTCGGTCGCCGGTGAACCGTTATCTTGCGGTGGCCGTAGTACTCCGCCGTATTCCTCTCTGTGACCCCCGTTTAACCCACAGCCGGCAGGGTTTGCCTTTCGTTTTTGTCCAGCTTTCTTCAACTCGGTCGCCTTGGGTAAGATGAGTCTGGAAGCCAGAGTGAACCCGACAACCAGTCCCAACAGAACACTAAACCATGATCTTCGGCTTCGACCTGCCATTCCCCAAAACTTCACCAGCACACTGTGTATCCTCGCTGTATCCAAAGTCAGCGCGTCTTAAAAGATAACCAATGAACAAACATTTAAAAAAAATTGAATAAAACAACAACAAAAAACAGATAGGTAGTTGGGCTCCTATGGCTCAAGAAAAACCGGGCTCACACACACTCTCATAGTAGAAAAGCGCTTTTCTTCCAGTTGCCTACGTAGCATCACAGCAGTCTCCTTGAAACTGCCACCTGAACAGTTCTCTGTCGCTGCTTCATCTGCTCATCAAACTGTCCCACTATAGACCATCGGCAAACTTCAACGCCGGTCGACAAATGCAGCAGTTTCTTTCTTTGCCTTAAATAGCGGCCCCATTCTCGCCATTATCTCGCCATTGGAAGAATGTCTGACTGTCGAGATCACTGATCGCGAAGGGTTTAACAGTGGTTTGACTCAACGGGCTTTCCGTAGAAGCCCTCTGACTGGGTCCGTTCCAAAGTGGGAGAGGCCGGAAGTACTTTTCTTTATTCATTTTTTTCTGTCATTACTGTTCTTCACGTGGCTTAATACAGAAGCACGGACTCTCCTGGATAATGTAACGATCATATAAGTATACGCTAAGACTACCTGTTTCAATTATTTCAACTTTGTTTCCGAGAAATTTTTATCCGTCATTTTAGGTTCTGAACTGCTTTAAATACTACAATACCCATGAGCGTCAGCCGCCGTTTCCATGGAAAGTATCCAGTCTGAGGCGCGGTAGCGATTTCAAAACAGTTCGTTGTAGCAGTTGTTAACATAACACGGCGCCATAGTTGCTGAATACAACTAAAACTGACCCCAAAATTAAAAGTGAATTGTTATTAGATAACCCGTATTCGCAACAGCCTTTGACTTCCAATCGTGCGGCCTATGTGACAGAAATGTAAGCTTGGTGATTGGATGTTGCCGAAATGCACCCTGGGAGTCGTAGTGTTTACCATTATTAATTACTATAACACCAGACGTGATGATCGGCCACTTCTTCACCAATAATAATAATTATAACTTTTATTTATATAGCGCCTTTCATGAAACCCAACAACACTTTACATAATTACTGTGGCTAAGCTAAAGGAGGTTGTAGGCTGTGGTAAACAGGTGGTTTCAGGAGTTTAAAAAAAAAAATGTCCACAGTAGTGGCGCCCGGAAAGCTGCTGGACAGCAAAAATTACTTTTTTTATAGCCTAGAGGTATAAAGAATTGATTTTGTTGATTTATTTTTGCTACGTTAGGCCTATCTGCTATTCTACTTTGACTACACCTACATAACATAAAACATCACCAAAAAGTATTGTCAAGTAGGCGTCCCCAAACGCAGCATGTGTCACAGCTCTCTGGTCTCGAGCTCCCCCATGTGGTTGTAGTTGATAAAATCAGATACATTATTAAATTAAACATTTAAAACTTAATTTAAAAAATATTTTAAACTTAATTTAAAATAATTTAAAGTAATTATATACAAATTTGGCAACGCTGGACCTTCATCTGGTGGCCCTGTCTTTTTAGAGAGCCCACTTTGTTTTTCCAGGGTCCCCTGACACATTAATCAGGCAAAACCAATCAAATTTTATGCTACGTAAGTATATTTGTGACAACAGTTTGAAATGGTTTGCAGTCATGTTTTTTTTCTTCAAGCTTCAATTGCAACAACACTCCTTATCAATCCTATCCCGAACATTTCAACTGACTTCACTGTACAGGCTGGAAGCCACAGATTTGCCACGTTTACTATAGGTCACCAAAATGTATACTATACAAGTTAAGCAATTAGAAATAGGTCCAAGAACAAATTGAATTGACATTTTCTTAAAATTAGCTTTAAAAATTACATAACAGTTTCACTTATTTAATTTTATAAAATAGTTCCAAACCTGCTCTTTAAAAATACTGTCATGTCTGATCAGAGCTAACAACAAGACTCATTGCAGTGTATTGGTATTTAGCAAATAATATTGGATTGCAAGAAGGTGCTAAGGACAAGTGTGCCTAATGGGTACACTATGTAATTATATTATGTAATTTACTGGGTAGTAAATAGTTAACCTGTTTTATACTACTAAGTTCATCCAAAATATTTTAAAATAATTTCTATTCAGCATGAGAACCATATATGTATATATAAAACAACCTTGTTCTGTGGGGCAGAACTGTAAAGGTAAATTATGGCAGTTTTGACTAATTAATTGGAATTTATGTATCACGTTACATTTAAAAAAATATATTTTTTTATTTTTACTTAACTAAACTTGAACCTGTGTATAGCTCCCCAAAACAAAACAAGATTGTGTCTTCCTGGATAAGTTATTTATAGCATTGTGCATCTGCAGGTGCTTGTGGATTCCCAGCTGGACAAATACCCAGTGACCAAATCTTTATTACATAAAAACAGACATACCCTCCTTACATTTTGTTCAAAATGTTAATTAACCATATGCCCACCAGCTACAGCTGCTGTAGTAATATCAAGTCTAAAGCTATGGTGGTACACAAAAAAAAACAAAAAAACACACCGACTGTGAAATTCATCAGCCAAACCTAATGGTTACATACCGTTTACAGGAATGGCGTCATTACAAGCTTTCAATTCCAAAATGCATTTGTCCCTTTGCAGTATGATTCATTATTATCACAGTATATTTGATGCTTAATAAGGCAGAGAGTTTAGAGAGTGAATAAACAAGCAGAAAGGATAGCAGGTATATGCTACCAACGATGCTAACTGATCAACACCCCCTGAAAGTATGGAGCAGGTTAAAAAAAAACAAACAAAAAAAAAACATTTGTCTAAAGCGTGGGTTTGGTGCTATTGTCAGCTTGGTTCAGTCAGTCAGTGTGCCCATCAGGATGTCAGAGGTCAAAAGTCATACAGACCAATGTCTCTGACCTTCTTTAACCTCATCCACCAGATGACGGTCCTCTCCTGCCAGGTCTCCAGGAGCAGGAGCCTCCTCCCTGTCCAGTCAGGGGATTGTAGTCTGAAACACACAAGATCAGAATGCTCACTGCTGACCCATCCAACACGGACATGCAGACGGAGCAAATATCTCCGCCATGGAAATGTGTCTGCGCATAAATGATTGTTTTACTTGTGAAATCATGAATACAGTGAGTTATAAATGCAGATGTGCGTTTTTGCAGGAGAAGCACTGCTTTTTAAAGTGGGTCTATCCCCTGACAAGGGTGTTTACTGGTGGCACAGAGCATCAGAGGTACTGCTGTGGTCAGAGGTGAAATAGGTTTGAAACTTTTTACCAGAGTGAGAAGTGAAACACTTTATTCAGCCTGGTCTGATCAAAAATGGCAAAGTAGAGGTGACAGGAAATAACTGGGGAAGGAGAACAGTAGAAGAGGAACCAAAGTGTAAATGGGTGGAAGCAATACCACCCCAAGTATAATGTGTCTAACATACACTTGTGGCGAATGGTGTGTCACAGTGTTTTAATTGTGACCTGCCAAAAGACCGTAGATAAAAATGAGCTTTAAGCCATCTATACATCTCATGGTAACATTTAACAGTGCCTAATATTCATTCTTTAAAGTTTGTTTGTGTGTTTGTTTGTGTAATTATGTGCAATACTCGCCATCCCGCACTGAAATTCAGTCTCTGTTTACGTTTAATATTATACATGGTCTCTTACAAATAAAATAAGTACAATACATTAAGTGTAAGTACATTACAATTCTAGGTACATTGTGTAGATAAAAGGACATGTCAGGTATTAAAAAAAACAAAAAAACATAAAAAAACAAAACAGGAGGAATCCATCATAGTGTCTATTTAAAGCTGCAGTGTGTGCCGACTGTGCTTCATCTCCTGTCCTGTGAAGTACATACCTGCACCGCGAAGTGGCTTCTTGTCTGCCTTTGGTTTCAGCACTGTTGTTGATGAGCTGGCCTCTCCAGTCGCCTGCAGTGATAAGGATTGATCAGACACTACAGTGAGGGACTCAGACCATGACCACACATATCTGTGTAAATGGGTTAGTCTTGGTTAACAGCCTTTACAACCTTTGATCAAATCACTGTTTAAAACAGAGACTATGTCGGTGATAACAGTTGTGTGATCAATAATACAAAAACACACAGTGATCTTAAAGAGTCAGAGGAGACCAAATGCTCTTAAACCTGCTGACACCAAACAGAGTAACGTTATCCGGAGGGGTGGCTGTTATTGTACCAGCAGATCAGTTTGAAGTACTTCAGGGAGTAATGGGACAATACAGAGCAGCCACAGTGATCACCAACTCCTCAGCAAGCTTACCAACTGCTGCTGTGTGACAAACTACTAAATGGTCTCTGTATCCTGACAAACTGAAATGTGAGCTAATGGTATCATTACATCCCTGGCAGTAAAAGAGAGGTAAAGAATTTTTTTTTTTATTTTTGGTATTTTGTGTTAACTTATAGAAAATTATTTGAAATAAATCCTGTTCAATACGATTTGAAATATTAAATCGAATTTTAAAATGTGTCCACAGTAGATTAAGGAAATGTAGAAAAAGACATAGTTCCAGGTGATTAAACTCACCTGAGAAGGTTGTGCAGTTCCTTTGTAACTATTTCCCTGTTGCATACACTCCCATATCTCTATTTTCTGCTTCCTCTTCTCTTCTTCTTGCTGTTCACAAAATACATCACGTATTCAGTTTAGGTCTGACATTATGGGCAGGCCATCGGTCAGTGTAACGCTTATCAGTTCAATTTTCTAAGCACAAACGGACATTTGGAAAAACAGAAAAATGGGTTCAAATATCCAATTTTTCCCCACCTTGACAAATGAAAAAAATTGGATCTTTAACCTGTTTTTCCAATTTTCTGTTTTTATTCAGAGGATCAGAAATTGAGAAAATTATAAAATTGTGTCTGAGCTCCAATTATTCAATACTGCAATGGTATTCTCTTCCTCTACTTTGCGGAACATGCAGGTCATTAACTGCATATGGACCAAAAAAAACAAAAAACAAAAAAACAACTGATAAACTTTGGGGTCAGAGGTGCTTGCAACTGATGGTTTCGAGTGGGGGGCGGGGCGTAGCTAGGCGGAACGAAGGAGAGAATTTCATTGCAGTATTGAATAATTGGAGCCCAGACGCAATTTTGTCACTTTCAAAATTTCTGATCCTCTGAATAAAAAGAGAAAATTGGAAAAACAGGTTAAAGATCCAATTTTTTTTATTTGTAAAGACAGAAAAAAAAAATTAGAAATTGGATATTGGAACCAATTTTTCTGTTTTTCCAAATGTCTGTTTGTGCTTACTGGGGAATTCCAATGGATGCGTAACGGCTGAGGCGTAGTGCAGGGAAATATGATCCGCCGTGAGCACAGTGTATTTTATTTTGAAAATTAACCGGATATTTATTTTGTTTCTGTGCTCGACTTCCTGTCCCGCACTAGCTGCCGTGTGCTGAATTGCTGCAGAGCTCTCCGTCGTTCATCAAAAATAGAAGCTCTGCGTATCTGCTGCAGAGGGCTGAGGACTGACGGAACTGGGACGGAGTATGGACGCAGACGTTCCGCAGTCTGTGGAAATACACACACTGACTTTAATGGAAACCTAATGCCTCCGTCGACGTTCCGGAGACGTTCCGCATCCAGTGGAAATTGCCGGTTAGAAAATTGAACTGATAAGCGTTACGGTCCGTGTACTTGGCGGCCAACGGATTTTCGTTTTGAAAGGAAAAAAACAAAAACGAGAAACGGCCAGTTTCCCAATTACCATTAGTAAATAGAAAAACAAAAAACGGAAAACAACCCATTATTCGTTTTTTGTTTTGATATTAAAAAATGGAAAACGAAAAACTATCTCGTTATCCGATTTTCTATGATGTGTTTGTAGATGGAACTCGGAAATTAAATTGTGTGTATAAATCTTATTCCTCATTCATTTTTTTCGTGACCCGGAAGCGATCGTAGGTAGTAAGCGGCTGCATACCCGGAAATCATTTGGACATCAATGAGACCATGGACAGTTAGAATGATACGGACGTAAAAATGTTTTTAGACGAATATGCTAGTTTTAGATTAGAAAACCGAAAGAATGGGATGTATTGTGGGGATATAGCAGCTGCGTTGGGTTCACAGTTTGGAACGATACGGGGGTTTTCTGAGGAGGAGTGTGCGGAGGTGGTGTGCTCAGCAGGGACTTGTGGCGAAACACAAGTTGACTTTTATTATGAAGTGGTCACAGGAGATTAGCGCTGCTCTCATTCATCAAAAATGAGTCTACACAACAAGACAACCATCATAGTCTAATAATAATAATAATAATGAAGCGAAAACATTTTCAAAATTTCTCATTTTCACATAAAAAGGTCTCTAACATTGTTTTGCGCCATTGCTTTGGCAAATATCTGTCAAACAAACTAAAATCGAAACCTATGATGACCAGCCACGCTGAGGCAACGCAGCTGTTATATCCCCACAATACATCCCATTCTTTCGGTTTTCTAATATAAAACTAGCATATTCGTCTAAAAACATTTTTACGTCCGTATCATTCTAACTGTCCATGGTCTCATGGGTCTCATTGATGTCCAAATAATTTCCGGGTATGCAGCCGCTTACTACCTACGATCGCTTCCGGGTCACGAAAAAAATGAATGAGGAATAAGATTTATACACACAATTTAATTTCCGAGTTCCATCTACAAACACATCAAAGAAAATCAGATAACGAGATAGTTTTTCGTTTTCTAATATCAAAACAAAAAACGAATAATGGGTTGTTTTCCGTTTTTTGTTTTTCTATTTACTAATGGTAATTGGGAAACTGGCCGTTTCTTGTTTGTTTTTTTCCTTTCAAAACGAAAATCCGTTGGCCGCCAAGTACACGGACCCGTTACACTGACCGCCATCATCTTTCTTTTAAACATGTTATTTCACTACTGCACCTGTTTCTGTTTCTCTCTGAAGATGCTAGCTTTGGCATCAAGCTCCTCTTGCATCTTTCTCCGAGCTGCTTCCATGGCTTCTTGTCTTCTTGCCACTAACACGGCATCTTAATGAAGAAAAAAAAAAAACCTGGCATTTAGCCCTTCACTAATAAAAAGTGAATCACAATGACAAAACTCTTAGCTGATAGCTAAAAGACAATCCAGCATCGAGTTGATCAGGTTATTGATTGTGGCCCGTGGAATGTTGGTCCACTCCTCTTCAACGGCTGTGCGAAGTTGCTGGATATTTGCAGGACCTGGAACACGCTGTAGTATACGTCGATCCAGCGCATCCCAAACATGCTCAGAGGGTGATATGTCTGGTCAGTATGCTGGCCATGCAAGAACTGGGATGTTTTCAGCTTCCAGGAATTGTGTACAGATCCTTGCAACATGGGGCCGTGCATTATCATGCGGTGATGGTCATGGATGAATGGCACAACAATGGGGCCCAGGATCTCGTCATGGTATCTGTGCATTCAAAATGCAATCAATAAAATGCACCCGTGTTCATTGTCAATAACATACACCTGCCCATACCATAACCTCACCACCACGGGCCACTCGATCCACAACGTTGACATCAGCAAACCGCTCACCCACACAACGCCATACGCGCTGTCTGCCATCTGCCCTGTACAGTGTAAACTGGGATTCATCCGTGAAGAGAACACCTCTCCAAAGTGCCAGACGCCATTGAATGTGAGCATTTGCACACTCAAGTTGGTTACGATGACGAACTGCAGTCAGGTCGAGACCCCGATGAGGACGACGAGCATGCAGATGAGCTTCCCTGAGACGGTTTCTGACAGTTTGTGAAGAAATTCTTTCGTTATGCAAACCGATTGTTGCAGCAGCTGTCCGGGTGGCTGGTCTTAGACAGTCTTGGGGGTGAAGATGCTGGATGTGGAGGTCCTGGGTTGGTGTGGTTGTGAGGCCGGTTGGATGTACTGCCAAATTTTCTGAAACGCCTTTGGAGACAGCTTACGGTAGAGAAATGAACATTCAATTCACGGGTATCAGCTCTGGTGGACATTCCTGGAGTCAGAATGCCAACTGCATGCTCCCTCAAAACTTGAGACATCTGTGGCATTGTGCCGTCTGATAAAACTGCACATTTTAGAGTGGCCTTTTATTGTGGCCAGCCTTAGGCACACCTGTGCAATAATCATGCTGTCTAATCAGCATCTTGAAATGCCACACCTGTGAGGTGGATGGATTATCTCGGCAAAGGAGAAGTGCTCACTAACACAGATTTGGATAGATTTGTCAACAATATTTAAAAGAAATAAGCCTTTTGTGTACATAGAAAAACTCTTAAATCATATGGTGCTTTTCCATTACATGGTACCTACTCGCCTCGCCTCGTCTTTTTTGGTTTTCCATTACGAAAAAAAGTACCTGGTACCTGCTAACAGGTACTTTTTTTCGCACTTCCTCAGTCGAGGTTCCAAGCGAGCTGAGGCGAGCCGAGAAGGTGACGTGAAACCCTGCAGGCTGCTGACTGGTCGGAAAGAATCGTCACTGATCACCGCATTGCTAGCGACAGACGGCATTTTTAAATAGTTTAGCCAGCTGTGTTTTTTTGCTGCCGGAGGCTCCACGCAGAGCTTTCTCCGTAGCATACAAATGGCCTGATGTTTATACTGGTGCGCTGGTGTGTGCATGTGTGATGTGTGTGTGTCGAGTCGCCGTATGTGTGCGTGTGGGAAGCTGGTGGTCGAGGGAGAAGTGAGAGAGTGACGGCGATTATCTCCGCAGCAAGTAGCGACTCTAGAGTCATATATATGTGAGAGAAACAAAGCGAGTAGCGACTCTAGAGTCATATATATGTGACCACGGTGGGAAATCTGGAGCAGTGAACGTTAACTATCTCTCTAACCAGGAAATGCGTCGGGGATATGCGTGGGAAAAGCAAGCTACTAAGCCACGCCCACGGCAGTCGCTATGACGACCAGCCACGCTGAGGCGAGCCTAAAATCTGCAATGGAAAACGGACGCACAGCGAGTCGAGGCGAGTAGAGGCGAGGCGAGGCGAGTCGAGTAGGTACTGGTAATGGAAAAGCACCTTTAGAGTTCAGCTCATGAAAAATGGGGGCAAAAACAAAAGTGTTGCGTTTATAATTTTGTTCAGTATATTTTAGAAAACAGAATAGGGGCAATATTCTGGAAACACAAATATGTTTCCACAGACTGGTGCTACAGTAGGCAACACCTGCATCACCTGCATCACCTGTTTTGAACTAGTGTAAAGTATATGTAGCATGATACACTGAATGAGATTGTGTTTGATTCCATTGACTCATATTTTCTTGATCTAGCGTTGTCTTGGTAACTTTGTAGCATGTATGTAAACAGGTACTGGGAAGTGCTGGGGCCCGTTTCAGGAAGGAGGTTTAACAAACTGAGTCTAACCCTGATGTCGGAGTTGATTTACCCTAAGATGGGAAACTGAGTTTTCGGTTTCAGAACAGCGGAGATGAGTTGGTTCAATCAACTCAGAGTAGGTTCACGCGCATGCACCACCACAATAAAAAAGGTAGCATGAATAGAGCCATGATAATGCAATTCACCATGGTAACAACCACAAACAAACCGGTCTGCGGAAATACTCATGTGCACATACAGCGAGTTTGAACAGGTATTTTGTTAAAAAAGCTGCTGCAAAAGAGAATTTGAGTGGGAGAAAATTGCTGTTAGAGTAAATGCGTTCCATATTCCAATATAGTGTATTAATATCATATTTAATCATTAGTAGCCTATAATATTACTGGTGAAATGGAATTGAACCTATAATGTATTTCATTTATGTGCAATACTGCGGGCGAAAAAGTCCTAGGCCTACTAATCCCATTCTGAGGTTGCACCATCATTAACAAAATTATAATTCATAATCTTTTATTTCAAAGGGTTTGGGGATTCACACTCTTCTGACGGCACTTTGCTATACAGTGGCTTTACTGATATGCTCCGCATCACCAATGTTGTAAAGAAAACTGCCGTTTGCAAAGAAAAACGTAATGTGACACAAATAATCTGCTTGGATGTAGATCATGTCCACGATGGGTGACGTTAGTGATATGAGGAACGATAAGGTTATGTAGGCTACATAACTGATAGACGATAAAAAAAAACAAAAAAAAAACGATACTGCTCAAATAGGAAGTTATCTGGAAATTAAAATGCGTCGGGGCCTCAATATCATCTCCCGACGTACTATATGTTTAAAACCCTGCGAATTAATACAGCTTCTTCATCAACTGGATCGTCAACAAAAGGAAATGCCAGGTTTTGAGAAAAAAAAAACTTTAATAGTTTGCCTAACATGGTTAATAAACCAACACTGTTTTGTTTTTTTATTCATGTAGATAACAAACGTTAAAATGCGCTAAAATGTGCCTGATACAGACTGAATGAGGAAGGAGACTGAGAGAAACTTGAGGTTTATTGAAGAAAACCTGCTCCCGATCAGGTTAGGTTCACAGGCTCAGTTACCATAGTAAGTTACCTCGGGTTAAGGTTAAGTTACCTCTCTTTCTGAAAACAGAAAACCCAGAGTTTCCCTCATCTCAGGGTTAACAAACTCAGAGTTTTCATTAAACCTGCTTTCTGAAATGGACCCCTGGTGCTGACCTTGCGGTGTTTGGGGGGGGGAGCTGCGAGAGCTCTGGCTGGATCTCCTCTTGCTCAGGTGCTGGATGACCAGGTAGACCAGAACAGTCACAACCAGCAGGTACCATCCATACTGGGACAGAAGCTCTCCTACTGTGGGGGGCAAACACATCATGCATCTTCTTTTAAAACAACTTTATTTGACAGACGCCAGATGAAAAAAAAAAAAGATAGATTAACAATTAAGTTTTAATTAACTCTGATCACGTTAATAACAAGAATATGGGATGACTGAAAATATTGGGTAAATATGAGTAACTGAGATAACAGTTTTTGAACTTAATAAAACCAGCTCCTTACATGGATTAATATATTCATTATTTGGTCTGATATTCATGATTGGTTATCATTAAAAATTGATAACATACTGTCATTTACTACAATATAATTTAATTTATAGACAACTTGTATGCAAACATTTCAAACATTCAATTTTGGGTAAATATCATTTTCATACCTATAAAGAGGAAAGGTTGTACTTCCTCTTTCACTGTGTTCATTTGTAATTTTGCTTACTAAATCGCTGAAATGTATGGTAAATATGAATAGAAAATCTCAATCTATGCGTTCCAGAAACAATTTTTAGCCCGTAAGTTACGACTTCAAATCACGTCTCACGATATGGTAGCGTTCCAGGCAAAGTCACGAGCTGGCTAGCTAAACATTGTGCCGTTGGTAGGGGAATATGTCAGGTTATGCTACCTTAACGTTGACGTTAGCTAGCGCTAGCTGATACTAGCGATTTCTAGTCAGCGACATATTTGTGGCTTCATTTAATAAACATAACCTGTAGTAGTACACAATCGTATGTGTATTGCTTTGATTACAATGTGCGGAATAACTTTATGTTGCCTATTTATGTCTATTTATTTCTATTTTTCTCTTATTACTATTAATCACCGGCGTCTGTACAGCATCAACAGGTGTCGCCATTGTTGTTTATGTGTGTGACATCAAAAACTAACTGGGAGTACAACGATCTGGTACGAGTTCACGGGTAGCAAGTTACGGTTTGACTGCCGTTCCAGGGCACTTTCACGGGTAGAAGGTTGTGAAAACACGGGTTAGGATTTGCCTGGAACGCAGCTTGTGTCGCTTGTCTTGCCCTTCTGTGCTCTTTGTCTGCCTGAATGTTTCTCTTTTTTTGTTTGGTTGTCATAAACTCAACCTTTTGTCTCTTGATTGTCAGTATCATTTACTATAAATGCTTTATTATAATTTTATAATAAAGCATTATTTACACAATTGTAGATTCAGTTCCATCCTTCATCTTTGTATATTTACAAAGTCAAGTTTGTAAGTTTGTTTTCTTCCGGAGAGGGTCACGTGATTCGGGCGTGACAAATTAGATAAGGGCACGTCGTGACTTATACAAACGTCGTTTCGACCTTATATATATGTCAATGGTTTCGACAGATCTCCGTTTCTGCCGTACTTATAATAATAACACATCATGGTTTCAGTTCAAACAAACGCAACCCCGGAGTTTACATAAGTAAAACTGGGTCAGCAGCTTTTTCAAATGTCATGTTGCTCACAGTACCGAGTATCGTATGTTGGCAAATGACGTGTTGGTTTTAGACTCCAAATAACGTGAACATCTGATGTAACGTTATTTCAAAACAAACAGTGCTAACTACAAAGCACGGTTGTTGTTACTCAAGACAGTATTTATGTTAGTTAAATCATAAGTAACGTATCCTACATTAAATGAATTGGTCTTGTTATCATGCCACATTACCAGTTAGGCTTATGGAACTCAGATCCTGGTTTTTGAGGGGCGCCTTCTCCACCTGGTCGGGCGAGCCATCGTCATTGACATCTGTAATCTCCACATCATCCATATCAGACTAAAATAAAAGCCGTCCGTTTAGGGCACGAAAACGTATCTCCCGTGTGGCGTTGCAAACCTTAGCTCCTTCCCATGTCAACCATTTTTGTTAGAACTGGCTGCTTCTTTTGATTTAATAGCGGATTGCGACAGTTACTGCGCATATACCGCCACCCACTGTATCGGAGTATGTAATGAGATATTGTCCCTGGATTACTTTACATCGTAAGGTAAATACGGTAAATAAAATTCGCATATCTTTAATAATAATTAAAGGGAAACAAAACAAAAGAAGCAAGTAACAGCTTAATACTCATGCATATTCCCCTCTCCATCAAATATTCCACAACCGGTTTTCTGGGTGTCCTGTACCCCATCTCCTCCTGTGGCTCCCAGAATACCAGCAAGATCCCATTCCTGACTATTTGAGCTAGATATGTAATGATTTTACGTTGTGTGTCATCATGGAAAAACGTGGTCCTGGAGGGACCTTCGACTGCCACACAGGCGGCTTTGAGTAGGCCTACTTTTAAGGTGCGGCCAGACTTGGTCACAACCGTGCAAGATGCAGTCACGAAACTTAACAGGTCTGGGGTCTCATTTATAAACGTGGCGTATGCACAAAACGGGGCAAAATGTGCGTACGCCACTTCCCACGCAAAAGTTGAGATTTATGAAAAACAAACTTTACGGGAGAATGTGCGGTCCTCCACGCAAACTCTGACCCATGTGTACGCACATTTTGGAGACAAAAAAGGAATTGGCGGCGCAGATGGTGAGGTGGTGAACTGAAGTCAGACTGCAGAAAATACATGTGGGAATAACAATTACTCTTACTATGTTTAAGTATTAATGCCTCACGCACGTTTCTTCACACCATATCATGAAGATTAAACCCAGCAGTGTTATTTGCGCTTGTACTGAGGGATAATTGTTCCATAAACAACTCAAACTCAAATCAAGCCGTCACGTTGGCCCTCATTTATCTTTTGCCCAATTTGAGTGAATAGACATGAGTGTTTGGATGGCCATTGGTTGTTTGAGTGGAAGAACATTGTTTTTCATTCATGAAGTTCTTTTAATTTATAGTTTACCGTTACTGCTCAGTGCTACTGTGTTAGCTCGCTGGATAAGTCTGTCACGGTGTAGTGGCTCACTAGTTTTTCTGCTCAGTGGATTACTCTTTTGTAAAATATAGTGTTCTATGAAGTATGCCCTGTAATAGTTACTAAAAGTAATGAGGTCCTAGCCTTTATAATTTAGATTGTTTCCATTTCTTAATCCATCTCTTGGGACTCCCAACTGTATGGAAGTGTGATACCTTTCTAAAACATAACAAGCAGACCATATAGGTGGACTGCAATTAGCTGAGAATGCCAACTGCTTAGATAAATTGGTCCCACACAGCAATATAAGAAATCAGTTTAATGTATGTCGTTATACAAAATAAAACAGCCCTGGTAGATGTATGTCCAACACACGAAATCTACACACAGAAAATGCAAAAACTTATTTCCAGGAACTCAGGAGCCATTAACTTGTGGCTCTTCATCCATGTCTTCTTCATCCTCCTCCTGGTCACCCTCATTCATCTCTTCTCCAGGACCTCCACCCATGTGTGACTCCATCTGTGCAGTGTTGTCCTCTTCCTCTTCTTCTTCCTCCTCTACCATATCAACTGGACCTGATTGTACAAATGACCAAATCCAATGTCAATGACAAAAAAAAAAATTCTTAGAAATGAAAATTTTATATATATAACATTTTCATTTCTAAAAGAAGGCCCAGTCATTTTCATTTTTTGTCAGCACTGACCTTGTCTCAGATCTCGTCCTGGGATCTGACCAGCCTGCAGCATCCCTTTCAACCTCTCCACCTCTGCCAACGATGAAGCATTAGCGATAGCATTCTGAAATGCAAACACAAAATCTCAGCTAACATGGTCTGCCGAATTATTGAAGATTTTCAGAGATCAATTTTCATTCAGCAGGCTAAAGATCTGAATCTTCATCCAGGTTATTTTAATATCATCAGTGGTGCTTCATCTCCAAAGTGGTTGCATTAACATTACTTCATCGAGTTGATTATATCACAGCATATGCCGATAGGAAAATGCTTCAAAAGGCACATTTTAAACAACATATTAGGAATGAAAGTTATGCATAAGTGTGCATTCTTGAAAATTAAAAACTGCAGTTTGACCAAAACATGCATTCAGTCAAGGTTCCCCACAGGCTTTTTCTTTCAATCAGTGGGTGGAGTCATTAGGGGCCCGGTATTTCAAAACTGGATCAGAATGATCTGGAAAATGAAATCTCCCTTTTCTCAGTGACTTTGACCCAGTATTTTAAAACATTGGCAAGTTGGATCATGGTGATCCAGAAATGACCCGATAGGGATTACCAGACCTTGAGTCCCAGCCCCTGGATCGGAACAGAAAAGCACAGGCCATACTATTTTACAAAAGGTGCACGTGGTAGCAAAGGTTTCTCGTCCAAATCTACAAAGTATACCTTTGTATAATGTATAGCATTAGTAAGACTATACCGATGGCAACCAATCATGTCTCACCTACAAAAAAAGAGGGTCTTCGCTAATTAAGCCTAGGTCATGCAAACTGCAACAAACTTCACTTTGCTGACTTCTATGTTAGGTAACTAGCAGGTTAGACAGCTAGCTGGCTTTGTTGATGTATGTGAAGGTCTATGGTTCAACTTTAAAAAGGGAAATTAGTTGGGATTCCATCATAGATTGCTAGCCAATGTTATGTGCCTGTCTATTGTGTATTACAGTCTTCCTTTATAATACCATTCAGATTTAGTTATTTTTATTTTAAATATTCAATTAATATTTGAATATTAAATGATCAAATGCAGCCAGTTATAAATATGCACTACACTACTCAGGCTTATGTTTTGTCAATGCCACTATCAGCATGTGGCAGCATGTGTAATGTTATTACACATTCTGTCCACTAGAAGGACTTCCAACATCAGCCTGGCCTTGAAAGGGTCCTACGTCATGGCCAGGGCCTGAAATTAACACCCGACCACCCAGCCAAATGTGGGTGAATTTTGCAATTGGCGGGTAACACTGTCAATCTACCTGCCACATTGGCAGGTAGCCAATCAGGGGCCGCATCACTGGAAGACAATGATTGACACCCGGGGCCCCCTATTGCATTTTCATTACTCGCGACAACCTCAGCAGTCCCACGTGCACCCACTGACCAAGCGGGAGTGAGAATGCGTCAAATTAATTTCCTTGTTTCTGTTATGAAGACAAGATGTGTGTGACTCGAACATCTCACATTTACCAACAAAACGTAACAATTTTTCACTGTAAAGACGCTGTTTCAATTCTGTCAGCTCTCTGCTGCTCCGTACTCCCCACGACTGACGCGCGCTCAAAACACACACTCAAACATGGTAGATGCAGGAAAAACCGCAGAGTAGACGTACAGGATGACCTAAATTGAGTAGGGCTACTTTATTGTAAGTGCAATAAGTTAAAGTCCAATGAGTAATTTATCAAACCGTATGAATGTGTCCCAGCCCAGGAGTGAGTGAGTGGGTCCCAGGGCAGGGTAGGAAATTAACTAACAATGTCAAGATCAACAAACCACTGACCGTGACAGATATGTTCATATTTGATTCATTCAATATATTATTATTTTTTTGTCTTAAATCCACCAGCCATTTTCATATTATACCAACATTTGCAGCATCCTGAGCTTTTTTGGTAAGGTTCCTAGGAAATCACAGCCAGTGTAATTAATTGATAGTAATAATTATTATTCGCCCCAAAACAAGTTTCCTTTTTATTTTTAAAGAACTACACACAAAAACAAATGCTTTCACTGTATGTGAATCCCTATGCAGGATTATCAGTAGTAGGCTACCATGATTAGGACAGGATAGGATCATAGAGACACAGCAAGTCCTGTTTTTCACCTTTATGGTGGTCAAAAAAGTTAACTTCAGGCCCTGGTCATGGCGCATGGCACTTCTGGCACGTCGCTCTCAGTTTACATTATTTTCCACCACACACATAGCAACAAACAAATCAGCAGAGAACTCCGTAATGAAACATTATCTAACAAGTGTATTGAAGCGGCTCTGTTGTAAAGGCTAACGGTGCTCGGTTAGCACAATGACACGTTAGAAAGCAGAGGCCGAAATGATTTCTCATAAACTAAGTAACAATACCGTTAGCCACGATGTTAACGGCATTGATAACTAAGCCAAATGGTGCCGCCACTAGTCTTGTGCCGATGGACGATATCATCATGATGATGATGACAAAAACAATAGGGTTCCACAGCAAACAGCCGTTTGCACCACTGTGCAAACGGTGTAGCTCAGCTACCGCCAGTTCTTCCCGACTCGAGCTTGGACCCCCCCAAAAAATCACATTCGAATAGTAATGATTTTTTTTACTATTCCAATTATATGCGACTTTCAGAATTCGTTCCAACAGCCCTACTGTCTATACAGGAATCGCTCTTATAGTATGAAACATGTGTACAGACTGCTGAAAAACTTGAAAGTTGGATGTTTTTCTAAAATAATCACAGGACAGAAATCCCATACCAGGCAGGTATGGGCGTCACTGCACCCGAAACACCACCACGGCGAATATCAGCCTGCACGCAGGTTTTTCAGTTTAAAAGGTCCCATATTATGATCATTTTCAGGTTCCAACTTGTATTTTGTGTATAATAATAGGACATTTTTACCATGCTTTAATGTTAAAAAATTATTCTCGCCGAAATTAAACTTGCGCACAACGATAATGCAATTAAAATATTTTTCTTTTCTTTTTTCGGGGGGGCCTGTCGTCAGGATTTCAGATCAGATCATAATTTAATCCAATCAATATCCTGTGAGATCATTTGGAAATACCAGACCTAGGTGATTGTAACCCGTTTCTGGTCAAGAATGCTCCTTGGCTGTCTGAACACCAACCAAAACCACTCACAGCATCCACTGAGAAGAGGTCAAAGGTCATCAAGCAGGAGCCAGGGACGATCAGAGAAGGAGGACATTCACATCTGAATCCAGAGACCATATTTGTTTACCACGTCCCATCATATACAACCACCAAGTTCATATAGTAAACTCCACCCTCTGAGAAACGGAAAGATAGGGACTGAACCTTAAAATGTCTATTCAGGTTTAGTTTTTTGTTAAATTCCAAACATCCCATTTCCCATTTTGAATGATGAGAGATGGAAATTACAAGCTCAGCGCTCAAACATAAAACAAAACATAAAGTGAACCTTGATGGCTTCCACGTCTGCTTGAGACGGCCCTGTCCTCTTTTTCTCAAGCTGTGCTGCCACTCCAGGAGTGAATCTGAAAGGAACACACCTCATTAAGACAACATGGACACGCATGGGCTTCTCTGACCTCTCAACCAATGTAGTCAATCTCTTGTATGGCATCTGTTCTTGAGTCACATAAACTGATACATTGTCCAGAGACAGCAGTCCTGAGCAACACTGTGGTGAAAGTTTCTGACTTTGGGTTTAAACAGTACAGTTGAGGCCCATATAGCTTTTGATGCAGATCCCAGAATTTTTTATGGATTGTCTTGCATTGTGAAATATACTGAAATCATTTTAAATGTTTCAACCTTGAGGAATTTTGTCATCAATGACTGCACATTGCAAAAAAGGAAAAACAGAGTTGTCTATCACCGTGTTTGATGTAAACAGATAAACTATATATGACTAGTGGGGACAGTTGGGTGTATTTTTTTGACGTTGTTTAATCCTGTGTCAGCCAGGATCCAGTGATTCTGAGGAGCTGCTGTCTAACATGGACTTTCATCTTACGTTTTTGTTCGCCTGGCAATATCCTTTGCAAGCTGAGCACCTCGTTTGCCCTTGAACATTTTCTCTGCTTCCTGGCGTTCCTATGACGATATCACACAGTTAAAGTGAAACCCATATCAAGTACAAACTGAGCTTTCATCCAAGGGGGGGGAGGGGGTTAACAGGACGTTAACTCCGGTTTAGACAAGTTTAACACATTGTTAACATCCGTACTACTGTTTATCTTTGATTACCAATAAGTATGACCCATGACTCACAGTTCATGCCGGGCCTTGAAATACTATACAGATTTACCATAGACGTTCTCACATTTAATTGGGACTTTCAAAAATTGGCACAATATACCTGCTGCCTTGCACTTACCTTGAGCTTTACCTTCTGGAAGTCAAGCACACGGATCTGTGGGATTTTGTTGATGACATAGAGCCTGTAATGCTTCTTGTTTGTCACTGGATTCCTTAACAAGCTGGAGATTCAGTGATTATTACAAACATGCATGATTATAATTCCGCAGTGCAAACAAATTACCTTTGAGTAGGTCTGTAACGATACACCAAACCCAACAGGGGTGTTGGAAGGAGAAAAAAAAGATTTTGAGAAGAAAAAATATATTTTTATTAAATAACTAAGTAACCCCGACTGGCGGACGCAACTCGTTGCGACTGTGCATTTGAGCAGCACTCCGACACGTCACTCGTCACCAATGAAAAGGGAACTCTCTGTTGAGTTCAATGATACCTCACACAAGACTCTTCCTCATACAGTTAATTAGTTGTGAAAGGGGTGTGGCCAAATCATAGGGGGCGGGCCAAACCATCACCAATGAAGAAGGAACTCTCTGCTGAGTTCAATAGCCGCTTTCCGACCAAGTAGTTACAAGAACGTAGTTATAGGAAAAGTCCACTTCTAAGCAGATCTACTAACTACTCTCCCCCAAAACCGTTTTTTCCATTGCATTCGCACTGGCCAAGTGGCCATAGGAGGGGTAAGGGCAGGGCTCCAGACTAACTTTTTTCACTAAGAGCACAGTGGCCCCCAACTGAAACTTTTAGGGGCACAACCAGAAAAATTTAGGGGCACACACCGTAAGTCAACTGTCAAATGCTAACCAAATATTCACATTTCTACTAATGTATTGTATGTAATGCACTGTATTACTAATAAATACTTTGATAATAGATGCAGAAATTCCAATATGCTGTTTCAAATTCAGTGTCACTTTTGAAGATTCAACATAGAAGGCACCATTGCGGGACTGGATGTAAAATTCAGTCGCACACTCAAATTTTGGTCGCAAAAATCCTAAGCCTGAAACTTTTTAAAGGGGCCTCTAGCTTACAGCGGGATCTTTGAGCATGCCTGGCAGAGTGACAAGATAGCAGCCGGGGCAGGCGCTGTCTGGCTGTCTCCTCACTTCATGGAGCTTCTCAACTCCTAAAACTTTGAAGCAAATTGTCAATTGGGCATACATTTTCGCAAGATTGCCTATATATTCGAAATCTAAACAGTTCATTTCTCGCCTAAAATGTTGTCAGAAGTGAATATAGTGATGAATAAGATGGCGAAAATTGTAAAAATTGTCCCGTTGTCAGTCTGTCTGTACCGGAAAACCGAACCTCGTTGACCTAGGTTCCTATGTGGAAAAGGGAACAGCGAAAAGACCCTGCCCTGAAGTACAAGCTGAAAGAGTTACAGGAACTGTGGCCAGAGGAACTTAAAAATCCCCAAATTGGTCAAAAATCCCTCCGGTTTTGGGGGAGAGTAGTTAGTAGATCTGCTTAGAAGTGGACTTTTCCTATAACTACGTTCCTGTAACTACTTGGTCGGAAAGCACCTACAATCGGTAAAAAAGCTGAGCTAGCGAGTGTTAGCTAGCAAGCTATCAGTCAGAGCTCAGTTTAAGAAGTGGCAGCCAGTTTCTTCAGCATTGCTCGCGACACGAGATGGATGAGAAAAGTGAGCGGAGCTCGCGCTAAGTTTGTCTTGCCACTAGGTTGTAATTTGTTCGGAATTGTGAGGAAGACCCTTCCATCCATGGGGAGACCACTTTACGCTTATTTAACAAACTGACTACTTATTAGCCGAGGTCGATAACTCTGGGAGTTGGAAGGGGTGTGTCGCGATTCTGCCTTCTCACACCGTGACACAGATTCGTGGATCTGAGTGTTGCGATTTCGGTTTAATATTGCATATCGTTACAGCCCTATCTTTGAGTGTTGATTCGTACCTGAGAAGAGTCAATGTCTTCACTGAGGCCAGTGGGTCCAAGTCACCCTACACATGAAGAGAATAATGCTTCAGAAACACACACTATGGTTAAGTGTTTGATTATATACCACCACCTGAGGTCAGAGTAAACCCATTCAAAAGGGGGATGAGTAAAATTAACATGAGCAACAAAATACAGTGAAATACCAGAGAAGTTGAACACCTGTGAAATTTAAAGCTTTAGTGCGTAACTTTATGATATTAATGAACGTCCGTTGCATTCAAGCCATAGCCAAATGAGTTGCTACAAAGCTAATTAAGACTATGACCTCCACACAACACTCTGTATTTCTCAGTATGGCTATGTTCACAAGATTGTGTCGTCCGGTGACTTTCCCGCGCAGAAACTTGAGTGAAGATAATTACCTCTTCTGAAGAGTCTGGTTTTTTTTTAAACCCACCCCATTTTTTTAGGCAGTTCAGCCACGGCATGCAAGCCTCCAGTTAGCTATTATCCAGCCAACCTGGTCAGCTTGAGGCACTCAATTGAATTGAACGCGCAAAGCATTTGGCTAGGAGGGGCAGGTGGGCGGAGAGTTAAATGCAGCGTTCTGATTGGCCGAAAGGTTTTCACTCCACTTACACGCTGTGGCTCAGCGGCAGAATCAATGCCATAGATGTAGATTGCATAGAAACTGAAACAGAGTTTCAGCAAAATGCGTACCTAGAGAGCAGCGAATCGTATAAGCGTACTTAAAGGTCAAAATGCGTGCAAAGTACAAAAAATGCGTACATGACCCATGCAGGTCTGTAGTACATGTAGTTTCTAATAATCAATTCATCGTGGACAAAACTCCAAAATGATAATCGATTTAAATCAACAAAAATTATAATAATCTTAACAGAGGTAAGAATTATGTAAGGTTATAATCGTTTTGCGCAAGACTGTAGAAGAATATCTATTTCTCTGGTATTTCAACAAAACAGTAAACTTTGTCTTTACCAGTTTGATCATATAAACATCTCTAACATGTTCAGATGGTTCTATTGTACTTACTGCTGCTAAAATGTACTCACCAGCTCCTGGATGTTGTTGCTTGTGAGAACCAGTTCTGTCAGACTCTGCAGAGATTGCTCCAGGTTTTCACCTATGCGACTGGAGAAATATTTCATGAAGTTACAAGCATGCAGCCATATTCTGGCTGGCCAAGCATACGGAGACCAATTTAAACAAAGGCAGTACTTCATTAAGACAGTCTGACATCATTGATGGTAGTTTGTACCATCTCACAAAGAGCAACTATTATCTACTTGTGTATTACCCAGTGTCAGCAGCGTGTGCTTCTTGATGAGACTCAAATAAAGCATTAAATGCAGGTAGGGTTGGGTACCGTTCACATTTGAACAGATGCCAGTCACTGGAATTCAGTACTTTCTCTCTGTTATAACTTAGTTGATTTCAGTTGCCCAAACACATTGACTTTGAACATTGTATAAAATGTATAATTACTAAATAACCAGCTTTTCAAAATGACAGTTGCAATGTACAATTTTAAGCTCATTAAACTATTGCTATAACAGTTTTACTGGCCTTGCTCCCATTATCCTCTGTGACACGCTTTCTTCCACTTCACCTGACAACTCTTCTCCAAAACAGCGCTGAGATAACAGAGCCCATAGCTTCACTCACTCAAGCACATAGTATGCGTGAAATAAAAACAGGACACGTAATTTCACTGTGTGTAGTGTTAACTACGCTAACTAACCGTGTGTTGTGAACTTTGTGTAGTGATTAAAAAAAACAGACAACAGCTGTGTCTCAAACACCGAGCAACAGCCGGGACATTGAGAGTCCACTCACCCGCTCTGCCCAGGCATGCCCAGCTGCCCACACATTTGTTGACAAACTCCGACGCGCATGCAACGGTGAAATGGCGATTAATCCCTTTAAATGTGAATAAACGACAGTTACACCCACCGCCAGCAAATGCTCTCTGTTTGGATTAGCGGTATCTTGACAATTCGCCATTAACTTGTTTCCTAAAGACTGTGTTGATGCGACTTGTACATTACAGCCACTCTAACAGGACCGAGTAACACGCGTGTTGTTAAGGCGCCCGCCTAAACTTTTCAGGCTGTAAAACTGAAGTAATTTCAAGGGCTAAAAATATGAAGACATAGGATTTGAACAGAAATATTTTACAGGCCTTGGTTTTGGGACACATTCTTGATATAGACAAGGTTTGAACTAAATCTGAGACAGATGTAATTGTAATTCCATTTTAACCCAGAAGACTGACAGTGCACAGGCACCTGCCTGATAAATAAAAAGCCTATATTAATTGAAAAAAAAAAGAAATGTACTTCATTGCCAGGACATACATTTATCTACTGGAGTAGAGCAGTGCAAATAGTGCATAAGGCCATCCTCAACCTTACAGTAGGCTACTTGTATGACACTCCATCTGACACTAGTTATTGTGATGTAACTTTGGCTAGGTTTACTGCATATTCCACAAATGAACGTGCCATAACGGACATGCAATACTAACATTATCACACCAAGTACTCCCAGTCACTTAGCTAGCTAGCCTGCGAATTCCTAGCTAGAAGTTACTAGCGTAAACAAATAGGCGCTAACCGGCGCTAACGTATACAGTAGGCTACTTCAGTTGGCTTACTTGAAACTAGGGCTGCAACGATTCCTCGAATAATTCGATTACAAAAAATGCTCAAAGCAAATTCTTTGCCTCGAAGCTTCGTAAAATCAATGTAATTAAGGTTGTACGGCTCACTGTGTTTCCGCACGGAGGATTATTACTAGCGCACATGAGGTTTGCGCTTCTGCGGACACAACACAAGCACGGACAGTATATAAACACAAGACGGCCCCGATTACAAATGAAAGAAGACGAAAATAGCGAGGGTCTAAGAGAAGAGACAGGCGAGAGAAAATCACAGATAGTTTGGGATCATTTTAAGCTGCAAACATGCTGCTACATCATCTCCGTAACAAACCTCCAGTGTACTCATCCATTCCACGCATTCCACGGAGCCAACCCGACACAAGGTAGCTAACGTCTGCTGCTCTCGTCCACCGCGCTGTTTACACAACTAGCCTACAGCATGCTACTCTGCTAATAGCGATGTTTTACACAACTAGCACAGTAGCATTCTGTAGGCTAGTTGTGTAAAACATCGCTATTAGCAGAGTAGCATTCTGTAGGCTAACAGCCATGTTTTACCAACAAGCTAAAACGAAAGCTGTCGGTTTGTAGTCTAACTGTTTATTAGTTTGCTTCTAAATGTTTGGAAACTTAGCCGCTGCCGGAGACACACCGGCTCCTCCCCCCAGCGTGGCTACTTAATATGCACGTGAATGACGTCATCATGCATTCTTTATTCTTTCTACTCACCATAGATATATCTATGCTCCTCACTGTGTATTAGGCTTCTGGAAATGTGTCCCCCAGAACAGTGTAGTTGAATAGCCCTGCTGTAAACCCTCTGGTCAGTGAACAGCTCTTTTGCATATCCAGTGCAAAGAGCCAGAGGCAAGAAGGGGAATGGGGTGAAAAATATTAACATTTGGGCCACCAAAAATGTACTATTGTAATGGTTTTGTTTTTTTAAGGGTCTTGGAATTTGGCAATCATTTTTTTGTTGCTTTTTCTAAAAAAGGAAACCTGTCTTTTGTATATATATATATATACACACAAGCTACAGGTTCTTTTTTTTAGTAAACGGCAATAATAAATATTTACTATTGCTGCTTACTAAGTATTTCTTACTAAGTGTTTCTTATCCGATTACTCGATTAATCGATGGAATAATCGGTAGAATATTCGATTACTAAAATAATCGATAGCTGCAGCCCTACTTGAAACTTACTTCATGTGACTCGAGAGCGCAGACTCTCCCATTGTGAAAAGCTGCACGTCTTTTTTGCAGACTTTACAAGAGGCAACTCATAGGGTTTGTCCCCATTTAATCCATAATTTTTCATCTTCCAATTCAGCCAACGTTCATTGACACGACAACCTGTCGGCAGCGTTATTACGAATCCCACTATGGCCACGCCAAGACCCGCCCTTCAATACCATTTATTGGCTAGGTGTCCATGATGCTTATGCAAGGTAGCGTAACTGTGACCAATCAGCTATCCTAACCTTAACCACTCGAGATGAAATGCCTAACCCCAAGCAATCGAGCTGCTTCCTAGGGCGGGTCTTGGCGTGGCGGCAGATCACAGTCACACATGCACAAGCGAGCAGGTTTAATTTTAGGCTCTCCAACATTTTATTTCTCCATTTAATAAACTTTTCAGTAAGTTATGTACTTGTTGTGAAAGAAATACAGTTACAATTTCAAGCATTTTATCCAAAATTCATGCACTTTTTAAACCTTGAAAAACAACCCTGAATATCACATTGTGCAATATCAATATCGAAAATGCCCCGAAGAGCATGAGATATTCCATTCATTTCGTGGAGAGATGCACCGGTGTGTGGTGATCAATTTAGAGCCTGCACATTTCATTGGCCAGTTGCCCTTTCACACGTACACACTTCGACAGCGTGAGTGAAGAGGGAGTTAGAGAAAAAGAAAGAAGCGAGAAGCGAAAGTACAGAGTGCGAACTGCGAAGCAAGTGTGTAGAGGAAAGAAAGAAAGAAGAGAGAGAAAAGTAAGAACATGAGTGTGGCTCAGGGAGACGACGAAACTATGGAGATTGAAGAGAAAATGTTAGCCAAAGAGTAATGCCTCCTCGCCAGCTTGGAAGTACTTTAGCTTTAAGCCAACAGATGTTGCTCAAGCTAATTCACTATGCAAAACATGCTGTATGGTGGTACAGCATATGTGTAAAACCTGTCGTTTTGGTGTTCTGCAAATCTATTTTGATGCGTTTTCACATTACTTTAGTCGCAATATCACATGTCAATATCGTGCAACCCTAAAACACAAAACAGGACCGAAACCGTGACAGAAAGTTGAAAAAAAAAATAGAGTGACACAAGACTGTCCCACACTGAGTGTAGGAAACGGATCAGCTGTCTTAAAAGTCATTAATGAACTCATAGTGAGTGTATTCTAATAGATACAGTACACACGCCACAATTATAACTGCGAGTAGCCAGCCTCTGATTATCAAGCTTAAGCCGCCTATACTTAAAGTGCTCATATTATGCTCCTTTTCAGGTTCCAGTGTTTCCTCTATGTTGATTTTTTAAAATTTCTGCCGCCACGGTATCAGAAATAGGGCAGACGCACAACAGGGTTTACGCTATGTACATGTAGCAGCAGTGCACCGCCGCTCCTTAAGCGGTTTATAAAAATCTGTTCGGTGTGTCCCGTTCCGTTGTCAGTCTGGGGGGCTGTCGGCGTTCATTTTGGCCAACCTGACATGTTCGGTCGGCGGCAGGGCAGTCGGGACTCACCCGGAAATGACGAGCGGGATGAGGTGACTGGAGTCTCTCAAAATCTGACGAAAATCTTTTAAACTGACCATTGTTGAGCTGAAATGAAGACAGATTCAGCAACTGCATGGCCCATTTCTCGCTTAAAATGTTCTCAGAAACATGTTTCAGTGAACTATTTTAGTACAATATGAGATTGTATTCTGAATGGCCGCCATGACAGTCTGGCTTTGAATTTCCGGAGAAAACAAACCCATGTGACGCGTTCGTCCAATCAGCTGCTGGTTTTCATTTCTTGGGCAACATTACAGATTAGCGACGCCTGCTGTTATAAAGATGTACTACGTCTCGTCTTTTTGGTCTGTTCTGTGGCAGTTTTTTGGACCCCGGGAACGCGACTGATCATATCGACAGGGTTTTCTGTCAATGGTCGGCCGTCGGCTAAATGTGTCTACACCTTTAGGCAAAGTGACAAACAGCGACGAAAGATGAGACATGAAATCCGCACTCACTCACAGCTACAGTTTATTGGAAAATAGCATTGTGGACACTGAATTTGATGAATTTACTGTTTATCAGACCCTAGATGAGACAAGAAGCTAACATTAGCAAACGGTGCGGTCCCTCTGCCTTTGACTCCCCGCTGCAGGAGACGCAATACCCGACACGCTGTATTAATGTTACCGTTTGTTACCGTCAACCACGCACCTAACACCAAACTGCATCTATCACAATTTATTGAACTATATAGACATTCAATTCATATAAATAGCCTATCCAAGACTGTAATTATGCCGTGAGCTACTGATCCACAAAGACCGGGAAATAATAGACCTTTATCGCTATTTAACCAAGTTACATTTATTTCATACCCATACTGTCAAGAGAATATCTCCATTTATTAAAACAAAGGAACTTCGTGGTGTCAAAACAGTAGGCTTCGGTAATAAAACTGGAACACAGGTCGGACGCTCCACAAGTGAAAAAACAAAAACAATAATAAAGTCCAAAATCCAAGACAGAACAAACTAGGCACGGGTAACGCAGGATATAGACACACGGCTACGACAATGGTACAGAAGCCTACTACAAGCTCAAAAAACAGAGCCACAAAACACAAGGGTAACACATCACTGACTTCTATTAAATCAAATCAAAGTGAAGCCAGTCAGTCCTGACACAAACACTGGAATAGAGAAATGCAGCCTTAAGTTTTTGTAGCACAGCAATAGCAAATTAAAGGCATAAAGATATTAGGCCTGCGTATTAAGCTGGGCTTAATAATTTTATAACAATACGGTAGGTTAATTAAAAAATCATTGTGACCTCATTCTGGTTTTCCAATACGTAGGCTAGTAGACTTTACACGAGACTGTAAAAAAACACAATTATCTCCAATAATTCATATAAACTTCCAGTTGAACTGTTACTGAACAGTTGATAAATCATGCCAATTAACTGCACGGCGGCAGCATAATAATAAACCAGCATTATTACCTTGTGTTGCAGTCATAACACTAAAAATAAATCCTCATCTCCAAAACGTCTAGCAGGAAAAGTGTGAGCCCGAGGCTAGCAGCACTGAGTTGACGTTGATGTTCCCTCTGCCATGGGCTAGCCTGGTGCTGCTAGCCTGGTGCTGCTAGCTTGGTTTACAGGATTAGCTCCCTCGTCGTCTGTTGCTAGCAGGGTCGCTACTTCATTCAGTTACAGTTGCTGAGTTTTCTGCCTCCGGTCTTTTACGTTTTTTGGCTTGTGGTTAATCTATAAAGAAATCCAAAATGCGCTTTTGTGCCATGGCTAGCTAACTTCTGTACTGTTGACCAGCCGGGAAAGTTTCCACAACTATCTTCACCAGTCAGGAATGAGAGGCGCACGGCGCGCCTCGCTCTTGGCAAAATCGGCAGATTCATTCTAATCAATACTGTTGATCGCGCCCGATTGCAATAGTGCTACATTGATGTTGCATTGACCAATGAAAACCGGTGCATACATACTGTAATAGACGTGACCGTGACCGGCACGAAAGCTCGTCAGGCATAGCAACAGTAACTAGGGAGGGCGGGGCTTAGCGAAGGGTCGGGCGGGACAGCCTTTTCTATATGTCAATGGGGACAGCTGACAATGTGGAATGAAAACACACAAACACACTAAACTAAAGCTGTCAATATGTGCGGGCCCAGGCCCGTCCAGGCCCGTCCACAGCTCCGCGCCTGGTTCATATTAATTTAACAAACTGGACTTTGGGGTCAAGTGTAATCAGATCTGGGCCCAGGTCCCGGATGCAAAAACCCCCCTTCTCTTACTGCATTATTATATTCCATTATATTTTTTTGATTTTTAATTGTTCCCTGCCAACAGAATTTTGTGTTTTCCTTGACATAAATAAAAGACATTTTCACCATAAATTGGTTCCTAAAAATGTATCAGAATGCAGAAAATCTGAGTCTTGACACTCAAAAATTTGTTAATGTTTCCCCCCTAAACACCCATTCTGAGCCAGGAAAAGGCCTGTAAGTGACTTTGAATTGGAGGTCAAAGTTGGACCTGTAATTAACATTATACATATACAAAAATGTGTGTGTGTGTGTATATCCGGGTTCTCTAAAAAAGGCCATAGACACCTTTCCCATTACCACTAGAATATGCATTTGTGTTTTTTTCTGGCGTGTCACATTCAACGTCACAAAAAAGCACCAGAAAGCAAGGTTAGTAAACAGTAAAAAGCAGGATGGAGGCCAGTATTTCATTATATTTCCATTCAGGGTGTGGCAGCTATAACTTACCAAATCCTGTTGTTGTTCATTAGCAATGTTTTCAGTCTTTTGAGCAGAGGAAAGCCGTCCAGTTTTCTGACTTCATTATCAGAGAAGTCAATAGTGTCAAACTGGTCCAGAGTAGCTCCGAGATTTTCAAGCACTGGGATTTTATAACCTGCGAGATGAAAAAACATAAAAATTCATTGAGTATTGTCTCCAAAGATTTGTATAATCTATTTGATCTATTTCACAGACAGTTCAGAAAGCTCTAATAGCTCTAAGCCGAGCAACGTACATCACCACGACCACGACCTACATATGTAGCCATGATGTAGATTAGGGTTGGGCGGTATCCAAATTTTGATACCGTCAGACCTCCTCCCTATTTTACCGTGGTATACGGTATTACCGTGACTAATAAAGCTCCGACGGCGTCACCAAACGCACTGTTCAGAAACTGAATACCAAACACTAATACTGAACCAATAATAAGATAACAACTTACAAAAAACGACTTTCTCCTCCACACACGTGTCACGTGATGATAACCACACATAATTATATAAATTATATTTTGTGGAGTGCAAGCGGGGCAGACGTGTGCTGGGGGGGGGGGGCCACCAGCGCGTGGACAACTGCTGCCGGTTGGCGAGAAAAATCCCGTCTGCCTCCACAGCCAGTGCCCGATCTCTGGAGGAAGAGGGGGGGAGCCGGCCAGTGCGGTGCGCACAGGTGCTGGAAGCTACCGCAGGAAAATGTGGCGATCCGCCGCGCCCAGCACAGCCAGCATCCTCTCCATTAACTCGGACAGCTTGCTGTCGCCAAGGCCGTTCAGGGACAGCAGGCGGTCTGCTTTCTCCAGCTCCGACAGTTCAAAGAGTTCCAACAGGGATGTTTTGAGTGCGTCTACTTGCCGTTAGCCGGAGGAGCCTCTAACAGCGCCATAGCCCTGACGGTTGTTGAGGCATTTAAGGCCACGTGGAAATACTTTGTAACGTCCTGTAATATTCCTCTCAGCTGGAACTGGGCCTTGATGTGCTGAAACCACGGCCGTGGGTTGTGTTGCCAAAAGTCTGGTAACTTGACGGTGGCTGAGTATCGCTAGATAGCACCGACATTAGCCGCGCCGATAGCAGCGGCCAGCCCCGCCGCAGCAACAGCATTTTCACCACCGTGGTTGTTTGAGATAATTCAGCAGTTAACCCTGAACTCGTATATCATAACACCTCTCCCTTAAAGGTACAGTACCTTGGTAAATGTCTCTTTCAGTGTTACTTGTGGGTCACTGCAATTTAATATGTAATCCTTGTCTCCTATAAGTGCATTGCATTTTTTTTTAATGACGGTATTGAAACTGATACCGTGGCTATTTTTAGACCTCGTGGTATACCGTATTACCGCCCAACCCTAATGTAGATTTAACCTAGAAGCATAAATCACGCTTCAGCCATGCGCCATGGACTAAAGGTTTTCTACTGCGCTCAGATCTCCAACAAGTGTTTGCTGTGAGCACAACTGCTGTCTCTCACACGGCACACACCATTCTCAACCTAGTGGTAGGTCCTTCTCCAGGGCTCCAGACTGCAACCAAATGGTCACATTTTGCGACCAAATTTGAGAGTGTGCGACTGAATTTTACATCCAGTCGCACATGTGCGACTCAGTAAATTTGCCCCCCCCCCTTTTTTTCCATGGGGGTAAAATAAAATACAATTTTTCGCCGCGAAGGCTTGAACGGTCTTCTGGAACACCTCCACCAGACCAGCGGGCGCTTGTTGGTTTGTTATCGGCCTCAGCAGGCGAGCGGGGCGGCTATAGGAAGTAGAAGGATCCGGTCCGGGCTGCTAGCCTGGCTAAGGAAACTACCACACAATTCGCCACTGCAGAGACTCATATTCACCAACGACAGCACACAAAATGGATATATATGCTACAAATACACATGGAACTGCTGCGTGATGATTATTACCGGAGCCTGGCTGAACATTCTCACTCATCCCAGACGGCAGCTAGCAGCTAAGAGGGTAGGTGAATTTAAACAATGGCTACGTTGCTAAATGTATCTTGTTGTCACGTAAGGGCCCTGTTCATGTTGCACAGACATTTTAATTGCATTTTGTGTCTGTTAAGAGGCACAAAGGCACTCTTTATCTTATGCCCCCATAACTGTCGTTAGCTGAGTGGGAGCTCTCGGCATTAGCTGCAGCAGCTCCGTGTTGCTAGCACCGATTCAGCTCGTTTTTTTTGCTATCGGCAGTACTCATATACATATAGCAATCAAGATTAACGGAAAAATTGCCCGGAGTTCTCCTTTAATGCAGACAGTACAGCGTTTGCTGCGATATGTTATTAATAGCAAGCCGAAAGCAGTCGCGGTGCTATTGACATTACACTTCCTCTGAGACAAACCGGCACAGTGGTTTCTATGCCCTGATGCCTGACATGATGACTGAAAGATTTATCTTCCTAATATGAATTTTGTAAAAGTTATGTTATTTATTTATGTATTCAAATACATCACACTGACATCACCACGGACTGTATGGGATTTTAGCTGATGCGATTGTGGGCCAATCAGACGTCGCATTAAATCAAAGAAAATAATTTCCAGTGTTGCCAACTTAGCGACTTTGTCGCTAGATTTAGCGACTTTTCACAAAAGCGACTAGCCACAAATCTGGCGACATTCTGTAGAAAAGACAGCGACTTCCTGTAGAAAAGACGCCAGTACTGTCCAGGGAGCATGTGAGGTATTTCTTTCCTGTGGCCGCCAAAACAGTCACCTCTCTTCTGACCTGTGACTGAGGAGCAGAGGAGCAGCCCCTCGCCTCTCTCCTCATGTGCAGCAGCACTGCGCACTAGGCCTGCATGATAAATCGCGATCTCGATTCAACCCTGTTTGATTTTTAAATGACTTTGATTTCTTCATTTTTTTACATTTTCAGCCTTTATTTTGAAAGGACAGTTCTCATAAAGATCAGGGCTTCACCCTCAGCCAATGACAAAACGCCTTTTAGTCACATGTTTCACTCGTTGAGCGAGCGCGGTTCGGAAATAAACCCAGTACAGGCAGGGGCGCAACTACCTAGTGTCAGAGGGGTATGCAACAACAATTTTGGCGCCCCCCCCACCCACAAAAAATAAATAAATGCTGGACATCATCATGTATGGGCTTTAAATAATAAAGGTTTATTATTTAGTGCACTATTTTTTGGCCCAAAAAGGACATAGTGAATACGTTGGTCAACAGAACTTCAAACCATACTGGACATTTAATTTTGTGTGGTCTAACTAATAGAACTCCTACCTGATGTCATCACTGGTCTCATCTCTACTTGATGCCATCAACCACCTAATGTCTGTTTCATTCACTCCTTGCCTGTGATCTTCTCCACTAAGACATATTGTCAAACATTATGTAATTGATTTTCCATATTAGTTGTTCCATATTAATATTAAGAAATAATCTGTTGGTATCAAGTAGCTCCCCCTACACTTCCCACCTAATGTTAGACCTACCTGTTGCCTTCCCCTGTCTTTCCTGATCCACCATCCTCACACCTGAATGAAATGAACTCACTGTTAAATATAGCAACCTAAATTCAATTCTTTAATCAGCCCAGTGATGGCATCAGATAAGACAACCATTATGCCGTAAGGTTGTGCTGCTGTTGAAATTGTCTGCCCTGTTCTTTCTGACCAATGTGGAAAATCTGACCTTACCAGACTGTTGTAACTGTTCCATTATTGGCTTTTACCTACTTAGTCATATCTAGCCTGACAAGCCAGACCCACATCCAGATGTAGGGCCTGGGAACTCACCATTGACGGAGCTCGATCCGAGGGGCGGGATAAACTGTTGTCTTTCAAATTTCCTCTGCACGTAATAGGATAGCGCTACAACCAGGCAGAGCAATGAAGAAGCTAGCGGAGCTAGTTGATAGATTAAACTTTTGCCGTATCCGGTCGGCAAAACTCAGAACACATCTTCCTTTTTTAAGAATGATTTCTGTGCCGTTCTTTGTTCTTTTCTCATAGAAAACCTGAACTCCAAGTCTTCCAAAAGACCGCTGTTCCCAGCAGCAGCAGCCATAAGCCCCGCCAACCGACTCTATATACATTCTTTATGTCTTGTAATCGCAACTAGTAGCTCGAGTGTGACGTCACATCCATGTCGGAAAACGAGTTACCGCAGGTTATTGCGTTCTTTTTGTCACACAATACTACGAGTTGGAGAAAAGATGGATTTTTGTAACATTTTTAGTAACATTTAGGATTAGGGCTGGGCGATAAAACGATAACGATATGTATCGCGATAGACACGTAATCAATATCAATAGAAAATGCGGTCGATAAAATGTTCGATAACTTGTTTTTCTTCTCCGGAAGAAACCAGAAGTTGCGAAGCAAGTTTGGTTGCATGAACAAAGGCACTCCCTCTCTGGTAACCTAGCAACGTAGGGAGTGACACTAACAGCCAATCATGTAACCGTAACAGTATCATGTTTGGTTGCGCCACATCGCTGTCTCGTGTTCTTCAATAACAGAGTCGGCGTGGAGTGATAACTGGAAAGTGAGTGCCGCAGCGAGCGAGGAAATTGTTAAAACAGGAAAAGTCAGTATGGCGGTTTTTTATAAGTCTGACCGTCGTCCCCACCAACACTACCGCAAACTTGTTTTACCACCTTAGCCGCACTCACACTTTGGAGCACAGCCGTATTCGCCATCAACGTCCAACATCTGCAGCTGCTACACCGCACAAGCAGCAGACCACCATGGAGAGGTACTCTGCATCAGCGCCTTACTAAACGCTACAAGCAGCAGACCAACATGGAGAGGTACTCTGCATCAGCGCCTTACTAAACGCTACAAAGAAATAACGGAGGCAGACATGCTGGGCACTGTCCAGAAGCCAGGTTACCAACCTAGCACTAAACCTGCAGAAAATAGTTCTTCTCAGGTTTCAGGTTTCTCTATTTTTATATTTAACACTTTGCACTATTTTATAACACCTTATTAAGCAGTTCTTACTTATTCTTTCTTCACTGTGATTTTAGACTTATGTTTACATTTTAATTATTTGAGTGATTTCCATGGTTGTGTTGACATTTCTGCTTTTATAACTGAGGGAGGTTAAGTTTAAAATAAAAATGTTTAAATTTAATATATTTTTCTCCTGGTCCTTATTTTAAATAGGTCATAAAAAATATCAATAATTATCGATATCGACCGATATGAAACACTTATACCGTGATACAGTTTTCAGCCATATCGCCCAGCCCTATTTAGGATTCTATTCACCCAGTTATTGACATATTACACAACTATATTTCACAGTTTGATGCATGAAAATTACATTTTGATTAACATTAACGTTCGGCTACTGCTCTGCTTTCTGCTCAAGGCTCGGCTTAAAGCCGTTGTTGTCATATAGCAACCGAGCGTCTCAGCTGCACAAGCTACAAAATAACTAAATCAGGCGGTATTTAACTCCTAATAAGACTGTAGCGACATGCCTATAGGTAGCAGTATACAGTGCTATGTGTACGACTTCTTCATTTGGTTACAACAAAAGACAAAAGTGCTTAAAGTGTAGATAACCACAATGTTTACTACGTGTGATGCACAACGTAGCCATCTTTGAAAGTGAGCTCGGGGTCCTCTGAGTTCAGACGACTTGACGAGTTGTAAATACGACCTCAGTGGCGTTCTTTTTGCAACTTCCGGGTCGTAACTCCGGAAAACAACTCGTAAAACGACTTCGGTGGACAAAAAGAACGCACCATAAGAGGGCGAAATGCAGAGGTAAGACACTCTTTGGCTAATGTACTGTATTTTAAAGTAGGGCTGTGTAATCTATCGATATTATATCAATATCGTGATATGAGACTATATAGTCTTAGATTTTGGATATTGTAATATCATGATGACACAAGTGTTGTCTTTACTTGTTTTACAGTCTGCATTACATTAGTAAAATGTTATTTTGTGAATTTACCAGATTGTTCTAGCCGTTCTATTATTTGCCTTTACCCATGTGGTCATTATATCCACGTTACTGATGAGAGATAGATATATTAGATAGATAGATATATAAGCGATATCCGATTTTCTCTTCCCTGTATCGCCCAGCCCTATTTTAAAGATGGAGGCGCTACATGGCTGCAGTCATTCAAGTGAGTTACTCATATGTATTCTGAATGATTCTGAATGTCAGATTCTATGCTTACGAGAATACTTTGATTAGTTGGTGGAAGTAATTACAGATGAATGAGTACATATTTGTGAAAGAACAAAGTTTTTTTTTGGTAAGAATCAACTACAAAAATTACAATGTAGGTTTAAATCATGACCTGCGCTGAAAAAACATGGGTGAAAATCTCTGCAGCTACAATCAGTTCTGCTGAATAATAATTTACCGCTTAACACTCAGTATGGAAATTTCAAATCAAGCTGTGATAAGAATCAAATTGTGTAAAATACCTCATTTTACGCAAAGGTGCGTACGATTCCCGGCGGGCAGACAGAACTCGGTACGGGTACAACACCGGAAGCCATGTCAGCAAGCGCTGCTAACATTGGCTAGCCCAGGTTCTCTTGTACCTTGAGAACGCCACACTGACAACTTAATGAAAATTGACCGGTCTTTCAGCTAAATTCATTAAATTATTGGGATCAACAGCAGCACTTACATGGGGATGCTACTGTGTTAGTATCGCTTTAACTTTAACTTTTAAAGCTGATGCTAATAAAGTGGTTATGGTAACGTTACGTTAGTTAAAGTTCGGCTGCTGTCAGACGTTAACTTACCTAACATTGTGTTGTGTATTAGCTAACGTTACATTGCTAGTGTATTCATTGTAACCTATTGCTACAATACATTTTGCTTTCCATATCAGAAGATACAAACACGTGAAACGTTTTAGAATTGTTAGGGCGTGAGGCCCGCGTAAAACCTGGGCAAGCTAACTAGCTACATATCCAACTAACGTTATGCTGTCGTAAAGGGAGTGAACAAACCTCGTAAATCCAGCTCTCTGTCTCTCACAGGGTTGGTATATTGAGCAGCTTGCTCAATTAGCTCCGCAGACAGTTTCACCATGTTGAGGTAAAGAACAGAGGTTAGCGAAAATTATTTTTACAGCTAAATGTTCTGAGGAGTGCAACCATGGACGTGCGTGGAATGCTGCAAACAAAACACGCTGCTGTCCGACCGGAACAAAAGCTTCCTTCGACCACTCTGTGCTGATGAAAACCATGATGAAAACCGGTTTTATTTTGTCCCAGCGCCCACCAGCGGCTGGAGGACAAAAAAAAAAACGGCAGGGGAGCACCTGGATCACATTACACATTACAGTGCAGGGTTTAGGGTCGACATTCATCATCTGAATATAAAATATGCTAATATGTTTGTAAATATAACACATATGTCAAATATAAATACACACATATAATAAAAATAAAAGTGTTATTAGTATTATTACTATTAAAAAGATCTAACTTCTGCAAACAATTACAGATAAAAGTGAGGAACTAAACAGACATGAGATGAGACAGTAAAATGAAATCTCTTAATTAAATCAGTTGAGTGGCAGGAAAGGAAAAAAACAAGCTTTTATTTTGTGTATTATTTTTCAAAGTATATTTATGGCTTTTTTATTGTTTTAACTAATCAGATAACCAAATGACATTTGTAACTTCTCAGTCGCGGTATTCTTGATTATGTAGAAGCTGCAGATCATGTAGCACTTATAAAACACAGTGGATCAAAAGTGCTGTCCAGGATAAAAAAATAAAATACATGCGACCAACCGCAACGTGTCTGAAAGTTGTAAGTCTTCTGGTAGCTGTGCCAAGAGAAATATCAATCGAGACGGAGAGCGTAGGTATATGTAAGGAGATAACATAGGCACAGGCTAATTATTGATCACTAACATGTTAGTTATTATTATACGATTTGATTCGATGACCTACTTCGTCGGATCAAGGCTTTCATTCGCCATAAAATAACTCATCTTAACCCAGTAAGTTTACAAGAGAGACTTGCAGTCACTCTGAGAGTCCTGACATCCGGTTGTCGGCAAACTCATTCAGGCCTCCTGTTTCCGCTTTGTCGCTCGCCACTGAAAAAAAAAAGCTCTGTGCGACCTCGGCTCTTGCGCCATAAATTGGACGTGCCGGCCGGATATTACATCATTTTGACATCGCGCCACCTTGGATGCGTCTACTGTAAAAAACCCTTTAAGCTGTATCACGACGCTGGTTATCAACTAGTTAAGTCAACTCAGGGTTTCCCAATCCAGCAGCGCGCGCGTTCACATAAAAGAGGCGGTGTTTGCACAGCACGACCAATCGCAAACATCTACCAGAGCCGCATATTTTAAACAAGAAGAGCAAACTATAATTCTACATAAATATGAAGACCACAAACACGTTTTACAGGCAAAATGCAGGAAGGAAAGCTGGCAAAAAAAGGCAACGCTGTTTTACGTAAATCACAACGCTTATCCTATCGATATCACTTCCAGTGGTGTAGTCTACGTGATAGTAAGCTCCAGGATTTCTATATAGGCTATACCACTTAAAAATGCCCAATGACACGTAACAACATAGGCTACTTTCCATTATATTTTTGATACATTTTGAATTGTCATCCGTGCTTTTTTCTTAACATCTATAGGTTGAATAAAGGTATTTTTTACAGTAAATTGGTGCATTAAAGTGTATCGGAATGCAGGCAATGAAGTCGTTGAACTCTCTCTCTCCACCAAGCTCCGCCTGATCTTCTAAGAACGGTGACGCCGTTATCAATTGAGTATTGATTGGTCAGTAGGCGGTGCTTTAACACCGGTTGATCTCTATCTCCAACTTAACCTGCTCCTGACCAGGGGTCTGTTCCAGGTAGGAGGTTTAACAAACTCTGAGTCTAACCCTGATGTCTGAGTTGATTTACCCCGAGATGGGAAACTCAGAGTTTTCGGTTCCAGAACAGCTGATATGAGTTGGTTCAATCAACTCGGAGTATGTTCACTCAGGGTTACGCGCGTGCACAAAAGGCAGTATGAATGGAGCCATGATTTTACGATTCACCATGGTAACAACCACAAACAAACGGGTGGGCGGAAATACTCATGCGCACAAAGAGTGAGTTTGAACCATAGATATTAACAGTCTATGGTTTGAACATGTATTTTGTTAAAAAAGCAAGACAGCGGCAGCTGCTGCAAAAGAGAGAGAATTGGTGTGGGAGAGAATTGCTGCTCGAGTCAATGCGTACGCATTAACAGTGTATTAATTTCATATTTAATCACTGTTAACTTTACTGGTGAAAACTGGAAATGTAGGCTACACCTATAATTTTATTCAGGTGCAATCCTGCGGGCGAAAAAGTAAACTATACTATTCCCATTCTGAGGCTGCAGGACCATGATCATTAACAGAATTATAAGTATAATCATTTATTTCTTTTTAATGGCTCTCACTGGTTTGTGTCCAGGGAACACGTTTAAAAAACGTTTCAGAGTGATCACACTTTTCTGACGGCTCTGGATACAGTGGCTTTACTATTACAGTATGAATACGTATGAGTACGTAGGTTTGTCACGTAGAGATCTTTAGTGCGCTTGCAAAACTGCAGTGTGAAACCAAAACTTACCGGATCAAATGTATACAATGTAACAAAAACATGAACCTAACCGCCCTTAGTTACCATAGTAACTGAATCCGAGGTTAAGTTACCTCTCTTTCTGGAACGGAAAACCCAGAGTTTCCCTCATCTCAGGGTTAACAAACTCAGAGTTTTCACTAAACCTGCTTTCTGGAACGGGCATCAGGTTAGGCGTTCAGCATGAGTTACCCCGGCGATTGAAACCGATAACACAGAAAACGGAGTGTCTATTTGCACCCCCGGTACGAATAGCCTTGGCCACACAGCTGAGCTATTCAGTTGCGCTGTCTTCAGTGAAAGCATACACTTCAGTGAAAGCATACACTGTTAGTACCTATTTTTTGTATATAATATGGTTACCTAGCAAACGAGTCTTGCAGACACCAAATGGTAAACAGTTGTATAACATTCTGCAAGAGCTGCTAGGTGAGTGGTTAGAATGCTAACCTTTGATCTGGGAGTTTAGAGTTCAATTCCACTGTAAGGTGATCTTGTTTTTTTCATTTTGGATTGGATAATTTGCATGTAATTGCGCAAGTCAGAGCCTGCGAACGCGAAATTCTTTTTTGCTGGGTGGTAGGGGAAGACTCATGAATATGCCTGCTCTGGTTGGGTTGGTTAGGTTTAGGCAAGAGGAGTGGGATTGTTTATGGTAAGAATGTCAGGGCGATAATATTCCAAAAAGGTGTAATACATGAGTAGTATGGATAACTGTGTAAATATATGCCAAGGTACTGTAAAAGCACAGGGGTGCAAATAGCATGCATTGATATTTGTACCAGACAGGGTATTAATAGAACACATTGCTGTGTGCACTGGCGGGGTACGAATAGCATTAATTTCTAATTGCACCAGGGTACGAATAGCATACACTGCTAATTGTACCAGGGGTGCATAGCCTCACCCTACAGAAAACCCTGGGTTGAACCTGAAGTTAGCTCGCTAACGCCAAATCCTGCTTCGTAGTACAGGCCTCTGGTCGCCAGCAGGTTTTCTTCAAGAAACCTCAAGTTTCTCTCAGGGGCCATCCACACGGAAACATTTTTTTGTGCAAACGCACATATTTTGCATCGTTTGGGCCGACCGTCCATACGAATCCTGCAAACGCAACGCCTGAAAAACGCACTTTTTGAAACCAGGTCTCAGGGTGAAAAAATCGGAAAACGGCTCTCGTTTGGCTTCGTATGGATGGTGAATACGGATCCGTATCGATTATGTCATCGTCACACCCCTCTTTTACACCTTCTCCCACAGCCGCTGACACACACAACTGCGGTGAAGCGAGCATGTCCCATCTCCGTGGTCAAACCATAGACTGTTAATATTACAGTCTATGGGTCAAACCAGCTCACTATATCTAAATACTGTGTCTCTGCATTCCCTCTGGATTCTACACAAGATATATTGCTAACGTTATGTAGTCAACGTTAAACATCGTTAAAGTAGCTGACCGCTCCAGCAGTGAAGTAACGTTAACGTTAGCTGCTATGGCTATCTGTTTATAAAGTGGAAGTAGACAACTTATCAACTAGCTAGCTAATCTGTCTGCTTATAAACTCCTTGAATGGACTATAGTACCTTTTACCACGGTTTATTGTAGAAAGGCTACTGCAAGAAAAACGTATAGATTATTAAAAAGACATCATTCATGGATCATTGATGTTTGTTTGACTGCCGATGTTAGAGCTAGCTAACGTTAGCTCGCTACTAGCGTGCTGCAATCTTGCAAAATAAAAAGCAATCCAACAGCACATACAATATAAACAAAGGCCTTTATAAAATGAGTAGTGGTGAAAGTTATTATAGTCCACGGATGTATTAAGAGAACGTTATAACCTAGCTAGTTATGTTATGATGGGAAGGGAAGTGACTATGCTCTTCTTCTCCGTTTTTGGTGAATTTCTGTAGCAGAAACAGCGCCGCCTATAGGCCTGGCATATGAAGTAGCGTGTTGAGTCATTTACAAGTGGATTCATTTGGACGCAACTATTCTTGAAACAAATCCAGGGAAGACGGGTAAAAAAAAGATCGTTTTGGTACGTGTGGACGTGGCCTCAGTCTCCTCCCTCTGACACAGCGCTCTCTCATTTCCTCAGTCTGTATCAGGCGCATTTTAGCGCAGTTTGTTATCGGCATGAATAAAAAAAATAATTTTGGTTTATTAACCATGTTAGGCAGACTAGCCTATAAAACATTTTATTTCTCAAAACATGGCATTTCCTTTTGTCTACTGTGAAGTAAAGCAGCTTCTTCATCAATGGGATTCATTGATGAAGAAGCTGCTTTACTTCACAGAGAGTTAAACATACGTTGGGAGATGATATTGAAGCCCCAACTTCCAGTCAATCAGTTATATGGCCTACATAACCTTATCCGTCCTCATATCACTAACGTCGCCCATCTTTGCTTTTACATCCCAGCAGATTATCGCATTACTGTTTTTTTGAAAACGGCATTTGTCTTTACAACACTGCTGATGCGGAGCATTTTAGTAAGGGTGAGGCTATTTGTACCGGGGGTGCAAATAGACACTCCATTTTAGTAAAGCCACTGTAGCAAAGCGCTGTCAGAAGAGTGTGACTCGATCTGAAACGTGTTTTAAACGTTTTTAAAAAGGGAGTTCCACAGTATTGCAGGTGAATGATGTAAACCCTTTGAAATAAAAGATTATGGATTATAATTCTGATAATGATGGTGCTGCAGCCTCAGAATGGGATTAGTAGGCCTAGGACTTTTTCGCCCGCAGGATTGTGTCAGGTTTCACAAGAACAGGTACCCAAATGCAGACCTAGACGAGGTGAGTTGAATGAACAAGGTGATGTTTTATTTGGATATTGTACGTGGAAAAAAACAGGCGAGTGCAGCTGGTGGAGCAGTGGGTGTAAGCGAGCCGGCTGGAGGGTTTGTGAAGATCCAGTACACTGGTAAAGTAGACAGCTAGGCGGAGGTGACCAGAAACTGCAGACAGAAGAACAGGAGGCAGATTAGCAAAAAGCAAAAAGTAGGGATGGCTGAAGTGAAACTGATGTTCCGAAGCTTTGCCGAGATCCCGAAGCGCAGATGTTTCGAAACACTGATCCGAAGCGCGATTCAAAACACTGATGTCACGTGACTACGGCTAAATGAAACACCGGAGTGTTTCACTAGTGTCTCAACCATAGACAGTATATAGGTTTCAACAGGTGGCATGGTCCGCCAAATCAGCGTTTGATTGACAGGGTCGGGAACACACATCGCACATCAGTATAAAAGTGAAGTCAACTCACCTTGACCTCGTGGGTTTTTGTGAGATGATTTTGATTTTGAGATAGCGGATATTTGGTGATATAGTGACATTCATAGTGCGAGTTGTTTAGTTATATTTAGGCTTACATTTAAATTTACACATTGACTGATAGACTGAGACAGACAGAGTATAGACCTACATACAGTGACACATTAATAGATAGATAGATAGATAGATAGATAGATAGATAGATAGATAGATAGATAGATAGATAGATAGATAGATAGGACAGTACAGTTTATGGGAAAGTTTTAATGATCATATCCGTAAAACCCAGATTATACATAATGCTACAGCTGAAGCCAAAGTGGAAGTGAAAAAATACCACAACTATGCGTTTTTGCCCAGAACTCATGATCCCCTAACTTACTGGAAAGAGAGAGCAGTAATCTTTCCTCATTTGTATGTACTTGCTAAAAAATATCTTTGCATGCCAGCAACAAGTGTCCCTTGTGAGAGGATCTTTTCAAAGGCTGGAGAAATTATCTGTAAAACACGAAGTAGGCTAAGTCCTTCCACAGCAGGGAAATAAAGGAAGTAAACTGTTGATGAGGAACAGGAGTGCTGAGTAGTCTGATGAGCCACAGGTGTGTAGGCAGGAGCTGAGTGACCACACCCACCATCGGTTTACAGAGCATGTGGGAGAGAGCAGAAACACAGAGACGGACACCAAAACAAAACACACCAAGCACACAGCAGAGGCCTGCACTACGAAGCAGGATTTGGCGTTAACGAGCTAACTTAAGGCTCAACATAGGATTTTCTGTACTACGAAGGTGGATCAGTTGTTATCGGGTTCAATCGCCGTGGTAACTCATGCTGAACACCTAACCTGGTCGGGAGCAGATTAAGTTGGAGATCAGAGATCAACCGGTGTAAAGCACCGCCTACTGACCAATCAATAGGTCGATTGATAACGCCGTCACCGTTCTTAGATAAGATCAGGCGGAGCTCGGTGCAGAGAGAGAGAGAGAGAGGGGGATATAGAGAGAGAGAGGGGTGCGCTCATAAAAGTTAAAACATTGAAAGACCAACAACCCCGTTAACATTGGTATTTTTATGAAATATAGCCTATATATTTGAATGGGAGGGAATTACATATTGGCTTCTTGAGCCACGTGTCGCCAATGCGCACATCGGTTTGAATAATGTTTTTATATGTTTTATTTGCTCTAACGATCGCTTACCACTGCCTGGGTTGCAACTGAAATAATAGGCTAAAGCAACGACAGTTTATGGAAAGGACAAGTGTAATTATGGTCAGATCTTCCTGACTGATGAGGAAGTGATATTAATAGGCCTAAGCGTTGTCATTTTAAACATCTACAGCATCGGCTATTTATTTATTTTTTTGCCAGCTTTCCTTCCTGTTTTAGGAAGCAGTGACTGTATTGCGTTTTCCCTGGAAAACCGAGTCTGTGTCCTCCTTTATGGAGAACTATAATTTGCTCTTCTTATATAGGCCCTAACATGCGTCTCTGGTAGATGTTTGCGATTGGTCGTGGTGCGCAAACACCGCCTCTTTATGTGAACGCGCGCGCCGCTGGATTGGGAAACCCTGAGTTGACTGAACTAGTTGATAACCAACGTCGTAGTACAGGTTATGCGGGACCGCGGTTGATAGGTTAGGTGAAGCCGGATTACTGAAAGAAATCCAGGACAAGTTGATCTTGCTTCGTAGTACAGGCCTCAGGGGTCCGTTCCAGGTAGGAGGTTTAACAAACTCTGAGTCTAACCCTGATGTCTGAGTTGATTTACCCCGAGATGGGAAATCCCAAGTTTTCGGTTCCAGAACAGCTGATATGAGTTGGTTCAATCAACTCGGAGTATGTTCACTCAGGGTTACGCGCGTGCACAAAAGGCAGTATGAATGGAGCCATGATTCTCATGACTACGGCTAAATCATGAAACATCGAAGTGTTTCACGAGTGTTTCAACAGGTGGCATGAATCAGTTTGATTGACAGGGTCGGGAACACACATCGCACATCAGTATAAAAGTGAAGTCAACGCACCTTGACCTCGTGGGTTTTTGTGAGAGGAGTTTGATTTTAAGATAGCGGATATTTGGTGATATAGTGACATTCATAGTGCGAGTTGTTTAGTTATATTTAGGCTTACATTTAAATTTACACATTGACTGATAGACTGAGACAGACAGAGTATAGACCTACATACAGTGACACATAGATAGATATATAGATAGATAGATAGATAGATAGATAGATAGATAGATAGATAGATAGATAGATAGATAGATAGATAGATAGATAGGACAGGACAGTTTATGGAAAGAGAGAGCAGTAATCTTTCCTCATTTGTATGTCCTTGCTAAAAAATATCTTTGCATGCCAGCAACAAGTGTCCCTTGTGAGATGATCTTTTCAAAGGCTGGAGAAATTATCTGTAAAACACGAAATGGGCTAAGTCCTTCCACAGCAGAGAAATAAATATTTTTGAATGAAAATCTATAAAAAAGTGAGACATTGTGGCTTGATTTATTTTAATAATATATTATATTTTTAATATTCATTTTTTATGACCAAAATAGCACTATGCACAGTGAGGAGTCTACAAGCCTTACAAGCTTCACATATTATAAAAATAATACAATACAATAATACATTTTTTATTTTTTTAATAGCTAGTTATCAAGGTTGTTTCAGATCAACACCTGCAAGTGACCACTAGGTGTCATCGTTGAGACGGGTGGCAGATTGTTTCGAAGCCTCGACACAATATGACACATTTGCTTCAACTGTTTCACTGTTTCACGAAGCCTCGATCTGCCCACCACTAGTTACGCGCGTGCACATAAGGCAGTATGAATGGAGCCATGATTCTACGATTCACCATGGTAACAACCACAAACAAACGGGTCGGCGGAAATACTCATGCGCACAAACAGCGAGTTTGAACCATAGATATTAACAGTCTATGGTTTGAACATGTATTTCGTTAAAAAAGCAAGCAGCGGCTGCTGCTGCAAAAGAGAGAGAATTGGTGTGGGAGAAAAATGCTGCTCGAGTCAATGCGTACGCATTAACAGTGTATTAATTTCATATTTAATCACAGTTAACTTTACTGGTGAAAACTGGAAATGTAGGCTACACCTATAATTTTATTCAGGTGCAATCCTGCGGGCGAAAAAGTAAACTATACAATTCCATTCTGAGGCTGCAGGACCATGATCATTAACACAATTATAAGTATAATAATTTATTTCTTTTTAATGGCTCTCACTGGTTTGCGTCCAGGGAACACGTTTAAAAAACGTTTCAGAGCGATCACACTTTTCTGACGGCTCTGCATACAGTGGCTTTACTATTACAGTATGATCCGCTGCTGTTATAAAGAAAACTGCCGTTTGCAAAAAACGTAATGCGACACAAAGAATCTGCTGGGATGTTAAAGCCTGTCCACGATGTTGAACTAGTGGAAGGATAAGGTATCATATCTAATGTACTGTGATAAAAAATACCTCTCAAATTGGTTATGTGGAAATGAAAAAACATCTAGTCGGGACTCAATATCATCTCCCGACATAAACTCTCTGTGAATTAATACAGGACATGACATGTTTGAGAAAAAAAACATTTTAGTCTGCCTAACATAAACCAATAGGCCTACGTTTTTTTATTCATGCAGATAAAACTGCATTAAAATGCGCCTGATACAGACTAAATGAATGAATGAGAGAAACTCGAGTTTTTGACTGAGAAAAACTCGAGGTTTCTTGAAGAAAACCTGCTACCGACCAGGTTAAGTTCACAGACTCAGTTACCATAGTAACTGACTCTGAGGTTAAGTTACCTCTCTTTCTGGAACGGAAAACCGTTTCCCTCATCTCAGCCCAGTAAGCACACATACGTCGGCACGACGTATGCAATTGATCGCTTCGTCTGCAATTGATCGCGGGTCATAAAGAAGAATAATGAAGCATCGTTTATTGAGCGTCTGGACGTCTTATTATGATCGCAATCTATACATCGCAGCGACGTATTAACTATGTCGGTGATATGTATTAACAGTTCCTCAGTTGTTCGCGGGTCATTTGGAAGCATCGTTTATTGAGCGTCTGGACGTCTTATTATGATCACAATCTATACATCGCAGCGACGTATTAACTATGTCGGTGAGATGCATTAACAGTTCCTCAGTTGTTCGCGGGTCATAATGAAGCATCGTTGAGCGTCTGGACGTCTTATTATGATCACAATCTATACATCGCAGCGACGTATTAACTATGTCGGTGAGATGTATTAACGGTTCCTCAGTTGTTCGCGGGTCATTTGGAAGCATCGTTTATTGAGCGTCTGGACGTCTTATTATGATCGCAATCTATACATCGCAGCGACGTATTAACTATGTCGGTGATATGTATTAACAGTTCCTCAGTTGTTCGCGGGTCATTTGGAAGCATCGTTTATTGAGCGTCTGGACGTCTTATTATGATCACAATCTATACATCGCAGCGACGTATTAACTATGTCGGTGAGATGCATTAACAGTTCCTCAGTTGTTCGCGGGTCATAATGAAGCATCGTTGAGCGTCTGGACGTCTTATTATGATCACAATCTATACATCGCAGCGACGTATTAACTATGTCGGTGAGATGTATTAACGGTTCCTCAGTTGTTCGCGGGTCATTTGGAAGCATCGTTTATCGAGCGTCTGGACGTCTTTACTGTACACACACACTGATGGACAGTGAATCTGAATTCTGCCCAGCAACATATTCGCGCCACAGTCGATAAAGGAAGGGGAAAAAAAAGTTGCCAGTCTACGAAGGGTTAGGATGGAGACTTCTTTGCTGCTGTCAAATACCATGGTATAGTAAGCACTATTTCATCTTAACGTAACGTTAATACAAATATTTGGTTGGTGTTCATCAGACTAATAACAAGATGTATAGTAAGTTACGCAATGTCATGGTTTAAAGTAACTTAAGAGCCGTTAGATCAGGCTAACATCGCACTAGCCGCCCTTTTTCACATATAAAATATCCGTGCTCTAGCTAGTTAGCTTGCTTGTACTAATCTGACTGAATCTGAATGTAAAGTTAACGTTAGCTGCTAGCTATGTCAGTTGCAGTACATGCCAGTAACGTTAGCTAACGTGAGGCTGCTAGCTATAGCTAATTGAACGTTACCCGATATCCCTTAACGTTAATTTTAGCTAGCTAGCTAACAGTAACTGAGTGCCGCACCTCAGTCATACTTTGCTCATATCGGTTGTTTTGGCTTTAATGGAACTGAAATCTCAACAGGGAACATTTAAAGCTGAAGACTTGTTATAGAATCAAAATGTAGCTATCTAGAGGTAAATTCGGCATGTAGCGTTAGCTAGCTAGCTAGCTAATCTGCCAACTAACGTTAAATCATATTTAAAAAAGGTGAAGAGGTAAAAGGGCCGTCTAATGGGAGGCTAACGTTCGTACTTATTACATTGTGATTGTAATATTTTATTTTTACCCTGCTTATTAACTAAATGACACTATGTAAAATTAGTTTAGGACAGTTTAGCTAGTAAGACTGTGGTTCGTTTCTGTACACTCGGCATTAAATCTGGTTAACAACTGAGTTTGAAAATGGGGTTGGGAGTGCCAACGGTCATAAAACATCAGTTATTAGCGCTAGCTAGATGGTGCCCGTTTTCGTGGGCTAACGTTAGCCTTCAAAACACTAATGAGCATCGTCACCTGTTACCATGATTTTCTTGCTGATATATCACTAACGTTGATTCATTCAAATAAAAACAATTAACCTGGCAAGCTAGCGTTAGCTTAATGTAGTTAATGTCCAGTCACTTAACTTTAAGTTTTACTTTTTGTTGAAGCTAAATTGACCATAAGCCTAGCTAACGTTACATAAAACTGACATTAGCGGTTTATAATCGGCTTTAACAGGGACTAAACACGTTCGATGGACATATTGAATCACATTTGACTTTGAGATCAATACTATTATCAGTATCACAATAATTTAATTGGTATATTTCTTTTTTTCCGTTAGAACAATGTAGCTAGCTATATGAGTGCATCTGTAAGATGTATGAAATACGTTGGAACGATGTATATATGTATACGTCGCGGAGAGAGCGGCTACATGTCGTTGAAACGTACAGCAGCGTACAGCAGCGACGTCCCGGGGACGTCGTGCCAGTGAGCAAACGAGCAATCTACTACGTATCCCCGATGAATTTTGATTACATCGCCAATACATCGTGGCGACGTATGTGTGCTATAATGTTTACAGCAAGGGTAACTTTGGTAAACTGTTAGTTGATTTTTGTTTGCTGGTTTGTTTCACAGTCATTAAAAAGGGGTTTCTTGTTAAGAATATCACCATCTTCTACAAAATGTCAGGAATACACTGTGTTCATTGCAAAACAGTAGTTACAATACTAAAAATACTGCATCCTCACAAAAGAGCAGTATTTTTTGATAGTAACTTTCACATAGTGTGTCTGTTTTTATGTTGGTATGATTTATAGTGGAAGATCAGAAAACGTCGGCAGGAGGTGGGAGAGAAGGCAATGCAGAGATGAAGGACATCGTACCACAATAATAGTTGTGTGTATAAGCCTGATCAACAAGTGAAAAGAGTCAGGTATGTTATTGTCATATTAGTTTTTTGGTCCTAGACTTTCTCTATCTATTACATTGTACTTGAATTATTAATTACCTCTGTATATTAATCTCTTTCAGATAAGAGGAAAGAGTTTGAAAACTGATTTGACGACCACTGCTGAATTGGCCTGCTAAGAGGAAGAGGCACTAATGATTCCAGAAGAGGAAGCCAAAGAAGAAGACCTACACAGACTTTGAAATGGGTAGGTAATAAACTATTATTAAATCTTATCCATCTATCAACAGTAAATATTTTAACCCTTTGGAAGTTGTACTTAAGTTACATTTTGTATTCAAATGTAACCCTAATGTGCAGTGAAGGAGATATGCCACACGTCCTTCCTGCTGCTGCCAGACTTTATAATCAACACTGCTCCAAGTAGACCACACGCACCCTATCTGACAATTTACTCACGTTCAACATCAATGTACACCTTTTTTATGCAAAATCAATAACTTCTCAAAAAAATACTGCAATACTGTGAATACCGTATTATTAAACTTTCTGTCTATATACTGAACAGTTTTAACTGCTTTATTCTTGCCTTTTTACTGATGCTTTTGTCATTGCACTTTCCTTTTGGTGCAGTATCACTGAAAATGTCCTCCACTGTGGGATTAATTAAGGATCTTATCTTGTTTTAAATTTTTATATGTTTGTATTTTTCAGATCTCTCAATTGCCATGATGAACAAGATATTCAACGGGAAATGTGGAAAGCTGCCATAGTCATTACTTTGCCAAATCATCTGTGGTAAGTTTACAAAATCATAATTGAAGATGGGAGTAGGAAGTATAGAGAGGGCAGCATAAAATGACACCTTTGGTTTCAAAAGTAAATTTTTTTAAATAATTGTGATTACTATGAAACCTTGATGTTAGCCCTTTTAGAGAGAAAGTAATGGTATTTTTTATGGGATGATTTATAACATGCTATTTAAAGCTTTAATTTACAAAGTGATCTAAATACATATTGTCAGAATGGCACTTTAGGCTAGATGGGATACAGCTACGGTGACGACAGTTAAGTTTAGGCACCAAAACGACTTGTTAAGTTCAGGAAACAGATCGTGGTTTGAATAAAAAACTCTAGAGGAACTAAACATGTTTTCCTGGGTGAAAGCATAACAAATATATTATTATATTAGTGTAGATTTTGCGGGATTTTTGCATAACTTTTGGCCGTAGCTGTATCCCTTCTACCGTAAACAGCCCACCTTGAACTTCATCCAAAATGAAACTGCACAGACTGCAGCGCCCCCTACTGACCAAATGTCCTTACTGTTCAATCATATTTAAAGGCTGAATTGGAGCTTCTGAGGAAAATTTAGCAGAGAATTTAACTAGGTTAACGACATTTGGCTTGCCATATTCTACTTGATGAAACCGGTCTTCCATTCACATCTGCAAAAAAAAAATATTACTCAACCACATCTTAAAAACAAAGGGAGATGAAACTAAAAATGTATTAAAAGATACGAAGCCGGCCATCAGGGACTTCCCCGACTGGCAACACACTGGAGCAGAGGCTGTAGCAGGGACAGCATTTTTTTTTGCTACTGAAATAATTTACATTATGATAAAAAGTGGACAATATAGTGTGGCAATTAGTTTTTGTTCTCCAACATCTACACACTGCTGTTGTGAAGCAGTGATATACAGCTCACGAGTGTGTAGTCAAAAGAGAGAAATACTGTATATTTCAGCAACTCATACAGATTAAGAAAAATAATTAATTTTGTTAATAAATAAATGTTATACTTGACTCAATTGTTAAGTGTTTGGGTTCAAATAACATTACCATGATCCCATGGCTATCCAAAAATTGAGAAAGTGACGTTTTTTAAAACTGAAACAAGGTGTTGGACATTCTGTTGTGTGTGTATGCAAGCCCTTTATATTACCACGGGTTTACAGACAATCTCTAATAATTGGGTATCACCTGGAACACAGCCAATAATCGAGAGACACACCCACCAAACGAGAGAAAACATAATTCAAGCCGTTGCACACCGTTCCCAGGAAACGTGCGTGCCCCAGCTCTTTGCCTGAGGGGAAGCCCACAGTCTCGGACTTAAAAAAACCTGATTTAAGCTTTTAACCCTTGTTTTGACTTCGGGTCAAATTGACCTGTTTTCAACTTTTGTTTTATATCAGAAAATATGGGACGTAGAAATAAGCGCTGAAAATGTGTAGAAGAAAAATGTAATAATTTTTTTTTCAAGGTTGACGGGAAGACAACACAAGGTAGTGTTTTTGTACATTAGCCCTTAGTAGACCACAGTAGGATAATTATCCCCAAATCTAGCTACATACAAGAATATATTTCAATGTGTTACAGTGTGCTATTTTCTATAATGATTTGAACTTGTGTAAATTGTCTTTGAGTACCCTGAAAAGCGCTTTATAAATAAAATGTATTATTATAAGTAATTGTGTATGGTTCATCTATCTTACTTTAGCAATTCAATTTAGTAAAGATATTTGAAGTAATTGTGTGTGACCTATACTGACCAGTTTTGTTAAATGTATTAATGCAGGATCAATTGTTCTGCACATCTTCCTGACATCTGTACTATGTATAACAGATGTCAGGAACGATGTACCTGAGACTGCATCTGTAAGATGTATAGAAGATGTTAGAACGACGTATATAAGCCTGCATCTCTACGATGTATTGCATACGTTAGAGCGACGTATATAAGCCTACGTCTCTACGATGTAGTGCATACGTTAGAACGATGTATATAAGCCTTAATCTCTATGATGTAGTGCATACGTTAGAACGATGTATATAAGCCTAGGCTACATCTCTACGATGTATTGCATACTTTAGAACGATGTATATAAGCCTACATCTCTACGATGTAGGGCATACGTTAGAACGATGTACCGGTATATGTATACGTCGCGGAGAGAGCGGCTATAGGTCGCTGATGTATTCTGATTACATCGCCAATACGTCGCCGCGACGCATGCTTACTGGGAGGGTTAACAAACTCAAAGTTTTCATTAAACCTGCTTTCTGGAACAGGCCTCTGGCACACAAAAAGGAGAAAAAGAACACAAAAACTACATTCACACACATACCATGAAGGAGGCCAAGGTCACGGCCGGTGGGCCGTGACAAATTGCACCTAAATTAAATAGATTATAGGTTCAATACCATTTCACCAGTAATATTAGGTTATAAGGCCTACTTATGATTAAATATGATATACACTATATTGGAATATACACATTTACAATTTGCAATTTTCTCTCACGCAAATTCTCTCTCTTCCGCAGCCAATTGCACCTGACTGCAGTACGCAGATCGGGGTTGGGCCAAATGTGGGCGGAGCTAAACGTTTGACTCCGTGGGCGCGCCATCTGGTGGCGGACATCAGGCAGCACAAACGTCAATGCAACACCTTTATAATATAATATATATTATAGATATATAGATTATAATAAATAATGATATTTGAATTATAGATATATAGATTATAATAAACAATGATATTTGAATTGTAAAAAGGGAAAAAGGACGCTGGCTGCCTGCCCGCGGACGGACGCTGGCTGCCGGCTGTCTGCCCGTGGACGGACGCTGGCTGCCCGCGAACGGACGCTGGCTGCCTGCCCGCGGGACGGACGCTGGCTGCCGGCTGCCTGCCCGCGGACGGAAGCTGGCTGCCCGCGAACGGACGCTGGCTGCCTGCCCGCGTACGGACGCTGGCTGCCGGCTGGCTGCCCGCGGACGGACGCTGGCTGCCCGCGAACGGACGCTGGCTGCCTGCCCGCGGACGGACGCTGGCTGCCCGCGGACGTACGGTGGCTGCCCGCGAACGGACGCTGGCTGCCGGCTGCCTGCCCGCGGACGGACACTGCCTGCCGGCCGGTGGTCTACATAATTTCCCGGTAGATGTTTTGGTTCCACTCCGCCGCTGGGTTAAGGAAAGGATAACGGGGAAAGCAAACGTAATTAGCGGGAAACGAGCCCATGTCTCTGGGGGACGCCAACTGTTAGGTTTAAAAAAGTTAAAACTACTTTTGGTTATGCAGCTTGCAGGTAGATCTAATCAAATACACTAATCAGCATTTTACTGCCTCACCCAAAACTCTAGGTTCTAAAGAATTAATTAGGTCATTGCTGTTATTTAGCATAAATGTAAAAGTGCTGGAAGACTTATTGTTTAAACAACGTTGAGAGCCATCCCCTGTCGAGCCAGACGTGATTAAGACAAAGAACGATTATTGCTTTAGTTTGGAAACAATTGACACCGTCTCGGTAAGATCCTTTGACCGGGTGTAGGTCACTCAGGACACTGATTGGGAACATTCACTTTTCTTTTGAGAGACATCGGACCAATAGGAAAAGATTTCATTGGAGGAACGACCCAGGTGTAGGGGAATAAATGTGTGGTCTGGAAAATGAGTAGGGACTTCTAACTGTGACCCCACCAGGGGAAGCATGTTGAAGTCCGCTGTTTACAGTCTAATTGTCTGTTTGTCGCATGACTGTTTTTATGTGACTCCGCAAGGAGAAGCATGAATTCAGTCCACTGTCAGCTGCAGTGTCTTATGTTTTATGTTTATGTTTGATTGTGTTTTGACTGACGTTCTCATGTTGTTTTATTAAACCCTTTTGCTTGACTTTCAATTAGACCCAAGTCTCTCCTTCCTCCTCCAGAAATCAGAACGAACGCGTTTTTAGAGATTTCTCAACACAACAACAGAAGGTTGGGTTAAGAAAAACAACAACGGGAAAAGCAAACTTCACACGCAGGAAAAGATCTCCGGTCAGCTTGAAAGTCCTGCGTTTTAGAGAAATGGCTCTGCCAATTGCTATTTGGCAAGTGGGCGGAGTCAAACGTTTAGCCCCACCCACATTGAGCCACTCCTCGATCTGCGTACTGCAGTCAGGGCTTACTCTCCGCAGCAGCCGCTGTGTTGCTTTTTTTTTAACTCGCTGTATGTGCGCATGAGTATTTCGGCCGACCCGTTTGTTTGTGGTTGTTACCAAGGTGAAATGTAAAATTCATGCTGCCTTTTTATCGTGGTGGTGCACGCTAATGAACCTACTCCGAGTTGATTGAACCAACTCATATCAGCTGTTCTGAAACCGAAAAACTCAGGGTGTTTTCCAGTATGTGTTCTTCTATTGACTTGTGTTCTTGTGTCCCTGTGAAACGTCATCTCGTGTTGCCAAAGTACTGTCCCAATGCACAAGTTCACATTTCGCCAAGAACAGTTAAAATTCCCGGATGTATTCTTGACACGCCCATTTACCGAGGATACATTGGTTGGTAACTTGTATGAACTTCGCAGCATTCATTTCGGCATTCAATGATGGTTGGATTTCCAGTACATAGACAGCCCAAAACCGGGACAATTTTAAAAATTTTCGCCATCTTATTCATTATAAACGGTTTAGACTTCGAATATAGGCAGTCTTGCCAAAATCTTTGCCGAATTGACAATTTGCTCCAAAGTTTTCGGAGCTCCATAAATTGACGCGGCCGCCAGCTTGCGCCTGACGGGGCCACTAGCTCGGCACTCGGACAGTCACTCGGTTCCGTAAATAAGAGGCTTTTATTTCGCCGTTGACGGATCGTTTGTTTAAATATCACAACACAACACGATGTCCATCATAAGATTAACGGGAACCTGTGTTAACTGTCTTTTTGGAGTTAAACTCAACAAGCACACACACACACACACACACACACACACACACACACACACACACACACACACACAGCGCAGCAGGCAGAGGAGAGATATACCATAGACTGTATATTATTAGTCTATGAGATGTACCCGTTTCTTTTCGGGAGACTTGTTTAAATTATGCCATAGGCTATAGCCTACATTATATTTTGTATTTAGTTCATATTTTTGGTGTATTTGTTTTCTGATTTATTAGAAGTTGAGTTTCAGTCTGTATGATAAATGAACAGTTGTACATAAAGTGGTAACATGCTATGACATGTTATGTCATTTCTAATTTCCATCTCCCTGGGTATATACAGTGCACTACAATAATATAGAAATGATAATTCCACATAAAACTAATAGGAACACATAGGACACACCAGTGCATATGCCTATTTATTTTTTTAATTTAAACTGACTTAAACTTATACACTAATAATAGGGATCGCGTTCCACTCTTTTGAATAAGTAAGGGATGTTTGAGCTAAACCATAAACAATAAAATTAAAGCTCAATTAGTTTTATTTTTCAATATTATTGCAATAGTTGTAGCATTATGAGGTTTTCTTGTCCGGAGATTGTTTTAATACAAAGTAGTTATATTGTTGTGGTTTTTATATCTAGCTGTTATTTTGGAGCCCTGCAGGTAGCCTCTGTGCTGGGTGTGTTGAGCAATAACAGGAAGAAGGCATCGTCTCAAACCGTTAACAGCGTTTTCTGTGCTTGTGAACTTGCGAGTTTATTCTTCCAAGAACAACCAGAACGTTCTCCCCAAGAACACAAGTCCATACTTTGCATTCTTGGTATTGAGAAACTCCCTCAGAGTTTCCCATCTCATGGTAAATCATCTCAGACATCAGGGTTATACTCATAGTTTGTTAAACCTTCTACCTGAAATACCACCCAGCTCATCAGATAATAATAATAATAATAATAATAATAACATCTTTGTATTTACATCATTTCGGGTAGAATTGCTGCCAAGGTTAAATATTAAAGTAAGCCACTGGAAGCAACCCTCTGTCAAACATGAATTGTACACTCATCCACCAGCTTGAGTTAAGTTTTCACAGTACTGTAATGTCACACTACTTCATGCATTAAAAATGAATGTTGGCAATATGTGTAAATTGTGTACAGCAAAATCATTCCAATACGAACAAAACTCTTTGGACTACTGGGCTGGCAAGGCTTCTGTCTGTACCTTTCCTGTATTACAGAGTTAAGTTTTTTACTTATGTGTTTGGCTCCCTGTCCAGCAACACTCCTGCTAGACAAACAACAGCACTCAACATCGCCCAGAGCTATCAGTCATGATACACATTGATAACAGCTCATACACACATTGGGCTTGTGACTTCTGTGTACTGTGGACTTCAGTGTACTGTGGATAGATAACCATCTGTAGATTGCTTGCGTTGTGAATCCCCCAGTAAAATGCAGTAGCAATAATCATGAAATGAGTGACTACTTATGACTACTTAGTATGATGTATCAATTTATGGGGCGCACAAAAGAGTTCTAATTAGTAACTGAGTACGTCGCTGATTCAGAGTTCATGCAGGAATAACAAAAGCGAAATTTGGTTTAATATCTTTTATGTTTTTGATATCTGTAAATAGTAAATTTGTTTGTGAAAAATATAAAGTTGAAACAAAAAAAATAATTCCTGACAATACAAGGCACAAGTTCTCATCAACATCATATCTCATGCCTTCTCTTTCAGCTGAAATCAGTTGTTTGGAATGATTATTCCTTCATTTTATTGTAAATATTTGGCTAAGATGTTCTATATTTCAATATGGTTACTGCAGAAATGCACACCAGCTTTTAACTGTTTTGAAAGCAGTGTGTTAGCATTTGAACAATGTGGTACATATATATTGTGTTTTGAAGGTGGTGGAGTGAATGAGAAAAGAGTTAAAGGTAAATGTGGTCATTGAATGCATTTTGTGTGAAAGCAATGAAAAAAGATTCACAATTTGGTCCCCATAGACTCCTGTTTAGTGGACTGTGTAAAAAGTTTTGACAATTTGACTTAGGTTTTGAACAATGCATGTTAGTAATCAGGAAAAAACTGTAAGACAGTATTGAAATGTTTGTTTAAAAAACAACGCAGGGTTGTTCATAAAAGAATTTGAATGTCCTTGGGAATTAAAATCATCTTAGATCTAGCAGAGAATTGCAATTTAGTTTTGATATCCAGTAGATTCATTTAAAACAGTTTGCATAAGACTGACATGACTCCCAAATATGTTACGGCCACAGCAAAAAAACAACGTAAATCTGACCGTGAACATATCGAATGACACCAAACCCGAGGATTAGTTAAAGTAAATTAAAGTTTATTCACAACTTAACTATTATGATTAAACCAAAACTATGGGAGACTGGAGGTCTGGCCAAAAAGAACAAAAAGAAGGGAAGAAGCCGAACCAACCCGTCAAGGGCCGTCGGACCCAGAACCCCCCCCCCAAACTAAAGAGTAGTGACTAACTAACAGAAACAAAGCCATGAGAACTAGACTACCAGACCTCCATCCACAAAGCAATATTAACACAATGGAAGACAATGGTGATCAGAGCTGCTTCAGTCTCAGAGACCCAATCCCTGTCTCCCAGCCTTCCTTATATACAGGGGCAGGGCCACACTGACAATCAGGAATCAGGAACACCTGAGATGAACAGAGAGGAAGAAGAGAGCACGGCGGGAAGCGCATAACACCCCCACCCTAAATTAGTGACTATTATTTTTTAAATTTTATTTACAAGAGAAAAAAATATATACCTCACCAACAATACAACATGATTACAATTGTGAGGCATCAGCTACAAATGTGCTAAATAATAATGTTTATGTCGCATTTTATTCTAAAAGAAAATGCATAACAGGTCAGATTTATCAGATATTTACAAGATTTTACAGCTATTCATATATGATTCCGGTCTGGAGTAGCAATAAGATAATCACGGTCACTTAACCTACTTTCTTAACCTTTGCTAACTCACAAACACAACGCAACTTAAAATGAAAACAACACGCATAGTCCAGCAATTTCTGGGGCTCCGCTTCACCCAGACGTTTTTCTTTTAACAGCTTCAATGGGTAAAAACCATTTGAGAGAAACTTAATTTAAGGATTCCTGAACGTCTCTTGCTGTAAACAGCATCAAATGAACTCCATCATCCCAATGTTGTTTAAACTGCAAACAGTACCTGAGTGTCTGATAAAATCGCTCAAGTCCGTCCTAGGACTTAGGATGGTACACATTCAAGTCATGTGACCTGTTTTAAGCTGCTTGAGAAGTTTGAGCCTTGGTCAATTTGAATAACCTTAGGCAACCCAAACAAAGAGGAAACTTGACCAACACTTTCATCACAATATGAGCAGTTATGTTATGTATGGGTATAGCTTCGGGGAAATGTGTTCTTGCACACATGATAGTTAACAGAAATGTATTACCTGATTTGCTACAAGGAAAAGGACCAACACAGTCAACAATAACCTGTTCAAAAAGCTCACCCACCAGCTGTTCACGTGCCATAGTCACATCACCAATGTTCACTTTACTGACTTCACCACCCAATACGCATATATATGCAAATGATAAGTTAACAGGCAGAAGCGGCGGAGGTGGAACAGATAGGTGTAACTCCCAAGTGGCAACAAAGCAGCCAGACACATTATTCCATCTTGACTCCTAACTTGAGGCATTGACATTGCATGGGTTACAGCACCGGCAGAAAAAACACCAGAATAGTTTCAAGCCAGTGTATCTGTAGACTCAGATATCACAGAAACTGTGGTCACTTCAGGCTTAACCAGCACCTTACCCCCAGCCAAATCATTTCCCAGAATAAAGTCTATTCCCTTAACTGGAAAACAGGGGCGAACCCTCACAGTCACTGGACCCGTCATCAGATCTGATTCAAGGATCACAGTATGCAAAGATACTGCATGCCAAAATCCACAGCAGACTCATTAGAGAGAGACAACACATCACTCAAAATGAACGATTGCTGTGTCCCTCAGAATAGTTACTGAAACTTTTTCACCATGCCCAGTTAAGGACACAACACCCTCTATAAGAAATGGAGAAACAAGTTTAAGCTGACACTCAGAAGCTGATTCTGACACAAGACCAGATGTGCTGACAACAAGACTTTACAGACCTGTTCTCTGGATGCAAAACATTACAATTTGCAACTATATGTCATCAACAATAAAAGCACATAACATGAAGGAGTCTTTATGAATCTTTATGACTATTGCCATTAAATGTCATTCAGAAAATTATGACACTTTTAAAGTTAAGTTAGCAATGTTTGAGATTTTTGTGGTTTTTGTGATGTTTGATGTTTGTTCCGTTAACTTGACATAAGCAAGACAATACCCTGTCAATGTCTTTGTAATGACAACTTGACAATAACCTAGACATCATAACCTGTCAAAAATATGTCATGGCAGGACTAATTATGAAACTTAAAGAAAGCTTTAGCTTTATGTGTTAACATTACAATAAACTGTCATAAGTGTTTGGTTTTTACATTGGCTGTCATCAGACCATTATATTTGCATCATGAATATTTTCCTTGACCTCAAGTGGAGCCATTTAAGCTTATTTTTTCTTCCCTGCCAAATTAGCAAACTTTGTGAAGGTCGGCAGCCAGCTAGCAAACCCCTCGACAAAACGTCTAAAGTAACTGAAGAAAACCAAGGAAAGTCTGGACACAGTACCTTGGGTCACCCAGTCAGTCAAAACTACATGCCCCAGAGTATTATACCTGTTGGTGGGAGAAATGGCATGTTCGTGCAGGTTTGTTCCGGGTGCTATTACCAAAAGGCACTGGCAAAAAGACTGGAGTGGGTCCCCGAGAGCCTGCTGCTGCCCACTGCTCCCATAGGCATATAGGATGGGTTAAGTGCAGATGACAAATTTCACTTCTCTGTGAACGACAATAAGGGCACCTTTATGGTTGTTGGACGTGTCGATAGTTTTGTTGTCATTACTTAGAATTCCTCATGGGGGCGACAGAAACTACACACTATAGCTTTAAGACGCTGTACTCAAAATACTGGAGAAAAAAAGTAAGTTGAGTATGGCTACAGCCTGGAGACCTCCCGTCCCATGCCTCCCGTCTCATGTCCCGATCTTCGACTTTTCAAAATAAAAGCTTGCGTCTGGTCCGCTATGTCTTCGTACTTTGGTGTTTTGGATGTTTTTGAACTAAACAGTACAGCAATCATGCTAATGAATATGATTATTTTTTTCAGCAGATGTCTTAGTTACAACACTACGGAGCTAGTGAAGCAGTTTTGTGTTTGTCTCATGTAATATGGTTTAAACAAACGTCAAACGCTGATGCAGTTTTAAATGTTTTATGATTTCAGAAAGAGGTTAACCAATATTTTATATTAATCCTAATTTCTGTTGTCAAATTTCATATCCATAAATTCAGCTTTCGAAATTATATAAGATTAAAAAGATTTAGCCTATAATAAAATATTGGTTAACCTCCTCTCATCTAAATTTTACATTTATGTTTTTATGCTACGCTTGTCCTTTTTTTACTGTTAAGAATTTGCAAATAAATCATGAATAAAAAAAAAGTAAAGTCATCGCGGGTTTCATCAAATAAACAACAAACGTTAACATCAGGGAGAAACTGCCAATCTGCCAATAGGCTATGTATGGCTATAGTAAATTTAAGAGTTTGAACGGCATTTAATTAATTGCATCATGCTCACTAACTTAACCGTGACTTAATTTAGAAAATAATTTGCGATTTTGTATTCTGAACATCTGCATTTACCGTTGGTAGTCCAGGCATGAGACGGGGGCATGAGACAGGAGGGCATGAGACAGGAGGTCTCCAGGCAGCAGCCATACACTCCTGAAAAAAGCGGGCAGGGATTGCCTTCACACAGCTCTTACAGACCATTCCCCAACTCCTGGCATTCCAAATAAAGCAAAAACTGCACCAATATGGCAACATTTTAGATTTAAAGCCAACAAAGAGGTGAGCTGAAAAATATATTTTACTGCCGTTAGCATGCAGCTACATGCAACAATGTTAACACCGCTGTGGCTTTAAAAAACACACGGAGCAATCGTATCAGACAGGCATGGATTGGCCATCGGGAGTACCGGGAGATTTCCCAGTGGGCTGGTCTATTCTTGGTCTGAATGGGCTGCACTACGGTCGAAAACCTTTATTTTTTTTGATCGGCCCATAGAGAGAAGAGAGAGATCACATGATTAGCCCACTGGTTTGTTTTACATCTGAACACTGGCCAATCACATCCTACGGCCCACTTCCATCCAACCATAGAGGGAGCACATTTTTGTCCACCAGCTAAATGGTTAGTGAATGTTAAAATGGGACTTTTTTTTGGCAAGTGAGTCAAGCAAATCTACCAGCCACTTACATATTTTACCAGCATTTAGCTAGTAGATGGTGCTAATTTTGAACACTGCTCGTATGTTCAGGTGTTAAAGGGGACTGCAAGGACGGTTGGTATCTGTCCGATTGTGGTGGGCTAATCTAGGTCTCAAAAGTCCAGGGCTGATTATTTACCCCAGTCCAGCCCTGGTATCAGACCAGAGGCCTGTACTACGAAGCAAGAGTTGGCGTTAACGAGGTAACTTCAGGTTCAATCCAGGGTTTTGTGTATCACGACGGTGTAAAAGCACCTCCTACTGACCAATCAATACTACATTGATAGCAGCGTCACCGTTCTTAGAAGATCCGGAGCTCGGTGCGTGGAAAGAGAGAAGTGCACTCATACAAGTTAAAACATTTAGAGACCGACAACCCCGTTAACATCCCCTGATTGGTATTTTTATGAAAGATACATATATATATATATATATATATATATACACACTACTGGTCAAAAGTTTTAGAACTCCCCAATTTTTCCAGGTTTTTATTGAATGCAGTTCAATGTGTTATTGCACTCTGAAATGAAAGAATAGAACAAATGAACAATTTAAGTTAAAAAATAAATCATGGAATCAATTTATAAGCCAAAATGTATTCTACATTTTTGACTCATCAAAGTAGCCCCCTTTGGCAGATATAACAGCTGAACACACTCGTGGCATTCTTTCTACAATGGAAATCAAATATTCTTCAGAAAGTTCTTCCCAACTCTGTTGCAGAAGTTCCCATAAATGTGTGGCACTTGTAGGTTGCTTTGCTTTCACTTTTCTGTCCAGTTCATCCCAAACCAGCTCAATGGGGTTTAAGTCTGGTGACTGTGCTGGCCACTCCATGTTTTTAAGCTTACCATCTTGTTCTTTTTTCCTAAGGTAGTTCTGGCATAGCTTGAACTTATGTTTTGGGTCATTATCTTGCTGTAGGATGAACCCCTGACCAACTAGGCGCATACCAGAGGGTACTGCATGGTGCTGCAAAATGCTGTGGTAGCCGTTTTGGTTCAGGGTGCCTTTCACTCTGTACAAATCACCGACCCTGGATCCAGCAAAACAGCCCCAGAACATCATGCTTCCTCTTCCATGTTTGACAGTTGATGTCACACACTGAGGAACCATTCTTTTGCCTACTCAACGGCGTACAGAAATCCTGCATGATGAACCGAAGATTTCAAATTTTGATTCATCAATTCAATTAAATTCAATTCAATTTTATTTATACTGTCAAATCATAACAGAGTTATCTCAAGACACTTTACAGATAGAGTAGGTCTAGACCACACTCTATAAATTCCAAAAACCCAACAATTACAGTAATTCCCTCAAGAGCAAGCATTAGCAGTGGCTGTTGCGACAGTGGCGAGGAAAAACTCCCATTTAGGGGGGTGTGATGAACAGTGGCAAATAATAGTCACATTAAAGATAATGGAACAGTTACTTTGAAGGTAGTCGTGGAAGTTCATGTCATAGCAGGGCACATCGTGTCATACTGAGTAGTGCAGTCTCCAGTACCGGATCCTGACTACTCTGTGCGTATGAACATCACAGCAGGGCGTTGCGGGATGTGACATGGCACTGCAGAGCATGGGTGGATGCGGCGGACGCAGCAGGACGCGGTCGGGCATTGCAGGGAATAGCAGAGCTTTGCTCTGCAAAGAAAAAACATAAGGACTCCGGGGAGTAAACTCCCCAGAGCTAGGTTAGTAACAAGCATTTCTGGGACAGAATGCATACAAAAGGAAACAAGTGAAAACAGAGATGAGAGAGCAGCTCAGTGTGTCATAGGAAGGAAGGAACTTTCCCGGCAGTCCAGAATTATAATAGCATAGCTAAGAAAGGCAGGTTAGCTTAGAGAGAGGTGCCGGATCAGGCTTGAACTCTCCCATGCTGGATAGGGCTGTACTGGCCTGCCTCCCTCTACTCTCACTATATTATTGATTATATGATGAATAAATCTAACGACTACGAAGAGAAGCAGGTGGGTTAGGCGGATGCTGCAACTCCTCACTCCTTAACTATAAGTTTTATCAAAGAGGAGGGTTTACAGTTTACTCTTAAATGTGATGACGGTGTCTGCCCCTCGAACCCAAATTGGGAGCTGGTTCCACAGGAGCGGAGCCTGATAGCTGAAGGCTCTGGCCCCCAGTCTACTTTTAGAGACTCTAGGAACCACAAGTAGCTCTGAGTTCTGGGAGCGCAGTGCTCTAGTGGGACAATAAGGTATTAAGAGCTCTTCTAGGTATGATGGTGCTTGACCATTTAGCTTCATCAGTCCATAGTACCTTCCAGTCTTCAGTAGTCCATTGACAGTGTTTCTTGGCCCAGGCAAGCCTCTTTTTCTTACTGAAGTCTTAGCAATGGCTTTCTTGCTGCAACTCGACCTATCAAACCTGCAGCTCAAAGTCTTCTCTTTACAGTTGAAACTGAGACTTCCTTATTACGACCACTATTAAGCTGTACTTGAAGCTGTTGTTCTGTAAGCCGCCTATCACGCAAGCTGTTGACTCTCAGAAACTTGTCTTCTGATTCTGTTGTGGCTTTGGGTCTGCCAGACCTCTTCCTGTCAGAGTTTCCCTCAGTTTCTAAGTGCCTTTTGATGGTGAAGAATACTGTACACACTGACACCTTGACTTTCTTCGCAATTTCTCTGTAGGAAAGACCAACATTCTTAAGTGTTATGATGGTCTGTCTCTCTTCCATTGTTAATTGCCTTTTTCCCACCATTTTTATAGCAACACACTACTTTCTGCAGTACAATACTGTTCAAATAATGCTCACGAGGGTATGGTACCACAGTGTGTTCCAACAATACTTTTATACAAACAGAGGGGTTTGTAAGTAATCTAGATAAGTTTGAACACCTATGGGAATTAGTAGCACCAACTTTCAAAGCTTGATCAACCTCCATTGCTGCAGAACAGCTTTACGTTGTTAACCCATTTCTTGTTCCCTGAAAAAGGCCTTTTTGTAAAATACTGAAATGTACTATGAAATGTATTATTTTTCAGTTTTGGGTAACCTTACTTTTTTTTAACCTCAGGCAGTTCACCACTTACCTTTGTGTATATATATACAGTACAGGCCAAAAGTTTGGACACACCTTCTCATTCAATGAGTTTCCTTTTTATTTTCATGACTATTTACATTGTAGATTCTCACTGAAGGCATCAAAACTATGAATGAACACATATGGAATTATGTACTTAACAAAAAAGTGTGAAATAACTGAAAACATGTCTTATATTTTAGATTCTTCAAAGTAGCCACCCTTTACTTTTTTATTAATAAGGGAAAAAATTCAACTAATTAATCCTGACAAAGCAGGATCCACAGAATCTAAAATATAAGACATGTTTTCAGTTATTTCACACTTTTTTGTTAAGTACATAATTCCATATGTGTTCATTCATAGTTTTGATGCCTTCAGTGAGAATCTACAATGTAAATAGTCATGAAAATAAACAAACACATTGAATGCGAAGGTGTGTTCAAAGCTTTTGGCCTATACTATATATATATATATATATATATATATATATATATATATATATATATATATATATATATATATATATGTGTGTGTGTATATATATATATATATATATATATATATATATATATATATATATAGCACAAGTGTAATTAAAGCTGCAAGCAGCGATGACGGGCCCTCGCTTCTTGCCCCAGGGGGTACTGGCAAATGCAACATCACATGTAGACCACACATTCTAAGTTTCATGTAAATCGCAAAACTTTTGCCAAGATAGAACTGTTCATGTTTCCACACCCACCTACAGGAAGTTGGTCCTCCATAACTTGTGCATTGTTTTAGCTATCAATATTCTTTTGATAACTTTTTGTCATGAGGGTCCTCCGAGTGTATATGCAAGTTTTCGTGCCGATCGGACTCACGTCCCAGGAGTAGTTAGACAAAGTAGGCTTCCCATATGTCAATATTTTGATGATTAAATAAAAAAAATTAAAACAGTGCCATCTAATGGCCGATTGCAGCCAACTTTGGCACAGTTGCTAAACCGGCCAGGAGGAACATCCTTGTCAAGTTTTGGGGCAATCGGAATAATTGTTGTCAAGATAACGCAACTTCATGTTTAGACAGTAAGTTGCTATAACTTCCGCATTTTTTCAACTATTAAAATTCTCTGGATAGCTTTTCATTATGAGGGTCAATAGATACTTCCTGCAAAGATTCAAGAAGATTGAAGTCACAGCCTAGGACGAGTTCGAAAGAATGTAAAACACCTGAAAAATGCATAATTAAAAATGGCCGCCTTCCGGTTGGGCGGAGCTAATGAATGTAAATGGGAAATATGTCTGCAATGATTAGAGCAATATGGGTATTAAATCTGGTGAAGATCGGAGCAACTATGTCCAAGTTAAGGCCTTCTACGCATTAGGGGGCGCTATGGAGCCCACTTACAGGTATGGGCCAAATCGCTGTACAGTCTCGCAAAGCCCCCAGGTGTTTATGTGGGCGCCAATTTTTGTGAGTTTTTGTATATATTGAGGCCGTCAAAAATGTGCCCAAGGGCTAAAACCAATTAGGGGGCGCTATAAAGCAACCGTACCACTCCCAAGCCTAAATTTGAATTCAGATGAAAGAGTTTAATATTCTGCACATGGCTGCAAAAGTTTGAGAGTTTTCGTGCATCTTAAAGTCCTCAAACTAGTGTTCGTATAATGAAGATATTTGCACGAAAACCAAGATTTTGGAAATTTTTGAATTTTGTAATTTTTTCTAAAAATAGATCCATGGAGTTCAAGATGAGACCTATGTTCCCTCAAAAGTTGGTATATTAACTTCTTACTTTTTTCGGAATTAAGGCGCACGTTAGGGGGCGCTATGGAGCCCCCTGGCAACACCCGAGGCCAAGCACTACAGAACTTTGCTATTTTCACCAGTTGTGACGTGTGCAAATTTTTGTGAGTTTTCGTGCATGCTAACGCCCTCGAAAATGCGACAAAGGACTCGGAAAAATAATAATCTGACGAAAAACAATAGGTTCCTTCGCACTTTCAGTGCAAGACACCGTTGGGGCTTGCACTTTCGTGCTCGGGCCCTAATTATGGTCAGATCTTGTGCCTGACTGATGGGGAATTGATATTGATAAGCGTTGATTAAGCTTTTGTTGCCAGCTTTCCTTCCTGTTTTAGGGAGCAGCGACTGCATTGCGTTTTCCCTGTAAAACCTGTACATGTAAGCATGGACGCCTGGCCAATAGTAGTGTGTGAATGCTATTGAAGGGCGGGTGTGGGCGTGGCCATAGTGGGAAAAAAAATATTGTGCCCCTCAGCCAACTCATGGGTCAGACGACCCATCTGGTAGCGAAGGAGGGCCAAGACTGAGAGCTACATGGAAAAATATGCACCAAACAAGCCATTTTGAAATGAATACAAAAGTTGGGTGACCCCACCCCCCCCAGACTAAAACATGTTGGGTGACCCTCCTCTCAACAAAGAATAAAAAGACATGAACCTCCCCTTTAGGCAGCATGGTGGCCCAATGGTTAGCATGTGGCCTCACAGCAAGAAGGTTCTTGGTTTGAATCCAGGTCGTTCCGGGCCTTTCTGTGTGGAGCTTGTATGTTCTCCCCATGTTTGCGTGGGTTTCCTCCGGGTACTCCGGTTTCTCCCACCATCAAAAACACGTACTAGGTTCAAGGCACTGGCTCAGATCTGGAGTTGGTCTCCGGGTGCTGTAAATGGCTGCCCACTGCTCCCTTGAGGGATGGGTTAAATGCAGATGCCGTGCAGAAGAACGGTTGTACAAACTGAATAGAGGTTTAGATATTTCAATAGGGGTTAACTGAAATATGACCTCATTTTATTTTCATTGTAGCCTAAGCAATTGATTTTATTACTGAATAGTAATTGAGAGAATTTTTTTGGCCTTATCTACAGGTGGAGGAGGTGAAAAGGAGACGAAGGGGAGGCCCAGTCCACAGAGGGATATTGAATCACATCGATTCTTCACATCCCAGAGACTTCCAGGGTTTAGAGATTCCCAGTTCAGGATCGAGACTCTGAACGTAGATGGATTTCCCTTGATTCATTCTTCATGGTGGAAGGACAAACGGAAACCAAACTCATATGGGCCCCAATGTTGAACATCTCTGAACTCTTGTCATCAGAGAACAATTGAGCTCATAGAACTGAAAAGGGTTTCTTTTGTGTGCACACTTTATTTTTTCAGTTAGTTTATCTGTATGTATGCCTTATTTCTGTGTATATTAATACCACTTTCATTGAGGTCAAAGAATGTATTTGTTACACTGTCATAATGTTGTCATGACAGCAAGTCTTATCCATGATATCTTAATGACAAATACAATTGGTACCACTTTACTTGAGGTCAAAATATGTATTAGTTACACTGTCATAATGTTGTCATGACAACAAGTCTTATCCATGATATCTTAATGACAAATACAATTGGTACCACTTTACTTGAGGTCAAAATATGTATTAGTTACACTGTCATAATGTTGTCATGACAACAAGTCTTATCCATTATATCTTAATGACAAATACAATTGGTACCACTTTACTTGAGGTCAAAGAATGTATTAGTTACACTGTCATATTGTTGCCATGACAGCAAGTCTTATCTATGATATCTTAATGACAAATTCAATTGGTACCACTTGAGGTCAAAATATGTATTAGTTAAACTGTCATAATGTGATAATGACAGCAAGTCTTATCTATGATATCTTAATGACAAATATAATTGGTACCACTTTACTTGAGGTCAAAGAATGTATTTGTTACACTGTCGTAATGTGGTAATGACAGCAAGTCTTATCTATGATATCTTAATGACAAATACAATTGGTATCACTACTTGAGGTCAAAATATATATTAGTTACTGTCATAACAGTGTGATGACAACCAGTTTTGTGAAATTTCCTGTCAGACATCTATCTGAAAAAGTGCTAGAATTGGTCTCTAATCTTGCATATATAATTATAATAATCATTAGGTCAAAATGTCATGAATACAAAAAGAGGTGAATTTCTGTTTATGTCAAGTTGTCATGACAAAGACATCCTCTGGTAATGTCATCCTAGTTAATGTCAAGTTGTCATTACAAAGACATCCCAAACTAATTTAATGTCAACTTGTCATGACCAAGACAACTTCTGGTAATGACACTTTGATTAATGTCAAAGTGTCATAATCAAGACAACTTCTGGTAATGACACTTTGATTAATGTCAAAGTGTCATAATCAAGACAAATTTAATGTCAAGTTTTCATGACCAAGACAACTTCTGGTAATATCACTTTGATTAATGTCAAGTTGCAATAATCAAGACAAGCCAAACAATGTCAACTTATCATGACAAAAACCGAATGACACTTAATGACAGAAGTCAGAAACGTTTATGACTTGTTTATAAGGTTTATGACACATTCATGACAGTGTCATGTCATAATTATGACAGTGTCATGTCATGGTTATGTCGGTACTGTCAAGTAACGTGTTACCGAAAAAACTGTTGAAACCAGAGCATTCAGAACAGTTGGAAATATGAACGTTTTAGCTCACAGGGATTTCTCTAAAAAAAATTTACTTCATTATTTGGCCACGTTTAACATAAAAATCCAACATTATGACATAGCAGTAGTTCCATACACTGAGCAAAAGGAAGGGCAGTGATAAGATTAACCGTGCGGCTACCCTTCGGTTTGAAAGCTAAGTCCCTTCAGACTGACCTATTAGTGCCCCCAATTGGAGGAGTATGATATAATAATTCCGTGAATGTTTTATGCACTTAAAGTACAAGACTGATGATACATTTTTCTTCCTGCCAACAACTCCCTTGTGCAGAGTCAAGAAAGTGTGTGAGTCAAGTATTGTGTGTATCAAAGCCTGATATATCTTCTTAATTGTTGCCATAGAGCCCCATTGTTTGTAAAAAAAAACTATTAAAAAAAACACATCAGTAAGCCACACTGTTGCACTGGGTTACATGTTCCTTCATTACCACGAACACACACTCTAGTTCATTTGACTCATACACACATACACTGTCCTGCTGCCACACATATTAGAGCACCACATTTACACCATTTTAAGTAATGTAAACTTCACATTCATGAGTTGTTTTTTTAAGATTTCTTCAGTAGGAACCAATGGGCTTGGGGCTGAGTGCCCTAGACAGGATAGTGAAGTCCGAGAGTATTGAGTGACGGACTAACTGTGATGGTTGGGGTCGGCTGGCTATGAGTTTTTTGTTTCGTTTACTATTCTCTGGTTTCTTTGTTGGTTTTCTCCTCTACTGTGTTTTCCTGTTTGCCCGCCTCTCTCTCTCTCTCTCTCTCTCTCTCTCTCTGCTCTCCCCGTCCCACCGCTGCTGCCAGCTGATTGAACACACCTGGTTACCACCCCATCATCACCGCCTCCCGCTGCACACACCTGCCTCCCATCTTCAATCAAGACCAGTATTTCTACCCCGGCTCAACAGACCATCTCCGCTTGATCGTTGCTCCGGTCACACTGGTGAAATACTAAGCCACAATTCTTGGAGAGCCTCGTTGTTTCTTTTTATTCTCTGTCTGTTATCTGACCACTCGCTTACCTGTTGTGTCTCTTTCTTCCCCAGTTACCATCTCCATCTTCCCCTGTCATCTCCAGTCAGCTGGCTCCACCACGCGGACCCCCTCTCTCGGCACCCTGCTCCAGCCTCTCCTCGCTCCTTCTGCTCTCCAGGCCCAGCTTCTCTCCCTCGACTACGGCTTCCCTGCATACGTCCACCCTCCAGTCCCTCTAGCCTTCCCTCAGCTGCTCCCCCATTCCCGGCGTCTGCCTCCCCACTTCCCCTTTTTATTTTTCCCCTTAATAAAACACCTTTTGTTGTGAGTCTGCGTTTGGGTCCGTTCTGTTCCACATTTCACACACATTATTGGTTTTGAGGAACCTGTGTTGCATGTAAATCTCTTCTCTCTCGCTCACACTACTTTGTCTCTACTGTGCTATAAAGACTGGTATAACAATAGGCTATACACCACTAACAATATTGTTTCATTTAGGATTTTTTGTTTGTTTTTTATTATTGCAAAAATGAGCTGGAGGACCTGCTGAGCCCATTATACACCCCCTGGAGGCTATGCCCCCAGCCTTGACTTAAACCCCTTGACATCCTAAAAATTAGTCAGTAAAATGGAAGACAAACAGATGGTACAGTACTTGTCTCACAACCAGATGAATACACCAAGAATAAGTGAATAAGAATAATTACATTGCATTTTACAATGACAGGTCTGTGTGTCAGGTGGTGATATTAAAAATAATTCTTTATGCGCAAGCTCTACTTAAGACGTCATTGCTGCAGTAACTTTGCCAATATTGACAAGTTGCATTGTGTTGCTAACACACAACTGAAAATACTGAACAATAGAGGAAACTTTTTACTTTAACGACTATGTTCATGTCAGAGGACGCTCGTGACTTAGAGTTCCACTGTTACTCACACAGTAGGTAGGAGGAGGAGTGAGGCTCATTAACGTTTTTATTTACTTATTTATTTATTGAATTGTTCTCAAACACAGAGAAATCTACAGGAGAAAACACAGAATAGGGGCTCATTTACTTTTGGATGGGAAGGTAGATCTCTAAGAAGGTTGGAGTCAGTTATGATGGGTATCATAATAACGTCCTGCCACAGCTGACATGGTGGCAGGCAGAAAATCCTGGGCCCCATTTCAATTCAATTCAATTTTATTTATAGTATAAAATCATAACAAGACACTTTACAGATAGAGTAGGTCTAGACCACACTATAATTTACAAAGATCCAACAATTCCAGTAATTCCACCAAGAGCAAACATTTAGTGGCGAGGAAAAACTCCCTTTTAGGGAGAAACCTCGGGTGGTGAGGAAAACTTCCTTTCAGGGAGAAACCTTGTGTTGGGGGTGTGATGAACAATGGCAATAATAGTCCCAATAAAGTACTATGAATAAATGAACTATGACTATAAATAGTAGTTGTAGCAGTTCATGGTGTAGCAGGGCACTGCAGGGTGTGACAGGGTGTAGCAGGGCACTGCAGGGCATAGCAGGGCACTGTAGGGCATAGGAGAGCGTAGCAGGGCACTGCAGGGCATAGCAGGACGTAGCAGGACGTAGCAGGGCACTGCAGAGCGTAGCAGGGCATAGCAGAGTGTGGAGCAGGACCACAGCGACTGCAAACATGATTTAGGTGCCACCCTAATCCAAGGAAAACTGCAGGCTGAAAAAACATAAGGACTCCGGGGAATAAGCCCCCCAGAGCTAACAAGCATTTCTGGGACATGGATGCACACAGATAGAAAAAGAGGAGAGAGGAGCTCAGTGTGTCAGAGAAAGTCCCCCCGGCAGTCTTAAACAGCATAATTAAGAGCTGGTGCAAGGTAAACCTGAGCCAGTTCTATAAGGGTTGGTAGATGAATCTGACGACTATGAAGAGAAGAAGAGAAGAAGAGAAGAAAGCAAGTTTAGTGAAAACTCAGTTAGTTGACTCAAGATTTGACGGAAACTCTGGGTTTTGTGTTTCACAAAGCCAGTTCAGCTTAACTCAGAGTCAGTTACTATGGCAACATACTCTGTGAACCTAACCAGGGGGCTGTTTCACAAAAGCAGAATTTATAAATCCAGTCAACCGATAAAACAAGGCTTGACATAGGTCAAGGTCAAGGTCAAGTTTATCTATAGAGCACATTTACAAGCAGTCACTACTGCCCCAAAGTGCTGTACAGATACTAAATACTGATAAACATTATAAAAAGCAAACTAATTGGCCAAAAAGAAGAAGTAAAAAACCCACTAAAAACATAGTATCCCAGAAACAATAATAATTAAAACATATGTAAACATGATTACAAACAATATTCAAAATGTCACAGCTCAGCTTGTGTTGAAAGCCATGTCGAAAAGATGAGTTTTTAAAAGTGATTTAAAAGACTCGATAGAACTAGCTGCTTTAATATTGAGGGGAAGAGGATTCCAGGCTTAGGACCTGCAACTGAAAAAGCTCTGTCCCCTCTGGTTTTCAGTCTGGATCTAGGACATTTCAAAAGAAGCTGATCATTTGACCTAAGTGCTCTGACTGGGGTATGTAAAATCAACATATCAGCTAGATAAGAAGGTGCCAATCCATTTAAAGATTTAAAAACAAATAATAAAATCTTAAAATGGATTCTGAGAGTAATAGGCAGCCAGTGGAGAGACGATAGTACTGGGGTAATGTGGTCAAAGCGCTTTTTCCCTGTCAGCAGGCGTGCAGCTGCATTTTGAACTAATTGCAATCGGCGAACAGAAGACTGGTCGAGGCCATAGTATAGAGAGTTGCAGTAGTCCAGACGATTTGTAATCAGGGCAACATGTACAACTTTTTCCTGTTGACTTTGGGGTAGGTACAACTTCACCATCCCAAGAAGTCTAAGCTGAAAGAAGCTTGTTCTTACTACTGCGCTAATTTGTTTATCCAGTTTAAATGAATTATCAATAATAATCTTCCTAGTCTAATCATTGCATCCTGGCTTAGTGCGTTTCACAGCGGCCAAGCCAGGCTGAGGAGGAGCGACTAGGTCGAGCCAGGCTGAAGTAATTTGGATAGATCCGCATTCACGACTTTCCTTAAAGTGCTCATATTGTGCTCATTTTCAGGTTTATAATTGTATTTAGAGGTTATCTCAGAATAGGTTTACATGGTTTAATTTTCAAAAAACACCATATTTTTGTTGTACTGCACATTGCTGCAGCTCCTCTTTTCACCCTGTGTGTTGAGCTCTCTGTTTTAGCTACAAAGTGAGGCATCTCACTTCTATTCCATCTTTGTTGGGAGTCGCACATGCGCAGTAGCTAGGTAAGGACTACTACCCAGTCTGAAGCAGAGTATGAGGGCGTGCCATGCTAGCAGCTAGCATTATCACTGTCACGGAAATAAAGGCTGGACTACAATAGAGCTGTTTGGAGTTTATGAACAGTGTTTTCTTTCGGAGATGGTAAGTGCCTTTGGGCCCACCCCAAATATTTGTCATGTTGTTGAAACAGGTCAAATCATCCACCTCAACCCACTCTTGAGATCTTCTAGCAGTTGTATTTCAAATTCTGTCTTTTTCATCTGCATCTGCCTTATATGGTCCATTTAAAGATCAGCTTTAAAAAAAAAAAAATTGTATTCTCTAAATATAACTTGTACAGCTGTTTCAACACAAACACAAAATTACATCCCCACCCAGCATACCTAACAACAACCTTATCATGGTACACAATCAGTTAGATTGGTAAGGTGTAAACCTCAATAGGCCTCTCTGTATGGACTGTATTTTATATAACCCTTTTCTAGTCTTAACGACTACTCAAAGCACATTTACATAGTACAGGAACCATTCACCATTCACACACTGTGGCCGAGGTTGCCGTACAAGGTGCCAAGGTGGGGTTCAGTGTCTTGCCCAAGGACACTTCGATATGGGACTGCAGAGCCAGAGATCAAACCACCAACCTTCCAATTGGCAGGCGACCGCTCTACCACTGAGCCACAGCCGCCCCATATCTTGTATCTTCCCTTGTGGCAGCTAACACTGAGTACGTTTACATGCACACCAATATTCCACTATTATTCCGAATATGACAATATTCCGAATTTGATACAGGTCATGTCAACTGCATATTCCAGTTGGATATTTTCCCGAATAAGGCCTTTTTCCCGAATATAGCTTTTTCCAATTATGACATGTGGGATATTCCGGTATTATTCGGGTTTTAGAGGCATTCTTTGGAAATGTATACAGGGCATTTGGAATATGCGTCTCAATCTGGGTTTTTACCGCAGGCTTATGGTCAGCTCTGTGCTTTGCTATGGTTGCTGTAATAGTTTGCAGGGCTGCAGATCTGATAAGAAGGAGAAACACAGCTACTTTTAAACATTATCAAAGACTTGGATATCAACAGGTTTTTGGATATGTGCACATATTCATTTTTTTATTTTTTATTTATTATTTCAGGACAATGCACATTTGATGAACATGTACAGCAGTACACATAAAAGTGCCAGATTGTAGCCCAAAGGCTAATTTCCATCTGTAGTCCATTAGGCAGGTAGAAATAACAATAAATATCGTTACGCTGACCTTTTCAAAAAGCTGGTTGAATAAATGAAAGAGGGACACTGTGTTCGCACATTCCAGTCCGCCACTGCTGGTGAACTTTGAAAAAATTGTATTTTGCACGGCAACATGTAAACGGGAATATTAGTGGAGTATTCGCATTCATTAGCCATGTAAACAGCTTAGTTGGAATATCGTCTTTTTCGGAATAAGTGCAAAAAATGCAATATTATGTGCATGTAAAATTCCCAGTTTGTGCATCCACGATTCCTCTCCTCGATTCTTCTCCTTGATTCCTCTCCTCGCGCCTTAAGGCCCTGACGCACCAATCTGATAATCGGCCGTCGGACAGTCTGGCGAGATCAGTGACTCGAGTCTGTTAGGTGTGTTCTGTGCAGTCGTCTATCAGAAACATGTTTCGGTAGCCTAGAAATCTAGACTCCCCCTAGTGGCAGCAAATTTATTTGGCAGCCAGGGGGGGTCTAGGCACTCTCCGTTGACTTTCAAGCTGCAAAAAACTAATTTTGGTCAAGCCAATCACATTGTGTATAGAGTCGGTGGGCGGGGCTTATGGCTGCTGCTGCTGGGAACAGCGGACTTCTGGAAGACTTGGAGTTAAGCTTTTCTTTGATAAAAGAACGGCACAGAAATCATTCTTAAAAAAGGAAGATGTGTTTTGCCGACCAGATACGGCAAAAGTTTAATCTATCAACTAGCTCCGCTACATTCTTCGTTGCTCTGCCTGGTTGTAGCGCTATCCTATTACGTGCAGAGGGAATTTGAAAGACAACCGTTTATCCCGCCCCTCGGATCGAGCTCCGTCAATGGTGAGTTCCCAGACCCTACATCTGGATGTGGGTCTGGCTTGTCAGGCTAACGTTTCGGTGAACTATCTTGTAAAATATGAGATTATATTCTGAACGAAGCTGGTTGAAAACTCCGGGAGCAGCCAGACCCACGTGATACATTCAGCTGCCGGTTAAAATTTTTGGGCGACAATACAGATTAGCGCCGCCTGCTGTTATGGAGACGTAATACGTCTCGCGCCCGCGCAGAACGTACTCTCAAATTGGCGTCGCTTCGCTGTGTTCTGAGGCACTATTTGGACCTCAGGGAGCCGACTGATCAGTCCGACTGCCTTTTCTGCCAACGGTCGGCCGTTGGGTTGGTGTGTCAGGGGCTTTAGTCTCGCCCATAGGAGATTCGAACCGAGGAGTCGAGGAAGAGCCTCGAGGAGAGAGGAGTCGAGGAGATACAAATTTGGGAATTGGGAAAAGCCCAATTAATAACTTAATTGAGTCACCTTCAAATAGATTGTAATGTATTTAGGACAAGAATAGACAAGAATAAGAACATCATCAATTAGGCATGCAAAATTTGATACTATAGAAAACCAGTGTTCTGAGTGTCTACGATGATGGGTGGGATAGTGAACTAGCAATAACTAAGACGAGCTTCAACCAGAGATACCCTCAGCCATAGGTTACCCACTGTTCTGACTGAGGACCATCTCTTTAGCCTCTGTGAGTGGTGTTGGTGGAATGGAGGAATATATGAAATCTGATGTATTACCTACCACCATTTAGTTGTTTTGTGTTATTTAAAATATTTATAAAATATCTGGTCATGCCAGACATAATTATTCCACTCATTTAAACAATGCAATTAACCGTTTCAGCCACCAGGGGAGCAGTGCTCCCTCTGCCTCCCAGCAAACTCATGGGTCAGACCCATCAGGTAGCGGGGGCTGAGACTGAGAGCTACATGGATAAATATGCACCAAACAAGCCATTTTGAAATTTTGCTGTTTCATGAATACAAAAGTTGTGTGACCCCCCGTCCTAGACTATAACATGTTGGGTGACCCTCCCCTCAACAAAGAATAAAAAGACATGATCCTCCCCTATTTATAGAATGCCCAGACACAGAATACTCAGTGAACAAAGAAAAGTAAAGGTAATTGTGGTTGGCGCTTCCGTCTCGATCGGCAAATTTTTTTTTTGAGAATTAGCAGACTGACCCCCCTCCCACTCCTGCAACAAAACTGCACCTGTCCTAACATGACTAGCATCATCTTGTACTTTAAAAGGCTGGTCAAGGCATGTGGCGGTAGCAGCGGCGTGTGGCTCAGGCTCCAACATGTCAAGGCCTGGAGATTTTGCTGGTGCTAACAGTCCAGGGCCTGTGGTTGACCTGTACCCACCTTGCAGCCAGTATTCAGCTGTGGGCACTACATCAGTGCTGCTAGCCCTCAGCCTGGCTCTGGGTTTGGCCCAAGAATCTCAGGCCCGTTGATTGCGACAGGTTTTACAAATTAATACCATTGAACAGGTGGCTCGTTGCCATCTCATCAGAGCAGAGAGGGGGGGAGAGACAGAGGACACTGCAACTTAAGAAACCTCAGCACACCGGGCTCAGGTGAGTTGAGTTTACTATTTAGTGAACACACCTCCACAATGTCAACAGCCAAAAACACCATAGGGCAGTGATCATCAACTGGTAGCCTGCGGGCCATATCCGACCCACCAAAGCTTTCAATCTGGCCCGCAGAATAATAATGAATTCTGAAAATATGAAGAAGTAAATGCGTTCTGGTATTTAGCATTTTGAGCATTCACAGCAGATAACATTCCACAGGGAGAGTGCAAACTCCCCTGTGCGTTTAATGTTAAGTCACACTTAACTAGACAACACCCAGGAAAGACAGACAAAATGTCATGCAGCTTCAAGCACACTTCGTTTGGATACAAGCGTTGCATTTTGGAAGACAGATGGGATTCTGAACAGCGGTATATATTATAAACTGCTGCTGGCGCGGATGAACTAACGTCACGGTAGTTACTTTAAGTAGGTACAATAAAACATCCATGAGCAAAAAATAAATACTTATCAATACTCACCTGTCTACAGGCATAAACAGCGCAGTCCACTCTCGTCCTCCACGCTGTTTAACGCAAACACAGCTACTCTGCAAATAGCGAATTTTTGCAAACAAGCTAAATAAAAGCTGTCGGTTTCTGTTTATCTTAGTTTGCCACGAATCTTGCAATTTGGACAAGTTCTTGTAAACTTAACTGCTGGCTAGGGCTGTGCAATTAATCAAAATTTAATCGTTATTATGATTTTGGCTCCCAATGATCACAAAAACAGAATAATCGAAAACAACAATTATTTAGCTCATTACGTTTTACAAGTATACTCTTATTTTCACTTGTGTTCTGAATGAAAAAATAAAGTTTAAATAGGAAAAGTATTAATGCAAATTTCACAGTTGTATGTGTTTTTTTACTGTTGATTTATTGTGCAACATTTTTACTTTACATACAAGTCCATGCTTACCACTAAATACACAGGTTATGTTTTCAGGACTGGTCCAGATCCCTGCAAGGACCTCGGACAAAAAATTCAGCCACTTCCACCACTAGTTGGCGCTATAGCAGAAGAAACGTGTTTGGCCTTACAACTCCCAAACCGCACATCACACATTAAAAATAAACATATCCACGCGTTCCCTGAATTCAGCTGAATCTCCTGATATAGGCCACGGCCATTTCCGCCTATACATTTATGCACGAAAAATCGTGATTTATTGTAAACCTACTTTTTAGAACTCCTCCTAGACTGTGCGACTGATCTGCATGAAACCTTTTAATCCGATGAAAATTGTGCAAATTATGCACTAACAAATTTGTGTAACTAGCTACGAAAACACAAACGGCCATATCTCGGCCAAAATAATCATAAATAAAATCAAATCATATCAAAATTCTTGTTTGCCATGACCCTCTGGGCCTCCAGACGCCACGCCTACAGTAGGGTACTGATTCGTCAAAGTGGGCCTGGCCTATGGGACCCAGATTTGGATTCACCACTTACACTAATGGACCTCACATACCAAAAATTACACATATGGACCACTAGGTGGCGCTATAATGACGTCAAACGTATTTTTGCCTATAACTCCCACATTACACATCGCACATTAGAAACCCTTACATTCACGTGTTCCTTGAATCGAGCTGAATCTGATGATATGAATCTGGTAAGAAGTGCAGAACTTAGTATTATTGTTTGACATCCCTCTTCTAGGCAGTGTACCAAATTTGGCTAATATCAACCATAAGGGGGTGCTATAATCAACGTTTATGTGTTTTGGCTAGGCCAGTAGCGATGCTTCGATGTCATATTTTTTGCGTTGACGCTTCGCCACAGCTCACCATACACACGTGGGAGACCAAAACATTGCAGAATAGAGGACGAAACAGCAACCTCCTCACAGAATTCCCAACAAAGCCCTGCAAAAAGCCCAAATAAAAGAAAAAGTCCTAAAAAAAAACAGCTCGCCCTAAATCATCGAAGGTATGGGAATACTTCAAATTTAGTCCCAAACGTAAAGGTGTTGTTATTTGCGCTCTGTACCAAATGGAGTTGGCATACCACACCAGCACAACAGCAATGTGGGAGCATCTGAAACGGAGGCACCCCATTGTCACTCGTGAAGGAGACAATAACAGTAGTAGTAATGTTGGCTAAATTAATTTCATGTTTGCGTAGTGCGTTGTGTAGCTTGAGCTCTGCGCACTTCGGTGGTGCTAGCTAACTATCTTAGCTCTCCGTGCAGTTTGTTCATGCTAGGTTAGTAGCTAACGTAAACATTAGCTAGCTACTGGTGCCTAGTCAGCTGTGTTTAGCTAACGTTAGTTATCATCTAATGTTGGCTTGAATGGTAGCTAGCTTATGGCTGCAGAACACAGCTATCTATAGTAGCTAACGTTAGCTAACGTGAACGTTAGCACCACCAAAGTGCACAGCTGCTAGATCTAGCTAACGGTAGCAAGCAGATTGCAGTACAGGAGAGATTTATGTTGGGACTGTAAAACTGAAAACAGGAATTTTATATTGTGTCTCTCAGGAATGTGCACTGCACAGTGTTTTTTTTGCACTACAACTTTTGAATTTTTTGAACAAGAGAGTTATGTTGGTACTGTAAAAGAGTAAACAGGCTGGCCTTTCATTTTGTATAACAGTAAAATTATTGTGTAAAGCAGAAGATTTTTTGCTGGTATTTATTTGAGATACATTATGGTTTTTATTAATCAAGCAACAGAAAAATAATCGTTATATTAATAATAACGACAATTAGTCGTTAGATTACCCAGATAACAAAAATCATGCGGCCCAGATCTGGCCCAGATCCTTCATAAGTTCTGGGCCAGATCTGTAAAACGGACCTGGGCCAGTGTCCTTTAGCACAACGGGCCAATGCCGGTGCGGATCCTGTTTTCACATCTGGGCCGGCACTGGCCTAGCTCCAGAACGGATGAGAATTATTTTATAGTCATTAGGCCCAAAGGTGGGCCAGATCTGGACCAGTTCCATACCGGATCCGAGTCTCCAAGATACTCTGGGCCACATCTGGACTGGCACTGGGCCAACTCCATTTATTAGTTCTGGCCCGGATTCAAACAACCTCTGGCCTCTGTCATAATCATACCCACAAAACAAACCATATACAAAAATACGGATTTTTTTTCAGTTAAAGGGATAGTTTAATTTATTTTAGATGTTGTGCATGATTCAGCTTGTGCTATGGATCCTAGTAAGAGATATCAGTGAAGGTATACCATTTCTGTCTGAGAAGCCAAAGGGTTACTGGGATAGTTTCAACCACAGAACTTATGGCACAATAAGTTACAATTATAGAATGTAAGTCTGCTACTGAGATACTTTCATTCTCAATTAATCTGTTGATTTTTGTTTCTATTAACTGACTGGTCTGTATAATGTATAACAAATATTATGACTTGTATTTACCAAGGTACACTAAAGCTGATGATACACGGAGCAACTTTTAGAGCAATCGTACTGGGCAACGTTGCCGTCAATGGTAATGAGTAAATATTACTACCGTAATCCCCTTCCCCCACCATTTTAAGACTTCTTGTTTTACTTGCGTTTTCTTTTTCCTTACATTTTAAACTCGGTTACTTTTCTTTCTTTTGAATTTAAAAAGCATGGACAGTCAAAGCTGTTACACTCTGTTACACAGACTGTTTCTATTTGTCCTACACAGAATTTTAGTAAAGAAATTGATAGAACAGATGAGTGACACATTTTAAATTTTATTTAAAATACACATTTTAAATTTTATTTAAAATGTCTGAGATAAAAAGACAGGATAGAAACTTAAAACAAAGTAGATAATTGCCAAACTAACAATCAATCTAATAAACACATTTTACAGCTCATTTCTGTCTTTAACAACAGTAGGAACAAGAAACTTCTTTACTATCACATACCTATGACACAGGTGTTATTTTTTAAATTAAAGTAGAAAAAAAAGCTAAAGCCAGCAGAGAAACGAGATTCTACGGCCTAAACACACAAGATGTAACGTTTTAATTAGCGATAAGTTTGTCTTAATAGATAATACCTGCCAGCCATTTAGATTTTAACCATTTTCCATGACCATGGTATAAATAACAAAGGTTTTATAGCCAAAATACAATATCCAACTCTAGTCATATGAAACCCAGAAAAAACTGCAAAATGTTCATACGCGTTCTTTGGTGGCTTTCCGGGAAACATTGATGAGGCAAGTAAAGTGGGAATGCCACAACCCTCACATAACACCCAACAAATCATCAGTGGTGGAAGAGTGGGGGATGGCCGATGCGTTCATTTCTGCAAAGTATAAAAGAATGTTCAGTTAAAAAAGATAAGTGATGCTGTTTTTAAATGCTACATTGCTTGTCAGCACCCAGTCATATATGTGCTCTGATTAATTTGGCATTCACTTAACAAGGTCTCGAACAATTCAATTTAGTATTGAATTGAATACTAAATTGCATCCATGCAAAGCTTCGTTTAATCCATATAACTATATAGAACACTGTTTTGCATGGACATTTATTACTGTCGCACATTGCGCTTATGCTGTGAACACAACGTAATTATGATGGCGCTGTTTGCAAAGTGGAGGAAGAGAGAGAAAATAGGGAGGGGCGAAGAAGAAAGTGTCTAAAGTATGGGATTATTTCAAGCTAAAAGAAAACAACAACTCAGTAATGTTGCAGTCTGTCCACCGTAAAACAAAATTTATGTCGCCTCGGCAACATCCCGACGGCACCTGATCAGAAAGCACCCGGTGTTCTGCCAGCGCACCACAGCCCCGCCAGCAAGCAAGTCTCTTACCACGGTTAACTAATGGCCTCTCTGGCCATGGCACGTTCTTTGCGGCCACCTCCACGGTCAGAGGCCAGGTTGAACCAGCGGATGGCGTGCTGGTTAATCTCGTTGTCCGATGCGCTGCTAGCAGCTTGGTTCTTCTGTACAGCCTCTGTTAAGAGATAAAGTCAATTGGTTGATGAGCCATCATTAACAGAAATTCTGAAAATTACCTCTAAGTCAAGCCAATAACCCACTGTTTTGAGAAATGCTTTAGATGTTGCCTATGATTACTATTGTTGGTGTGGCAGTAGACCTCATTTTCTGTAGCCTTTCATTTAGTAACTCAAAACAAATGAATAACTAATCACATCTAGAATGTATTGGATCATCCTTAAATCTCAGTGCATCTTATTCTAAATTTATCTGTGTGGATTCTGTATCAGGTCATGGATAGGCATTGGCGGGTACCGGTTTCAAGGTTTCCCACGGTATGAAAAAGTAAAGGTTACAAAACCACAATTTTTACCGTTGCTATGTTATTAATCTGCCAAAGATGTAAAGTACAGGAATCCCGCAGCGTAGAGAGTAACACGGCCCTCCCCCTCTGTTTGGTGCAGTAGTCGGTGGCCTGTGTAGGATGGCCGAAGGAGAGGAACCCCTCAACATTTCCCTAGTATCTCCAGGCAGAGGACATTTAGGGGAATCATGTTTTCTGACAGCTCTTTCAGAGGTGTGTCAAGCAGGCTACAGACTCTTTTTAATGTGGTTCAGAAATTTTCAAAGCAAAAGCTCTCAACTCAACTCCAAGTAAAGCATTACGTGATTATGTGAGTAACCGGTGCTGTCATGAATATGATGTGAATGTCCTGACTGTGACACACAAAGACTCGTGCTGATATCGTGCGTGCACACAAGACAGCCCAGAATACAGTTCTCTTTCGCGCTTGAACGAACAATAACACACACAATTATGGCAAAATGTCTTTTTGTCGAGTATTTTCGTAACTAATAGCAGTCTTATGATTAACCACCAATTCTTTGAGTTTTTTTCTCACTCTGTCTCCCAACATTAAGCTAAAACACGTTGTAGCAAATGAAAATGTGTAAGTAATGTTTACTTTGTTCATAAATAAAGCACTTTAAACATATCCATTAGTCTGTAATTCTTTAATATATATTGTGTAGTTATAAACTCTTTAGACTGTTAATGATTAGTGCTTTTTTTAAAGTTTGTGGGTAAGAATCGTGTAAAAAAAAAAAAAAAAAAAAATCCCTTATTTTGGGGATGGATTCCCGGAAAATCTCCCTTATTTTCAATGTTCAATGTTGACAGCTATGCATAATGCGTCAAAAGACCGATTAAATTTTACCGAACAATTACGTTGACATATCGGCAATGTGGAAGCATTTAAAAGTGTTGCAGAAAGATGCACAAATGAACGCAGATGCAGTTCTGCATGTAACGTTAGTCTGTGTACAATCAGGAGTAGGCGTGAGCATCCATCAGTCAATTTTGACCGGGTTTTAACTTCTTACGTTAGTTTTGAACAGCACCAATTGACAGCACCTCAAAACTAACGTACAACATCATTGTAAGTTAAAGCCCATGTTGCAGGTTAACCACCACTGTTGATTAATAGGTACATATAGCACTCAATATATGTATATCATTGTTAAAAATGTCTCCAAATAGTGTTAAAGGCCAGTTTTTGTCATGTTTTTGTCGTTTTTGGTATTAGTGTTTTTTTTCCCGGAATTCAGTGATGACGTCACGTTGGGGAGACGTGTATCAGCCTAGTACTAGAACTATGGTGACTGACTGGGATGAGGAAGAGGGTTTTTTACTGTTTGTGAATAGCACCAAGTGAAAGTCAATGTTTTATTTATATCTAGTGACAGTGATCATGTTGTTAGTTCAGCTAAGTACTGGTAAACTTATCTAGATCAAGAAAATACAAGGCATCATGCTAGCTATGTGCTAACTTGCCAGTCCCACCTGTGAAATCCCCCGATGGTTGTAAACACATAAATATGATTGATATCATGATTATATATCTCACGTTTTGATGGTAGCCTTCTAGCTCCAGTAACAACATATTTGCCTGGTGTTTATTTATTACTTGGATGGGGATGCTTTTCACAAGTTTAGACAGCTAGCTAACGCTACGCCGGCGTTTCGCTAACGTTAGCGCAACAGCGTTAGTCTAGCCGGCTAGGTAAATATTACAACTGCCTTCAGAGTTTCCTATATCTGCGTCCACGTTGTCAACATAAGACTTGTAGCGGTAGTGCTCCTTTTGTACCATAACTTTATTGAATGAAACGTTAAACTTAGCTCCTATGAGATGGTTTTTGTTAGTTACACACAAAGCTAACTGGCTATAGTTAGCCTGTACGTATGCTAGCGGACATTAGCTAACGTTGCATGGCCAGCAAGCAGCTTCGGCGAGCTAACCTCGACAGCTAACACATCCATGTGTCTCCATTTCAAAACATCACTGCAGATTGACTGCTTTTAACAGCAGAGGTTGATTGTGGGCAACATACTGTCGCGGTTAGCTCGCCGAACCTACTGCCGATTGCCGAAGTTCCTGGCTGGCTACGCAACGTTAGCTAATCCCGCTAGCATACGTACAGGCTTACTATAGCCAGTTAGCTTTGTGTGTAATGTTACAAAAAAACACCTATTTCGTAGGAGCGAAGCATAATATTTCATTCAATAAAAGTATGGCACAAAAGGAGCACTAACGCCACATGTCTTGTGTTGACAACATGGACGTGGCTCCGAATGCAGTTGTAATACCGGTATAACTAGCAGTCTAACTAACACTGTTGCGCTAACGTTAGCAAAACGTCGGCGTAGCGTTAGCTAGCTGTTTAAACTTATGACAAGTCGAATAGCATCCCCGTCCAAGCTGCCTTTCACTTCCCCCCCAATATTATTATACACATAATAAAGACACATTGACTCGGTCGAGACCAAAAGCCATATTTTGCCAGACCAGCAAAATTTATTTGTTTATAAATAAATAAATAAAATAAATAAAAAACTGTGACCGGGACAGTGAACCGAGACGGGGCTTTCGCCATTGACATATTTTCGCCTGTCGTCTCCCCAACGTGACGTCATGTAATGCACTGTGGGGGAAAGGAGAAACCACTGTAAAAAAGTACTACTTTTTCGTATTTTATTCCGTTTTGTGATATCTATTGTATTTGATGTTGTTGGGTAACAGTTTAAATGTTTATTACCAACAAGCAAATTGCAAAAAATCGTTAGAAAATAAACCTTGCAACATGGGCTTTAACCAACGTTAAACAGCATTAATGTTTTATGCTAGCTACACACAAAGTTGTTTATTAATGCTAGCTAGCTTATCAGTTCATTTAGTTAATTTAGCTAACCCAGCTAAAAAGCTTAAATTAGACAATGCCTCTTCAATTAACGTTAGCCATCGTAAGAAGTTAAAACCCGTCAAAACATTCCGAAATGATGTTAACAAGTATTACAAACAAGCACACTAAACTGTTTGATTGTTTTACATCGTTCAACTTGCCGTTAAACTCTTCCACAAAGCTTGCAGTCCGAATTGTTCCAAGACCAACAGTCAATTAGCCATCGTAAGAAGTTAAAACCTGGTCAAAAAATTCCGAAATGATTTTAACAAGCATTACAAACAAGCAAACTAAACTGTTTGATTGTTTGACATCGTTCAATTTACCGTTATAAACTCTTTCCACAAAGCTTGCAGTCTGAATTGATCCAAAGAAAGACCAACAGTTCGCGCGCTCGTTCCGAATGCCCCGGGCCAGAACAACTACGATTCCGCCGACTGACTTCTGGTCTGGTATGAACCGGTTAAGAAACAATTCGCGCGCTCGTTCCGACGAGTCCGGGCCAGAACTATTATGATTCCGCCGACTGATGTATGCTCACGCCTTCTCTTGTTTACACAGACTACATGCGGGCCGTATCTGGAACGGGGCAGTAAAACGGGCGTGACTGTTACACGGATCTGCCGGTTTGGAGGCGGATCCGGCCCAGAGTCAGATGCTATCTGGGTAGTCAACTAATCGATAAAATAATCGCCCCATTAATCGTTTAATAAATAATCGTTTACCCCCAGCCCTAGTTTTGGCCAATAACTCAATGCATGTAAATGGGACACTTGCGATTGCAATTTCTCTGCCGTAGTAAATGCCATAGACATGGAACTTGTGGTGCTTGTTTGGCATGCCGCTGTGAGGCTCTGTACCAAATTTGGTGAAGATCGGTCATTAGGGGGCGCTATAGTCAACGTAGACGAGTTTTGGCCCTTTTACTCAATCAATGTTAAAGCAACACTAGAGAACTTTTCCTGCTTCGGACCACCTACAGGTTTTGTCTAGTTCAGTCGAACTACAGATCCACTACCCGATCTGGCAAACTTGCATAATGTAATGTAGGGCAATTCCGCTTCCAAGCTGTAGAGGGACCGAAGCGGGAAAAGTTCTCTAGGGTTGCTTTAATGGGATATTTGCAAGGGTAATGTACCACAGACCTTGCGGCTCACGCCTGTCGATATTTACTGATGTTTGCCTTCCCACCGGTGCGCTTTGGGTTCCGCTTTCGGTGCGACTCTTGTCGGGGGCAACTCGCGCTGAGGAGGCTTGGACCCCGTCATAACTGCTTGCAGTTCTAGTTTGTCTTGTCATTCACAACAATTTGTCAAGTTTAGCATCTACTTAGTCTATATCCAAGACGTTGGACTTCCGGGATTGTTCAGGTGAATTGTTCGGAAATGTCCGTTACCTTCCGCTTTCTTTGTGTTGGCATTTAAAACTCACGTTGATTTATGAAGACTATGGTTAACAGCTCCTCAGATCTCTGCAGGGTAAATCCAGACAGCTAGATATCTGTCCAATCCGAGTTTTCTGTTGCACGACTAAAACAACCTTTGAATGTACACATGTTCCACCAAAACAAGTTCCTTCCCGAGGCTATTTTGCAGAGGTGCCGTTGCTCCGTGCGGTGCTTAAAGCGCCCATATTATGCTCACTTTCAGGTTCATAACTGTATTTTAAGATTGTACCAGAATAGGTTTACATGGTTTAATTTTCAAAAAACACCATATTTTTGTTGTACTGCACAGCTCTCTCTCACTGCTGCAGATCCTCTTTTCACCTGGTTTCTGTTTTAGCTACAGAGTGAGACCTCTTTTCATCTTCTTCTTCTGTACTATCTTTGATTGCACTCACACATGCTCAGTAGCTCAGGTGTAGAGCATGTCAGCTAGCTAACTCTAGAGACAGTAAAAGAGAGCCTGTTTCTCCAACTTTGGTCAGTTACAGACCCGTCGCTAGACCTCAGTCTTAAGGGGGGCACATGAAATACATGGGGGGGCACAATTATTATTGGCGTACAGTACGTATATGTATAATAATCATATACTCTTGTTATACTATTCGCACGTAATCATCACGTTAAACATAACCAACAGCAATATGACCAGGTAGCCTATATAGCATACAACACATTACATAGAAGCAATGTTATGAATATCCATAAAACACAACATATTAGATGTAACACCAGAAGCATCTCTCAAACATTGCATTTTAAAGCAGTCAACAGAAGGATATGCATTGCTATGCATGTGCCATGAGACACGCACGCACGCACACACACACTCACACACAGAGACTTTGAACCTACCGGTACTTTGAGTGGAGGCAGCCTGTCCTCTCTCCAGTCCCTCCTGTCATTTGAAGTTGCATGCTTATTTAAGCCCTTGTCTGTAAACCTTAAACCCCTTAATGAAGAAGGTCGCGTCCGATGATACAGATGTGAATTTCCTGCAGGCATAACAAAATGCGGAGTCCTTTTCCACCGAGTAGCCTACGCAAGCCAGTCTCTGTTCAAATACCAGCCACAGCTACGTTTTTTTTTAACCAAACATTTTGACTGGATATTTCCTCAACACAACCTGTTTGGGTTTGTCCGTCACACCCCCTGATTCAACAGTTAGTTGTGGCCCAAATGCTGCCCCAGTCGCAGTTGCACTTGACCTGCAGGTCCTGCCAGGCCCAGGGTCGGGCTCCACGGAGCTACTAGCATCAGGCTCAGACTGTCATCGGGCTCCACGGAGCTACTAGCATCAGCCTCAGACTGTCGTCCAGGGGCTCCTTCTCCAACGACAACATCAGGAGGCGTCGGTGTCGTATCCAATTTGGCAGAGGAGAATGTTGGTGGGCTTTTCAACCACTTACCATCACGAACTGAAGCGAGTAAGCCGGCGAAAACTCAACCAGCTTTCAAAAATGGGCGGTAACTAATGAGCAGCTACACTGACGTAGGCTACGTCACGTCGTAGCCTAACTTTCTTTTCAGTAAGGCCGTGATAGGCTGTTGCAGTGTAGATTCCCATCAATCAAACAAAAATCACACCATTGTTTATTTATATTTATAATGTTTTAATGATAAAGAATGCAACATTAATGCAACACAAAATTAGCAACTATGATAATATAAAATGAAAGTAATTTTTTTAAGAGATCTGTGCCTCAAGTGGGGGGGGCACAAGCATTTTTGGGGGCGGGCCCGGCCCCCTATTGCCCGCCCATAGCGACGGGTATGGTCAGTTACAAGGCAGAATTAGCTGGGAGACTTCTTCTAAATGAGGGCGCACATGTAAGTAGATTATGTGAACTTGTGTGTGTTGTAGCAGTGCTTTGCCATTGAGAACGACGTAGCATGCTAGCATTAGCATGTTAACGCTAACGCTACGAGCTAAAGGTTGTGGTTAGCCAGCTCATTTGGCTCATTTGGCTCGGACTGTGACGTCACAGTCCGAGCCGATTTTGAACAGCTCACTAGGAGACTGAAGGCAGGACACATTCAGAAACTGTATCTCACTCAAAACAGCATGGATGGATTTTTTCAAAGTTTGTATGTGTGTTGTGGGATTATAAGGTCAATCATGCATTATCAGAGGTATAAGAAATACAAAGGGTTAGAGGCCCGGGAGCTTAAAAAACTCCCAAATTCTACAAAGGGTTAGAGGCCCGGGGAAGTGAGACATTCCCCGAATTCTACTGCATTTTGTGTATTTTTGTGTTTCTGTATTTTACTGTTAAAACGACATATACACATACAGCCTTGTGTGAATGTTGGATAACTGAAAACTGAAAACACAGTGGTACTAGTTAGACTACTGTGGAAGTAGGTGGACGGAAGTCCAAATTACAGATATATAAGCTTTTGGTGTCGTGGGTTTTGGGTAAGTCCAGCCCCACTAGGTCTGAGTATTCGGGACATTAGTGTGCCATACCACTCGGACGGCCAGAGCCAGCTAGTGCTAGTGCTCCACCAGTGTATGCCTCCACTGCAGGCGTGTACCCCATCTTACATGTAAAAGATGGACGGCTGCAGGTAAATATAGAGCCTGACCCCGGCTCAGACATTGAAACAGGGTCTCAGCTTAGCAGTATAAGCCAGGTCAGTCAAGATAAGCAGAGAGAGAGACACGCTGGTGCAGGGGAAGAGGAAGTGCCTGCGTTCAGTCAGAGACAAGAAAGGGAAGTACAGATAAGAGACACAAAAGCGGAACAAGGGACAGAAAGAGGAACTGAGGGATGGGCCAAGCTCAGGAAACAAGTACAGGCGGAGAGGGACAGTGAAGACAAGCTAGAAGAGTTGCTGGACAGAGAGCTAACCAAATTAGCTAAGGACTTTGCAGAAAATAGGAAGATGTTGGAACAGATGTGTCAGGAAGAGGCTGCAAGACGACAAAACCAGAAATCCACACCTAAAGGTAAACCAGGAAGGGTCCAGATGTGGGTTTAGGGACATTGGGTTAAACAGTGAAGGGGGAGGAAACTGTAGGGGAAGGAACATTGGTAGACTTAAAACCAGGTGGGAATTGTACTTTACCTGTAAATGAAGGCGAAAGATTTACAGCCTATAATTATCCGATAATACGGGCAGGGCAATATGACAAATACCGCCCGTTCGGTTTAGGTGACGTACAGGCCTTAGTAGACAAGCTCCCTCCAGTAGCAGAGGGAGGAGGACTCTGGCTTAGCAAATTGGATGGACTGACTGCAGGACAGACCTTAGCATTAGGAGATTTCAGAGCAGTAGTATCCAGATGCCTAACAGCGGCTGATGTGCAAGACATTGAAAAACAAGCACACACTGAACTCAGAGATGACAGCACCTTATTCACCCGCGTTAGCGATAACATAGGGAAAGCCATGCGCGACAAATACCCGCTTCCCCCACTCAAGCTCGGTCCCTAAAATTAAGTGGGATCCCAAACAAAACCCCCAGAGAATTCCTAGATAGCTAGTAAAGAAACTTGGGTCAGGCAGACTGGGTGCCATCCAGGAAAACCAGGGATCCAGAGGGAATGGTATAGAAAAGCAGTCTTAAAGGGAGTGCCGGACATTGTCCGCACAGCCATGGAAGATAATCCTGACATGGCAGGGTGTGAATCAACTGTGTGGGAGAGACATATTATACACCACTTGTCACGCACACAAGAAACACTTGATGAGGAACAAGATAGTTTGAAGGAATTACAGGCACAATTACTGAAAATGCAACTGGCAGAGGCTAGACAGAAAGTCAATGAGAAAAAGAAAACTGATAAACCACAAAAAGTAATGGTAGCAGCTACAGGACAGGGAGACACAACTGATCTGTTCCCAGTGCCGCCCTGGATACCGCCACCTCCACATAATCCTCCACCTTATGGCTATACGCCTCCACCTGTCTCTTTTGGTAACAGTAGGGGAAGTGGGAGGGGTAGACCAATGTGGGGAAATGGGCGTGGAAGGGGTGGACCATTAAGGGGACCACAGAGAGATGATGTCTGTTACATGTGCGGGGGAACCGGCCATTGGGCACGAGACTGCATTCACCGAGGCAGCCCGCGCAGAGGGGGCAGGGGACCAGGGAATCCACTTCCTTTTCCATGCGGGACAGATTCTCACTCAATGTGGGGGACAAAAGATCATGCACTCGTATGTGGTGTCACCTACAGTACCGCTCAACCTGCTAGGGAGAGACTTGCTCATTAAGTTGGGGGCTTCTATTTTATGTTCCCCTGATGGACTGATTGTGACTTTCCCAGATGGCACTGTTGTACATTGCAGTGCTGGAGGCCCAGGATCACAGGGGCAGTACCTTCTCTCTCCAGCGGAGGATACCTATGCAGACATCTATTGGGCCCTCTTGCAACCAGAGACAGAACAAACACAGGGCATTCTCTCTGCCTACCTGCAGTGGAAGCCCTGGATAGCCCAACTAGAACCATATGTCTCACCACCCGATCCCCCCACATGTTACCCTATTTTATGATATATTACAAACTGAGTGGTATCAAGATCTGTTTCAGGATCAATTACAGGATCACACATGGGACATAGATTCAAAATATATCTATGTGGCCCCGGAGGGAGTGGCTGCAGGGGTGGAACTGACAACAGATCAGCAAACATGGTATATGATGAGTGACGAGGCAGTGCCTCATGTTTCCCTAGCATTACATCCTCAACATCAAGCAAAAGAATTGGGGGGCATGGTTAAAAGGTCCATGGGCCAAACTGATTGGCAAGACACAAAACTACCAGGAGTTCAGGTTTCACCAGCCACTAAAACATACAGAATCTGCCTAACAGCAGCAAACACAGCCACATTGTCACATGAACAGGTTACCAGACAACATGGCAGAGAGAAAACTGATCACCATTTGGCTCAGCACATGCTCACCCATTTGCCAGATCACCTGTGGGCGGAGGGTCCCACAGATGTGGGGCTTACAGACTGCACCCCGGTGCGTTTTGACACAAATACAGACACTCCTATTTGGATACACCAATATCCACACAAACCACAGGCAGAAGAAGGGATAAGTGACACAATACAAGGGCTAATGGAGAGTGGGGTGTTAGAGCCCTCACATTCCTTCTGGAACACCCCCATTCTGCCTGTTGAAAAGAAAGGGACAGGTAAATATTGCATGGCACATGATCTCAGGGCAATCAATGACATTCTGGTCACAAAAAACGATCCCTGTCCCTAATCCTTATGTGGCATTGGCCAATCTAGATCCCTCACACAGCTGGTTCACATGTATTGATTTGGCTAATGCTTTTTACTGTCTTCCTCTGGATCCTGCATGCAGAGACATTTTTTCATTCACCTTTAGAGGACAACAGTTAAGATACACTCAACTACCACAGGGTTTTGCATTATCACCAGGGCTATTTAACCAAGTACTGAAACAAGCACTCAGTGACTGCCAACTACCAGACAACACGACTCTTGTCCAGTATGTCGATGACTTACTGATAGCGGCTTCCACAGCCGAAACCTGCCTGACTGCCACTAAAACAGTGCTTCAACACATTGCTGACAAAGGCTTTAAAGTTAGCAAATCCAAGCTGCAGATAGCCAGAAAGCAAGTGTCATTTTTAGGGCGAGTCATATCACAAAAAGGGGGGTCAGCATGTCACCATCACACAGATCCGCCATACTACATCACGCCAAACCTGACAAGGTCAAAGACATGCTCTCATTTCTGGGACTGACGGGCTACAGTCGTAACTATGTAGCTAACTATTCAGGCCTCACTCAACCACTCCGTGACATGGTTAGACAACAAGGCATGCGTAACTTGTCAGCCCAATTAAGTTGGACAATGGAAGCAGAGAAAGCTTTCATTGAACTAAAACAATAACTGGCCACTGCAGACTACCGTTTGCCATTTCACTTAGATGTCTCTGGTACAGAATCATGTGTGAATGGGATTCTGTTCCAGAGAAAGGGGGAGACAGAGTAGTACTAATGTACATAAGTGTCATGTTAGACACAATGGAAAAACGACACCCTCAATGCACCCAACACGCTGCAGGCATCGCAAAAATCATTCAAAAAACGGCTCACATAGTCATGGGGCACCAACTCCAAGTCCTGACAACACATAGTGTAGTGGCATATGTAAACTCAGAAACCTTCACACTTACTACCTTAAGACAACAGCGGCTGAGCAAAATTTTGGAAGCACCGAACATTTCATTTACACACGAAGGCATCAACATGTCAGACCAGATAGGACCAGGTGAGCCGCACACATGTGCAGAAAGGGTAATAAAAGAGGAAAAAGGTCAGAATGGACTTACAGGACACACCATTGGTAGGAGCTAGAGAGTTGTACACAGATGGTTGTTGTTTCAGACACGAGACAGATGGCCTTAGGGCAGCCTATGCAGTAGTGGAAGAAAAGCAGGGGGTGTGGGTAACACAGAAAGCTGAGTGGTTGGAGGGACCACAGTCAGCGCAGCGAGCAGAGGTGATAGCGGTAATAGAGGCACTAAAGCTAGGGAAAGGACAGTCAGTCAATATTTACTCAGACTCAGCATAGGCAGTAGGAGCAGTGCATGTGGAGTTAAAGTTCAGTCAAAGGGTACAGATACATACTGATGTGTGTGGATGCATACACAGGTTGGCCAGAAGCATAGCCCACAAGAAAGAAGGACAGCAAATCAGTCATAAAATGCTTGGTAAATCATTACATACCTGTACATGGGTTTCCTGAAAAAATCAGGTCAGATAACGGAACTCATTTCAAAAACCGAGATTTACAGCAGGTGGAAGCAATGCTGGGGTTGAAACACGCATTTGGAACTGTTTACCATCCTCAGTCACAAGGGAAAGTGGAAAGAATGAATCAAACAGTGAAGGGCAAATTGGCAAAAATCTGTGCACAGACCAAAATGAACTGGGTGGATGCCCTACCCTTAGCTTTAATGTCAATCAGGAGCTCAGTGAACCAAGCAATGGGGTTCACCCCACACGAGTTACAGACTGGTAGGGCTTTTCCCGGCCCTCATTCTAAGCTCCCCCTGGTTGAAAACACTGATCAGCAGCTAACTTATAAGGCCTATTTTCACGAACTGCAAGGTCTAGTATCTTTAAGCAAACGGAGAACACCAGCACCACACCACCAGAGGCGGAGTGGGTTCTGTTGAGGGTCATCAAACGAAAGTGGTCAGAACCAAGGTGGACGGGGCCATTCCAGGTGACCGAGAGAACAACCCACGCGGTGCGTCTGAAGGGAAAAGGAGACACCTGGTTCCACTGGAGCCAGTGTGCTGCAGCAGAAGAGCCACAACGCTCACTGGCTGAGGTCCAGAAGGATCTCAACGAGACCAGCGCCGGGTCGGCCGACCCGGACAAGGATTCTGCCAACATAGGGGCAGAATAATCCCCTGGCAGTAATCCAGAGCTCAGGGTAGTCCACCCCTGAGGCTTGAAGAAAGAAGAGCTCCGGAAGGGAGGAGGTGAAAAAGCGCTCCTCTCCTACATGTAGCGTGCCAAGCTACCAACCCGGACGAAGTTACACAAGGGAGGAGGTGAAAAAGCGCTCCTCTCCTACATGTAGCGTGCCAAGCTACCAACCCGGACGAAGTTACAGAAGGGAGGAGGTGAAAAAGCGCTCCTCTCCTACATGTAGCGTGCCAAGCTACCAACCAGGACGCAGAAAACAAATTTACGGTTATATTGTATTTCTACTATATCTTTTATCCTCTATCTTTGACTAATAAGTGCCAATTGCTAAGAATTGTTTGAGTGACGTCAGAGGGTTTTAAGCTCTCTCTAGGGTGGTACCACTAGAGACACAAGGATAGAAGGAGTCATTAAACGAGGGTCTAGCTTGCTGTTATTATGCCACTGATTGCTCCTAGCGGCAAGGCAGATCCCGAGGTAGACTTAGAGCTACAGGAGTACAGGGATTAGCTATTAGTTGTGAACTCATTAAGTGAGTTCAAAAGAGGGATATGAAATTTTCTGATGCTCGCCTTTTTATTGCCAGTGCTTTGCTAAATAAAGTTAATCATTTGTTACCTTCCAGATCAGTCTATATATTGAACAATGTATGAGCAATATTAGATGTGTGCTTGCAGCTAGATATGGAGAAGTTGGAAAGGATGACACACGCTCTTGACTGTATGATGAACCCAAAAGGAAAACAGATGCACAAAACAAACCTGAATTCTTAGAAAGAGAACGAAGGGTAAGAATAACAACGTGTGGTTATTCTGATAACACCCAGGCAAGAGATAGTAATAGCTAATCAGAAACTAGACATGAACTGTATAGGAGATAGACAAGGGTGTCGCATGAGTCATGGGACGGATATGTCATTGTATTGATGTGTATGTGAATTGAGCCTAATAAAAGCTGGCCGAAAGAGGAAGGAGGCAGACCACACTTTGCCAGGGTAGACAGAGGTGTCTACAGGGAAGTGCTGCTCTCCTTCTGCAGAAGCCATTTGAGTGTATTTGGTCTCTGTGTGTTCATTGTATATTTACAGGTGGGGGGCTGAAGTGACCTGAACTTGGGGTGCACCTTTTAAGCACAACAGTGTGGAAGCACCAGAGACACAAAAGAACACCCCAAATCCCAGAAAAAGTGATTTTTTCATAATATGGGCACTTTAATGCCGCCGAAGACGATTGTGATTGGTTTGAAGTAATGTAATTAATAGTGGGTTTATTGTTATTATGTGCTAGCCTATATATAATTCCTATGCATTTTGTATGGTAGCCTTTACAATATTATTTATTTACAGCATTTGACTGGCATAAAATCGGCATATGTCAGACTGACTGGCCGGTCACCGGTCATGGCCGATCACGTGAAAATCGGCCAATTCTGGTCACCAACCGGTCAATCGGTGCATCTCTAGTTTGAAGAAATGCCAATAAACCAGAGCACTTTTTTTCTCCTCTGCAACGCTGTGAAGGAAGGTCTGGCAATGAGAGACTATCATCCACTTACTTTGTTTCTACATATTTTTTTCTCATCCTCCATGCTTTTCCCCAGTTCTGACTCTGCTCTCATTTCAAACCTCCTCGCCAGCAGTAGACTTGACTCCCTCTTGCCTTTACCCAGTCACCTGTCCATATGCCTGCCCCTCATCCTCACATAATTTAAGGGATATCACTTTCAAAACAGGACTAAAACCCTAGTTACGTTTTTTATCAAACAGCTAAAAGTGAAACTTTGGGTAAAATAAGGGTAAAACACCCTACTTGAATAAAGAGAGGGAGAGCTGCCCTCGCAAGAACAAAGCTGCATATCAGAGGACTAACGCATTATTTTCTGATTGTTTCACAGCACAACCTCAGCACATCTCCGCACAACCCTGCGGGAAGGTGCCGCATTGCTGATTTTTGTGTAAATGCAAAGTTTCATCCTTTCGCTGTATGTGTGTGTCAGTCAAACAGAAACACCGACAGCACACAGCAGCGCTCTACACACAGCAGACGGGAAAGGCAAGAAGCAGGGGAAATGTTGGTTATGTACTGTAATCCCAGATTCTATAAATATAGGCTTTACCCTCCAAGAGCTGTAGCTGTTGGGATAATGGCAAAGTTGATGTGGTCAATGCCCAACTGTGCCACCATAGTACACAAGCATTCAACGCAATTCATTGAGTCACTCAAAAATCTAGCTAATACCAAAAACTACAGGGACCCGTTTCAGGAAGGGTTAACTCTGAGTCTAACCCTGAACTATTACATGTCATTTAGCTGACGCTTTTATCCAAAGTGACTTCCAATTAAGTGCTTTCAACCTTGAAGGTGCAAACTCCAGAAAACAAATAGTAAGTAACATTAGCTTTAAATAAGCAAAACTACAAAGAGCCATGTGAAAGTGCAGCTTCAAGAAATATATATAATTATGTTTTTTTGGTTATCCGAGGTGTAGTCGGAAGAGATGTGTTTTTAGCCTTTGGCGGAAGATGCGTAGGCTTTCGGCCATCCTGATGTCAATAGGAAGCTCATTCCACCATTTAGGAGCCAGGACAGCAAACAGTCGGGATTTCATTGAGTGATTAGTTCTCCCTCGCTGTGAGGGGACAGCAAGCAGGTTGGCTGATGCAGAGCAGAGTGGGCGGGTTGGGGTATAGGGTTTGACCATGTCCTGGATGTATGCTGGGGCTGATCCGTTCGTCGCCCTGTATGTAAGTACTAGTGTCTTGAAGCGGATGCGGGCAGCAATTGTTAACCAGTGAAGAGAGCAGAGGAGCGGTGTAGTGTGAGAGAACTTGGGGAGGTTGAAGACAAGTCAAGCTGCTGCGTTCTGAATGAGCGGCAGGGGCCGGATGGCACATGCAGGCAGGCCAATCAAGAGGGATTTGCAGTAGTCTAGACGTGAGATGACTAGAACCTGAACCAGAACTTTCTGCGATAGAAGGGGACGTATCCTTCTGATGTTATGCAGCTTGTATCTACACGATCGGGCAGTTGCAGCAATGTTGGCAGTGAAGGAGAGTTGGTCGTCAAGTGTCACACCCAGGTTTCTAGCAGTCTGGGTTGGGACTACCACAGAGTTGTCAATTGTTATAGTCAGAATTTGATTTAGAGATAAAGTGGTGAGAGAGCAAAGACTACTGGATGTGATGGATGGTAAGATGATTTCAGGAAGTGTGGTGGAGAATGAAGAGCATATGTCATCTATCTTTTTTACAAAGTAGTTGACAAAGTGGGTTGGTAGGAGGGAGGAGGAAGGAGGTGGACTGGGGGAATCTAGGAAGTTAGAGATGATGGAAAAAATGTTTGTTGGGGTTGGAGAAATAGGATTCAATTTTGGTTTGATAAAAAGAGATTTTTGCTGCAGAAATAGAGGCAGCGAAGTAGGAAAGAAGAGACTGATAGGTAAGCAGATCACCTGGGTGTTTAGATTTAGCCCGTATAGTTGATCTTTCAGCATGCACAGTCAGATAACTACGGAGCTGGGAAGGACTTGCGAGCCTGCTGTGAAGTAAGAGGGCAGAGAGAGTCAAGAGGACAGAGAAAGTCAACTTTGAGTTGATTTACCCTGAGATGTGAAACTCTGAGTTTTCGGTTCCAGAACAGCTGATTTGCGTTGGTTCACTCAGAGTTAAGCATGTGCACCACCACTATAAAAAGGCAGCATTAATGGAGCCATGATACTAAGATTCACCATTGCAACAACCACAAACAAATCGGTTGGCATACTTTACCTCTCTGGAACTGGAACTACTCATTCACACATACAACGAGTTTGAATATATATTTTGTTAAAACTGCAACATGGCTGCTGCAAAAAAAAAAACACCTATAATTTCATTTAGGTGCAATCCTGCGGGCGAAAAAGTAAGCTACTAATCCCATTCTGAGGCTGCAGCACCATGTCATTAACAGAACTATAATTTATAATCATTTAATTATTTTTAATGGCTCTCACTGGTTTGTGTTCAGGGAACACTACAAAAACGTTTAAAAAACATTTCAGAGCGAGGCACACTCTTCTGACGGCTCTGCATACAGTGGCTTTACTAATATGCTCCGCATCACCAATGTTGTAAATAAAACTGCCGTTTGCAACACAAATAGCATGTCCACGATGGGTGATGTTAGTGATATGAGGATGGATAAGGTTATGTAGGCTACATATCTGATCGACTGTGAAGAAAAACGAGACTTCTCAAATAGGTAGTTATCTGGAAATGAAAATACATGTAGTCGGGCATCAATATCATCTCCAGACGTATGTTTAACTCTTACTGCAGAGTAATACAGCTTTTTCATCAACAGGATCATCGACAAAAAGACATGCCATGTTTTGAGAAGAAAAAATAACTTTTATATTCTGCACACTTTTAAACACAGTTAATAAACCAACACGTCTTTTTATTCATGCAGATGACAACACTGCACTAAAATGCAATGAGGAAATGAAAGAGAGCTGTGTCAGAGGGAGGAGATTGAGAGAAACTTGAAGTTTATTGACGAAAACCTGCTTCCGACCAGAGGGGTATTGCACAAAACCAGGATAAGGGATTAAGCCGGGATATTCAGATTATCCTGGATGAATTTAGCTTTGACTTGGTTGCACAAAAGCAGGTTGAATTAAGCCCAGCCAAGTAACCATGGCGATTTATTCTTTGCAGCTAGCCTGGTCCAGAGCAGGCTAACAGGCAGGCTAAGATTAATCCTGGAGTCTGATGTGTTAAATCAGCTGACGCTCTGATCCGAAATAAACGTGTTTAACAGTTATTCCGTTGTCTTCTGAATGTGTTCTGCTTCATTTTATTAACATGCATTACTTGTCACTATTGCTGTCACGAGTTTGATTTAAATCCTACGACTGCAGTTGTTGAGATGGTAATGGTAAAAAGTGGGACGAAACGGAGGAAATGGGCTTTTCCTCCGCTGCTGTCGCCGTGAAATGTGCCCCCGCCCGTGCAACGCGGGGAGGCGGGGGGAGGCAGGGGGATCCTCCCACACCGTGCAGCGGACTCTAAAAGCGGACTTTTAACATCAATAACGACGAAAATGGCACCTGATCAAATGTAATTTTTTACCAAATGGGAGTGAGAATGTGTTGGAAATGCCACAAATCTTCTTAATCATTTTATTTTGGGGCTGTCACTTGTAAAAAAAACATGAATAATAACAGGCTACATTGTTTTACAGATATGCTTACAGTGTGTATTGAAGTCACTTCTTTTTCTAGTTTTCGTCCAGTCATGCTTGTTCTGTATGAACATTAATTGTAGAAAGATATTTAGAATAAGACATAGCTTATGGAGATCTGTGGATATGGTTGTAAAACATATTCTCGCATTATGAATAAGCTTTGAAATTAAGCCTAGTCCTTATTAATTTCCCAGGAACAAGAATTATTATTTTTTTATTTATATAGTACTTTACAGGCTACTCAAAGACACTTTACAATAAAACCAACACATAAAACAAGCATATTAAAGCAATTAAAACGTGGAGTGACTAAGTCGATTTTTTTTAAATCCATAGGCCTTCTATTCTGGCGGTCGGCTATTTCTCTTTCCGTTTGATAACAGCCGTATTTCCCTTTTTGCATATTATATGTTTCACCTCCTCGTAAATATCCATTAGAAGCTGCTGCTCAACGCGTGAAACATACGCTGCACACGTCTTTTCCATTTCTGCGTCAGTAAATCTGTGATCGATACCGTGGTCTATTTAAGAAAGCCGTGAACGTGCACTTATCCCAGCTATGTAGACCTGGCTTGACATAGCTTCACCTACTTATCCTGGCTCGGCAAACGTGCAACCGATTGAGCCGCGATGAGTGGATCACACTAAGTCAAGCTGCGCTTTTTCATTTATCCTGGATTTCTTTATTCTACTTTTGTGCAATAGGCCCCAGGTTATGTTCACAGACTCAGTTACCATAGTAACTGACTCTGAGGTTAAGTTACCTCTCTTTCTGAAACGGGCTGGAGTTACCCCTCCTTCTCAGGTTTAAATAACCTCCCTTTCTGAAGAAACCTTTCCGTCATCTCACTAAACCTGCTTTCTGAAACGGACCCCTGGTCGACTGTGTACAGTAATGAAGTTTAGTGATCAGAAAAGTGACGCCGCTCCCTAGCTGTGTCTCCATGTTCTATAGGGCCAAACCAACAAATCAGATATTAGTAAAACATATTGTTTTGATGCGGCATTTTATGATGGTGATGGTTGAACCAACAAGGACAAAATAAAATACTTATTTTTAAATATGGGATGAAGGAAGGACAGTGGCGTTAGTTGGGGCAGGCGGAGCATTTTTTGGGGGAGTGGGATGGAGTGGGGGGTGCCCCACGTGCCCATGCTTAGAACTGGGACTGGGATTTATATCTATTATAGTGAAACCCCTTACTGTGTATTTTAAATTACATTACACATCTATATATTTCATTCTATATAATTCTATACCTATACCACTTTACTGCTTTTTGCACTTCTGGTTAAATGCTAAACTGCATTTTGTAGTCTCAGTACCTGTTCTCTGCAGTAACAATAAAGTTTAACCTGATCTAATCCAATGAACTGTGCTGTGGGTGTGATTTGCTGAACCTCTTATGAAACAACAGTATTCAAATAGCATGACTGAAAACAATTGCTGATTAGCAGGCCCTCTTCACCCAGCCACATAATCTCATTTGGGTGCAGTAAAACAATACTAATGGATCTATAATGAATTGAGGTGAATTGAAGTAATCTCTGCTTTCCATTCATATTGAGTCACTGTTAAATCTTGCTATTGTTAAGGATGACTGCTGGTGATAAGAAAACAAAAGACAAAATTGTTTATCTCTCAGATATCTGATCACACCTTGAATAGGTTTAAGCTTTTATCGCTTGAGTCAAAATTCATAATGGTGATCTATTATTCCCAAAGGTCTAAATCAGATTTGGTAGTAGTGGGTGTTTCCTACTTGAACACTGAACAATTGCCTAAGCCTTATCCTGAATGTCTGAGCCTGAAAAGACAGAACCTTTACTTTCCTTTTCACTGGTCATTGCCACAACAAAATACAACTACTCAAATACAATACAATACAAATACATTTGGGTTTGAGTTTTAAGCAATGGTTATGCCCGGTCCTTAAAGTTCATTTAAAACTCACTGGTAATGTTTTGAATGGCTCAGCTCAACCAAATAAAAAAACAACACTTTCTTTCTAGTGGTATGTCTTCATATTGTTTTTTCTTTTTGCTTTGCTTTGTGCAGGTAGTGCAGAAGTCCAAAAAAAACCAATGGCAGCAATTTAGTATGTTGTGCTCACTGCATTGATGACAGCATCCACTTTTTCTAGGAATAATTTCCTTCCAGGGTTTTTCCTGGCTCAGAATGGGCCCTTGACGATACAACAAATGATACCCACTTTATTTCCTCTGTTCCAATGATTTGTTATGCACCACTTTATGGTGGAAATGTCAATCAATCAATCAATCAATCAATCAATCCCATTTATTTGTCACATGAAATCATACGAGGTACAATTCCAGTAAAATGTAATCCCATCAGGTCCTTGAACTTGTGCATAATTTATTATAAAGCAGAATGGCCATCAGATCGGCACACAGAAAAAGAGTCACCCGGTTGAATGGCACTGGCACTCCAGGCTAGCCTGACAAGGGATAAACGGTTGTCTTTCAAATTCCCTCTGCACACAATAGGATAGTGCTACAACCAACCAGAGCAACGCTAGTTGATAGATTAAACTTTTGCCGTATCCGGTCGGTAAAACTCCAAACACATCTTCCTTTTTTAAGAATGACTTGTGTGCCTAACTCCAAGTCTTCCAGAGTTGCAGCCAAAGCCAATTTGAAAGACCGCTGTTCACCAGCAGCAGCAGCCATCTTCTTTGTTTTCAAGTAGCAGGGAATTCAAGCGGAACCGTCGCAACTCTGCTGTCCTTATGTTAAGCCCGCCCATTGACTGTGTACACAGGCTATTCACGATGTGATTGGCCTGACCAGAATTTGGTTTTTTCAGCTTGCAAGGCAACAGAGAGTTGCTAGACGGACCCTGGCTGCAAATTACATTTGCTGCCGCTAGGGTGCGTCTAGATTTCTAGGCTATCTCCAGGCAGCATCCAGCCAAGTCTCAGCAAAACGACACCACAGCTCCTGACATCCCGTTGGAACACAGCACACTGACACTGCATACTGGCCAACAGGATGCCTAGCAGAGAAGTGTCAGTCAGTGTTCAATTCCTCCACACTCCTTTGATGTAGAGATGGAGATGGACGCAGAGATGATCTTGCTTGTCCACATAGTCGGGAACATAGCCATAGGTCGTAGCTGATAGCCATATTTACCTTTTCCTCTGTTTTCTCAGGGGGTGCAATTTTTCTGATAATGATTAAGGTGATCCATTCAATGGGTACATTAAGAAACAGAAAGATTTCCCCTCTAGCTACATAAGTTACAGGTGGAAAGCTATGTAAGAAATTAGCATCCAGGAGCCTTCATAAGCAAAAATGACATGGCTCCACAATTAATTATTCCAATTATTCATTACTTACATTAATCCAATTTTGTGTGATGTAAAATAGCTAAACAGGACACATTTTTAAAAAGATATGTCCAGCAACAACATAAAGACAGGGGCAGCATATAAGTCAATACCAGAAGCATTTATTGACTGATCTCAAAAGTATTGGCTGATAAAAGCAAAATAAGTTATCACAGTACAAATAATTAAGGGTGTTCTTTCACATTCCTCAACACTGCATAAACAATCTTCATTTCCATGAACAAATGAAATATCAGCTTATTGGTATTTGTTCAGATTGCAGGATCAGCAAGAGCTTTTACCACATCTACAACATTTCAAAGGTAGTGCAGCCTAATAATCTTTTAGAGTAACACTTTAAACAATAAATAGTAACAGCATGGCAATAACAAGTAGACAAATTGTTGAGAGAAGTGGATCTTTAGAACTACATTTTCTGGAATGTAGGATATCACCAAAGTGCTACTTAATAAAAGCAAAGTAACATCCCAAATAAGTGAATGAACAAGTGAGGCTTGACCTAGTGTGTTTTGTGCATCTTGGCGTTACACATTGAAGACCAAACCAGAATGTGAGGTGCTGCTAAGTTTAACTAAAGAATTCTGATATACAAATTAATTACTTACTTCAAAAAGGCCTCATGGTTGAATTAGAAATATGTGCACCAAAGCATAATTCACAACAAGCGAGCAGGAGCTTTTGATAGAGCCTACTGAAAACATTGATGCAAGTTATTAATAAGCAATTTATATAGACTTCCATATTCTGCCCTCTTGTATAGATTTGTGAAAATGAACATGAACAGTGATAGACATTTTGCCTGAAAACAGCATTTGAAAATAATTTCTAGAAAGGTAAACACAGCTATTTGGCTTTGTAAAAATGAACAACCATATTCTGGCCATTTGTATAGATTTGTAAAAATGAACATGAACTGATATTTTCTAAACTTTTTTTTGAATGAATGAAAAAATAACATAATATTTAAAACAACATCAACTGAACTGATTTGGTGTGTGTGTGTGTGTGTGTGTGTTAAAGAGACAGACAGACAGACAGACAGGGATATATATATATATATATATATATATATATATATATATATATATATATATATATATATATATGAGAGAGAGAGAGAGAGAGAGAGAGAGAGAGAGAGAGAGAGAGAGAGAGGCTACATTACTGGTACTGAAACTGTGCTCTTCTCTCTTTCAATGCAGCAAAGCGGTCAATGACTTTCTCATTGAAATGTTGAGGACTAGTTCCCTCTCTATGGAAAGCATGGCCAGTGCATTCAGACGTTCCTGGCCCACTGAATTTCGCAGGCATGTCTTAAGTCGGGTCAAAGTTGAGAAACATCTCTCAGCTTCAGCTCTTGTCATGGGAGTAGTTATGAGGATGTTCAACAGAGTCAGTCTCAGATAATGTCTCCTGGAGGTTGTAGCTCATGCGAATCTGGTACAGTGCCAGTGCACCACAGCAGCCCTTGAATTCAGGATTCTCATAGATCAGAGAGAGTTCTGTCTTGAGCTTTGCCTTGTTCAGAATGGGGTATGCGTTCACAGTGGCATTCAGAGCCTCATCAGGAAATGAATGGCAGTACCCTTCAAACGTATCTGCTTGCAGTAAGGTAGCACTTAGCACAAGGTGGCCAGTGAAAGAGAACCTTGCTTTGGTGTGATCCAGGATGGTGTCGCAGACCTCTTCAGACAGCCTCTGCTTCTCCTCTTCTCTCAAAGCCATTCTGGGTCTTTTGGCTCCTGTTGCTACTTGCAGCTGCTGTTGAGAGGAGTACCTGAGGGCAAACAGACCAATGTGTTTGTTAGGCTATGTACAGTACTGTAGTCTATGTTTTGCACAGGTATATGCAATTTATCCACGTATAGTACAAAGATTTCAGTTCCACTTAAAATGGGCAGGGATGCATATTGTCTTTAGTGTTTAAGTTAGCCTTTGTGTCTCACCTAGCCTGGAAGTTCAGCACAATATACAGTATACACAGTATATAAAGTAAGATAGATTACACCACTGGCCATATATAATGAGAATAATGTAATTTCTAACACAAATGCAGTCTCCTTTCATGCATTTTCGGTAACACTTAATAATAACCATCACTAATAAATGGTAAATTGATAGTTAATTAAACTGAAATTAATAGTTATTTTACTGTTAACTAACAACAAAATGATAATTAATAATGTTTACTAATTATCAGTTATGCTTTAATTTGTTATTTTAACAGTTTATTGTTGTTCACATCAAAACATTTTATATATTATATTTAAGGTACTCTAAGCAATATCACGTGTCACATACAGCAAACATTGTATTGTAAACATCTCGTCAGTTATTTGCGATGTGCTATGCTAAACACGTTGTAAAACATCTGGTCGATAACTATAATATCTTGTTAATGGTTAATTGTTTTGTAAAGCATCTTTAAACATTGTTAGGATAGTTATCAGTGTTCAAATAATATATAAAATAATGATCTCTTTTATAAATTGCCAAAAAAAGATTTAATGGGGCCAAATGAATGTTACTTGATGCTTTATAAACATTTATTAATCATTAATTTATTATTATAAGGATTAGATGCAACTTAATAATAACCATTCAGATAATGTTTATAGACGGTTTACAAAACAATTATTAACCACTGACAAAGTATTAACGCTCTGGCTGAAGTTATAAACTTATTGTATATGACACTAAAATAATGATAAAATAACATTAATTATAACATTACTAATAATGAATAAACATTACAAATCATCATTTCATTGTCTTTTAACAGTAAAATACCTATTAACTAAAGATTAATTAACTATCTATTTACCATTTATTAGTGATGGTTATTATAAAGTGTTACCACATTTTCAAATGACAAAGCTCTGCTTTGAAAATGATCAAATGATATTGTTACTTGTGAAGCTGTCGAGGGCATGTTTGATGAAGACAGCATCAGTGTCCTTCTTCTGGAGCTTCAGGTACAGAATATTAATGTGGGGCATGATTTTGTGAAAAAGCCACAGGAAAAACATTCATCATTTAGCATCCTCACATAGCCAGATGCCTCTCTCATGGTGGGCTGGTCAAATGAACCCAATGAACCCTGTCCTGATGGCTTCAAAACATTGTATTTCGTGTTCACGACTCTGCTGTTGAATAAGCGTGATGGTTTTTCTAAGAGGAGCTAAACTGGACAGATAATGGACAGTAGCAGAGGAGTGTGAAACCTCCACCATGTGAATAAGCTGTGGACAGTCTTCGTGTAATAGTCTGGTCCAGAATGCTGCACTGTAAACCCGAATTAGTTGACTTTACTCGCAAATCGCGTGGAAACCCGTTGCCCTATCCCACTTTAGTTTTTACACAAGCTGAAACTAAACATGTTAAGTTGTTTTAACATGGAACCCCTAAGTTTTACACAAGCTAAAACTAAATATGTCGGGTTGTATTAACATGGAACCTTACGTTTTACACAAGCTAAAACTAAATATGTCGGGTTGTATTAACATGGAACCTTACGTTTTTACACAAGCTAAAACTAAACATGTTGAGTTGTATTAACATGGAACCTTAAGTTTTTACCCAAGCTGAAACTAAACATGTCGAGTTGTATTAACATGGAACCTTAGTATTTATAATTTATTAGTAGTGTGTACTCAAATCATTAGATAAAACTAGCTATTATGACTTATTATTGCTACTCATCATTTATTACAATTACTATTCTTTCCTCTAATTTAATTAGCTTTTGATTTTTTTTAAAATATGGTATAAAACATTGTTTCAAATAAATTGGATGAAAAAAAAGAAACACCTCTAAATCCTCCAATGCATTTTATTTTTAAGAAAAATGGCAAAACACGTCTAACCTAAAATGATTAATGTGAAAAAAGTCATTTCAAATCATTGAAACAATTATGTGTGTGGGTGCTGTGTGTGTCTTGTGTGTGTGGGTGTTGTCCGTGTCTGTGTTGTACGTGTGTGGTGTGTCCGTGTGGGTGTTGTGTGTGTCTTGTGTGTGTTGTCCGTGTGTGTTGTGTGTGGGTGTTGTCTGTGTGTGTGGGTGTTGTCCGTGTGTGTTGTCCGTGTGTGTTGTGTGTTGTCCGTGTGTGTTGTGTGTTGTCCGTGTAGGTGTTGTCCGTGTGTGTTGTGTGTTGTCCGTGTGTGTTGTGTGTTGTCCGTGTAGGTGTTGTCCGTGTGTGTTGTGTGTGTGGGTATTGTCTGAGTGTGTGTGTGTTGTCCGTGTGTGTTGTGTGTTGTCCATGTAGGTGTTGTCCGTGTGTGTTGTGTGTGTTGTCCGTGTAGGTGTTGTCCGTGTGTGTTGTCCGTGTAGGTGTTGTCCGTGTGTGTGGGTGTTGTCCGTGTGTGTTGTCCGTGTTGTCCGTGTAGGTGTTGTCCGTGTGTGTGTGGGTGTTGTCCGTGTTTGTGTTGTTCTTGTGTGGGTGTTGAATGTGTCACAAATTTACAAGAAAAAAACATGGATGTCCCCCTGAGATTAAAGTGGTAAATCCATAAACAAAACAAAATTGACAAGAAATCCCCACTCAGATGTACATTGCGAGCTGATTTTTCAAAGTCTGTAGCTTCGGCTTTAGGTCAGTGTGTTCTAACAAGAGCAATACCTGTTGGATGACCTGAAATGTGAGCTCCATAGTCTTGGGGTTGTTAAGATGGAGTGCGTATGTGAGTCCAAACAGAATGCCCAATGCTTTTGGCAGATCTTGAATGTTGTCTATCACGACTTCCCCTATGAGGTCCCCATAATGATGATTTTCAACAAGGCTGGACTGAGATGCTGAAGATGTGAGCCCAGCACCTTCACGCTCAGGGTCAGGAGAGCTGCACGTCAGCTCAGAGTCAGGAGAGCTGCACGTCAGCTCAGGGTCAGGAGAGCTGCACGTCAGCTCAGGGTCAGGAGAGCTGCACGTCAGCTCAGGGTCAGGAGAGCTGCACGTCAGCTCAGAGTCAGGAGAGCAGCACGTCAGCTCGGGGTCAGGAGAGTTGCACGGCAGCCCGGGGTCAGGAGTGCCGCACGTCAGCGCGACTCAGGGCGGCTGCACGTCAGCGGCGAATCCGGGCGGCTGCACGTCAGCGGTGAAGCAGGGTGGCGGCTGCACGTCAGCGGCCAATCTGGGCGGCTGCTGCACGTCAGCAGCGAATCAGGGCGGCTGCATGTCAGCGGCGAACCAGGGCGGCTGCACGTCAGAGGCGACTGGGCTGCAGGCATGGCGTCGAGCGACTGGGCTGCAGGCGTGGTGTCGGGCGACTGGGCTGCAGGCGTGGCGTCAGGCGACTGGGCTACTGTGAGGCTGATTTGGGACATGGCGCTGAGAGCCACGACGTCCTTTCCTCCGTCCACGGCCTCCACGGGTCCCCGTGAAGACGGCCAGGCGGGTTCCGTCATAGGACTGCTGGTGGTTGGGGGCATATGCTGACCGGGTAGCGTCTGAGCAGTCTACCGAGAGTTCTGGGGAAGCTGGTAAAGTGGCAGGCTGGCTGACAAAGCACACACCGACGGCTATGGTGTTGGCCGACTGGGGAGGAGGCAGGCTGGTGGTGGGTGAGTCACTTGAGGTGGCTTACAGGAAACACTCCAGCTGGTGCTTGAAGCCCTCCAGCTGGGGAACAAAGTGACTCACCCAAGGTCTCTCCGATAGCCACTGCTGCTGAACGGCAAGCTTCTCCAGAAAAGGTGGGTGCCGGTCCGGCTCAGACAAGAGCAAACACCGCACAGTCCAGCCGAACTCCAACACCTTCTTGGTGCATAAAAGCTTCTCCGCTGGGTCCATGATGGTCAGATCGTTATGTTATGGGGTGGCCGGGAGGAGTAGGGAATGGCGGACCCAAAGTGCAGAGAGAGCAGGCAGGCAGGCAAACGTAGATGTGGAGGGTTTAATGAAAACAAAAAGCGGCAGTACAAAGACTACAAAAACAAAACTGACGGGAAAAACATAGGCAAAAGCAAACAAACGCTATCGGATAGGCTATCTTGACCTTAACGCTCTACTCCTGATAGGGTGATACACCTGTCACAAGAGATGTGGGGCATTAACTATCTGTACCGTTACACATGTCTGTTACACCAGTCGCTGTCCAAGCAGTGCTGTCTGCCGTGCCGCCTTCAGGGTGAAAGAGTAGGCAGGGGTAGCAGAAGACTGCATTGGCTACGTCACAGCCTGCTAGCCAGGTTTTTCATTCGTACCAATTTTTGGAAAATCCTCGGGTGTAGGATTTCCCCCTTTAGTAGAAACCTGTTGAATGATTAAAATTGGTCTGGGAGGTCCTAATTGTTTCGTTGCCAATTTATCTTGATTTGTTCGCCGTCTAAAACTTCTTTCTGTTATGGGGTGGCCGGGGGGAGTAGGGAATGGCGGACCCAAAGTGCAGAGAGAGCAGGCAGGCAGGCAAACGTAGATGTGGAGGTTTTAATGAAAACAAAAAGCGGCAGTACAAAGACTACAAAAACAAAACTGACGGGAAAAACATAGGCAAAAGCAAACAAACGCAGGCACAAACACAAGGCACAGGGAGGAAACACACGGGCATGGCTACGAACTGAAACGGCATGGACACAAAACGATCTGACACAAGACAAGGGGAACACAGAGGCTAAATACAAGAGGTGATGGGTAGATCAGAAACAGGTGAGACAACAGGTGAAGCACATCAGGGCGGGGCAGGACAATCAACAAGGCGGGAAACAGAAAGCAAAGCTAGACATGACAAGACAGAAGACCGGGCTATCAAAATAAAACAGGAAGCAGGAAAAATAGACAAAACATGACATAACCTACATACAGACACTTGACACAACAGACAGGAAAAACCGAAACACGCAATACACAGACCAAAATACATCAACAAAAACAGGGAACAGAAATAAACAAAAATGCAAAGCAAAACACGAAACCATAACACTTTCATCTTTGAAAGAAGTTCCTTTTAGTCGACGAATGAATCAAGATAAATTGGCAATGAAACAATTATCGAGCTGCACTGAACGCTAGCCATCTTGACAGTAGTACGTGAATTGATTGAAGCTGCTACCCGCTCTTTTCTTAGTTACGTTCATGGTTACATTAGTATGACGAAAGCGCAAAAGTGCAAGCCCTCCCGGAACCAAGGGGATAAGCTTCACTTCAGAACTCGAACCTCCTATGGCGCCATTTTGATGCTACAAAGCGATCACGTCCCGTTAGCATCCCACTGACATTTTAATTCATTTTGACGTCACTTTGACAGCGAATAACTTTACATCTGAAGCGTTTAAAGACTATTTGTCCATTGTTTATTTCTAAAGAAACACGACAATGTATAAAAGGCTCCATTACCTTGTAATTACCTTGTAAACCTCCGTAGCAGACGTTTTTGTAAAAATAGGCTAACGATTGTGTCATAACCATGCGACTTAGGGGAGTGCGGGGCACAAAGTAACGCGGGGTTAAATGTAACACGGGCTTTTTAGGTGGTTGCACAGGGTAGAACTGGATGTGCTTCAGGGCATGTAATCACATCGCCATTAGACGTGTTCCAGCCAATTAGGAATTCTGTTTACGTCCGCTGTCTCCGAGAGAGAGAAGAAATTGTGTTTTGGCGTCATAAAAGTATTTTTTTTGGTCGGAAGTATTTTTTGATTTCTAAAGAGTGTGTGAAAGTCAGTGTATCTAATGTTATATTGCCTTGATCACTGTCCTCTTGGCTAAAACATCGTACCATTTTAAAAGATGTGACCATCGCTTAGCAAGTGCTAGCAGGTCCTGAAGTAAACGCGTCACAGCGGGGCTAGTTGTAACGCGCTGTTACAACTAAACAGCACCTATAATTACATGCAATTTCTAATTCACAAAGTCTTCAATTTGCATTAATGTTTCAAAACCAATATTTTGAACGTATTTAAGTACAGCGTGAACAACTATATATTGCATTTCTTTTGTCCACAGAATGAGATTTTTGTTTATTATTATTTTTTACATTTTATTTTTTATTTTTATTATTTTTTAATAGGTCCATAAATTAAACTATTATATTATGCAGAGTTTAGTAAAAACGTGTTTTATACAGTTTTATTAGGTGTATAGCACAATGCTATTGAATTATTTGTGTTAAATCCAACTTTTTAACAAGTGTTACAACTAACCCTCTATCTGTTACAACTAACCCCGCATATGGGGCTGGTTGTAACATTTCACCTATCGCCACTCTCGGGGGAATTGTTCAAGAACGGTAGGTCCTACAAACAAACTTTCAGTGAACCTTTGTAGCAGAGATATATATGTTGCTTGTATAAAAATATGAGCAGTAAAACTCAAATGGTTTGAGAAATATTTAACCAAAACCAAAAAGTGTTACTTTGTGCCCCGCGCTCCCCCTGTCGCATAGTAGAGGAATTACCGTGTAGTACAGGAGAAACTCGGAGGCAGTTTCGACTTACTAAAGCTCTGATATTTGAAAAAAATTGATTTTACATGAGAGTCTGAGAGACTTCTGGGGCGATTTTCAACCTGACTGAAATCGCCCCAAAAGGGGCGGGGCCATTTGAAGCACGACTTTAGCCTGATTGGACATTTAGTGGCAGATCAGACGTCTAGATTAGAACATTGATAATGACTGTTGCCGATAGAATTGATTAGAAAAAAAATCCCTTCCTTTTCCCGTTTGGCAGTGTGTCACCCATATCGCCCTAATGAACACACCGCCCCTGCTCTAGAGCCTTCTGTCTTTATTTATGTAATAGAAAACACTAAACTAAGGCAGCAGGTGACAATTCAAAATATTAAAACATAAAGAATATAAAACTTGAATAAAACTTTAATACATGAACTCACCATGAACATTATTTCTGCCTGAATCATGTCAGATCGGCAATGGTGATTGTTTAACAATAAAGACAACAACTCTCATGATCCCACTGTCCTTAAAGATGTCATCAAAACCTCAGTGTGGACCTTATTCTTATGTTAGAGTACTCGAGTAGTCTATAATAATTTAATGTGAATACTGGAATATGAAAATTTCTTAAAATGTCAATCCCTAATATGTACCTACCATTTCTGGTTTGAGTCCCACCAAATGACATTAGAAAGAACGCATGTACCGCATTGGCTTCACTTTTCAGACCCGGAGGTTGCCACTTGGTTAATTTGGCCATCTTTGTGGACATGGATTCCACACTAGCAGATTAGACATCTTTATTGTCCACTCAGTGGAAATTTTCGTTTGGCCTTACATTCCTTACATGCATACACTTAATACTTAAGACTTCCTCTGCCATGTTTTAGAATACATGAGATAAAACAATCAATTAATAAAAGAAATAAGTGGGCCAAACGGCTGAGATAAAAGTATGAAAATAATAACAATAAGAACATCTCTTAAATAGACATTGTAAAAATAAGCGGCAGTCACTAAGTAAGAGATAATGTAGAGCGAGCATCTGTTTGCATGCTCTGTGACCTCACCCTTCATATTAGTTGTTTAGCAAGGAGTGAACCAGGGACCATGGAAATAAATGGGACAAGCAGTCCAGCATGAATCACCATGTAAAGCTATGGGATTGCCACTCCCTCACCTGCCACATTAAGACCTTGCCCCCTGCTATAAAGAGCTGGGCTGCTCTCCCGTCTTACCTCAGAGTTTCTGTGGATCAGCAAATGGCTATGGCAAACGAGCTGCTGTGGCTGACCCTGTCTGCCATCGTAGCTGCTTGGCACAGCGGTACGTATATTCATTTCCATTAGGCAGCCAGAAAAATATAACAAATGGGACTGTTAACTTTTAACATGTTTACTCATGTGCTACAGCCTTATTGTGTTTAATGTAGTTTGAGATTTAATTATTGATTACTTGACAAATAACTCTTTCTTTTTTCAACAGAGGCAAAGTCTGCTGTGAACACTTTCTCCTCCCAGATTCCGGAAAAATTAACAGGTGAGTTTGTTGGTTAATAACTGTAAACTGTTTTCTTATGTGTGACAATTTATTAATGTAGGTAAATACCTGGGTAAAACATGGCTGCTGTTGTAGTGTTATGTCTGATCTGTTTTTTGTAGGTGTGAATCCCATCCACAATGGCCAGGTTTGCAGTACGTGGGGTAACTTCCACTTCAAGACCTTTGATGGAGATGTTTTCCAGTTGCACTCGACTTGCAACTACGTCCTGACCTCTTCATGCAGGAGCAGTTACAAGGACTTCAACATCCAGATAAGAAGACAGGAGGCTGGCAACCATCACACCATCAAAAACATAATTATGAAGCTGGAGGGTTCAGTAGTGGAGCTCTCAGAGGGCTCAGTGGTTATCGATGGAAAACCGTGAGTTTTTGCTAAAAACCCTAAACGGAAAGGGTTGTGTCCGATTAAACGAGTGCTCCTGCAGCTACAACAGCAAGATCTATGGACCGGGGGAGTCCTACTCCGGTAACTGCAAAAAATGGTATGATATAGGCTACAGTATATCAGTCTGTCTGCATGTAACAGAACACTCCATAGAATTGCACATATTTTATACATATGATAGAATGGATATGGTGGACCTACGTACCTTAGTGGGATTATAAGTGATTATAAGCGGATGTGAGTGAATATTGGTGTGCAAATGAGTTTCTATGTGCAATTCATTGTCTCAATTCTGTATGCATGCAAATGCATCAATTCGGCTGCGAAGGAGAGTACCAACGTTAATCGGCGCTGCTCCTGGTGACTGAAGTGGGTGTTTTTGTAAAAGGTCAACTCTGTAAATCACCCTGAGTCGAGGCAGAACAGCTGAAGGACATCAGAGTCAAAACCAGAAAACATTTTCTCCATAAGATATGATCCAGTTTCAGTTTTTCTGTTGGCCTAATAGTCAATTCAGAGAGTATTGAAGACCACATTTACTCACCATTTTTGGGGAACCTTGATTTGCAGCCCAAATTATTATGGGACGATTCAAATGTAGCAGTGTCGTATTGCCACTGATTTAAGTTAAGCATTTCTCCCAGGAGATCATACATAGTGCGAGAATAGGCGTTTAGGGCTCAGTGGGGGAATCACAAGTCAGTGTAGTATCAAAATGATTTTGAAGCTGTTATTTAAAGGTCCCATGACATGGTGCTCTTTGGAGGCTTTTATATAGACCTTAGTGTTCCCCCAATACTGTATCTAAAGTCTCTTTCCTCGAAATTCAGTCTTGGTGCAGAATTACAGCCACTAGATCCAGTCCCACAATGAGCTTTCCTTAGTATGTGCCATTTCTGTGTCTGTAGCTATTGAGGAGGATAGAGGGGGGGGCAAGATGGAGGGTGGGGGTGTGGCCTTGACCAACTGCCACTTTGCTCGTTTGAAAGCCATAATGTCTCTCTCTCATGATTGGGCCAAATTCTCTGGTAGGGGGGAGGTAACCTTGAGCTCATAAGGAGCAAGATTCCAGATCGGCCCATCTGAGCTTTCATTTTCTCAAAGGCATAGCATGATACCTAGGGCTCGGTTTACACCTATCGCCATTTCAAGCCACTGGGGCACTATAGGCACTCTGGAGGAATGCATGTTAATGTTAAAAAACCTCATAAAGTGAAATTGTCATGCCATGGGACCTTTAAGGTTAAATAGTTACATAATGTTGCTTCAAGATTAATTTGTGTGTGTGCTGACAGTGTGTGTGCGAGTGGCCAGTGGACGTGTATGGAGGAGAACTGTCCAGGAACCTGTTCTGTGGAGGAAGGAGCCCACATCAACACCTTCGATGAAAAGGTCTACACCTTCGATGAGGACTGCTCCTATGTGCTGGCTAAGGTAATACACATCATCATCTGTGCTGTTATACCACACACACTTCTGTCATGGTAACACATGCCTATACCAGCCATCAACCTATCAAAGCTATTAATAATAGAAAGTTGTGATTAGTGTTGTAAGGGAAAAAAAGGGAGTAGAGGTATGAATGTGATCTCTGTACCATCCCATATAATAAATCAGTCTATTTAAAATTTAAAAGGGGAAATCTAATATGTGACACAAATGTAATCACCTAAGATCAAGGCTTGAAAACTGGTATCACTTTACAACTGATTGGCATGTTTTAATAGCTCGCTAACATTAACAAAAGAATCAACTAAATATAAGTTATGATATAAAATGTGTGTTGAACATAAGAATAAGTTGATATTGTTTTCTTACGATGACTCATTTTCACTCCTGCCACCTAAAAAGAAGCAAAATTGTTGGATGTTACTGTTTTCAGGTTACATAATGTAGGTATGGTAGGAATTTGGTGTAAACAGCATTACTAACTTCAAAAACTATTTTTGTTACAGTATGCAGGAATAGAGTTCATTATATAAATGTTTAGCTGACAAATCCTCTACATTTGAATCCATCCCATAATAATCCGGGCTGATCTAATTTCAAATTAAAGTTCCCAAAAAATGCAGAGTAAATGTTGTCTTCAATACTCTCTGAATTAACTTTTAGGCCAAATATTAGATTAGAAGCCATGCACAACACATGAGCTCTCTGTGTCAATAGATAACCAGTACAATGTAAAAAAAATACATAGAACACCCTTAGATTTAAAAATAAAAATGGGACTGATTCTTTACCCTATACACTGTTATTTGCAGGTATGTAGTTTCAGTTCAGCAGTAGTTGAATGTTTTTTTGTGTTTGTGTGTTTAGGACTGCAGTGGATCCCAGTTTGTGGTACAACGAGAACTGGAGCAGTGTGGACTGACTGAGAGTGAGACCTGCCTCAAGTCTGTTACCTTGCGTTTGTCTGGAGGGGTTAATGTGAGGATGACACACACACACACACACACACACACACACACACACACACACACACAATATATGTGTAATTCAGTATTTAAATATTCCAATCTTGGAACTAGATTGCATCCCTCGCAGTAAATATCAGGTCCACTTTTTTTTTTTTTTTTTTATCATTGAACACACTCAGATTGTAAAGTTTTAAATAATAACATCTCATCTCCTTTCATATAAAGGTGATCAAAATCCAGTCCAATGGCAAGGTTTTTGTGAATGGCATCTACGCTCAATTACCCTTCTCTGCTGGTGAGAGACACTCCACTGTACACTATTCACCTTAGACTTTCTCTCTGTCTGTCTGTATGAAGAAAAAGATAGCCACATTGTAAGCTACAGAATATTTTTCTATATACTTAAGTTACAGTTAAGCTGAATTAGTGAATGAAGAGTGAATCAACACTTAATTTCTATTCATCTGAAGCTTCTCAGTTCCTAAAGGTTTCATTGTAAGACCCAAAGATATCTGATCTCTTCCTTTTTTTCTCCTCGTTTAAATAATGCCTAAAATCCTTCCTCATGTACATTTATATAATAAACAATTAGAGCTGGTTTCTATATTCCATAGTTTCTGAATTATGTAAAGTGAAATACTGTAAATAAAATATAAATTACTTTATTAATTAATATTAATTTAATAAATTATATTAAAAAAATAAATCTTTATCACATTGTGGTTGCAGCCACTGCTTTACAATCAAAAGTGTCATTTTTGGACATGGAGCCGCAAAATATATTTGAGCCTTATAATTAGGCTATCAACATTAGTAATATATCCCAATGAGCATTATCTAAGAATAGAGACTTTGCTATATTAATGAATGATTCTTTGATGGATTCACAGTCCGTGAACTGCTTTACACGCCTTACTATCTCCTGAGCTGCCAAAAAACTAGCAGCAGTAGTGGAGTTTTGAGATTTGATCCAATTCTTGAGTGCATTTGTTGTGCTTTGCTCTGCTTTCTGCAGCAGTTCCAAAATTGTTTTCTCTCTCTCCACTCCGGCTTAATACTTTTCAACAAATGCAGTGTGCTTGTTCTGGAAACATCTTTTAACATAACTTTTTTTGGATTTTGGAATCAATAACTAGTCTATGGAAACTCAAAACCGAGGATTAGGCGCTGTACCGTAGACATAAGTAGGCTAGGATGCACATTTTATTTTACTGAAATGTTATGAAAAGGAAAAATGTAAAAATCACTTTAGGCCCACAACAATGAAAATAAACCTTATTCACTTTCCATATAATTTTTTGTCAAAGCCACAGGGAGCCACTGGAGAGAAAAGTCACGAGACTCGCTGCCTGATGACCTATCCTAACCTTAACCGTTCAAGGCATTATCATGATCAATACTAACCTCAACCACCTTGCGAGACTTTTGCAAATCTTGGGTTACCATCTAAACACAACCATGGGACAAAAACCATGAAATGAGCTGTGTGGTTTAATTCCTGACAGCAGTCAGTGAATATCGTTGCCTGTGGCTGTATCAATGACCTTGCTGTTGCACTAGCAACACCTACTGGTCGGCCAGGGTATAGGAAGAGGGTGTGTAAGTGTGTGTTGTATGTTAGACTCTGTTATACTCCCGTGATGAATCCCATTGCTGGCTGATGAAAAGGAGTGGCTGGTGTCCTCTTGTGTCTATGTGAGGTCACAGATCAACATTAGAGTTAACAGAGACAATGACTGCCATGTGCAAAAGAAACATGGAAATGGCATTGAGAGAGATTGGCACTATGTTAGTAATTCCAGGCACTGATATAAACAGCATGAGCTCAGTAATATCACATTTCATGAGAATCGTTAACCAACTTCTACAGAAGCTGATTCTAATAAACATATATGTTTCCACATAATCCTCCCCAACAACTTGACCATCTTAACTGCAGATCTAGCATTATTTGATTAGCCTCTGGCCTGGATAAGAACACAGCTTGCAGAAAATTAGATATTTCACTTTTAATATGCTTAACTGTGAACTGTTTTCCTATCTGATGAATAGTATTTCATTGTCTCCACCCTTCCACCCTTTTAACAAACTCCCATCCTCACCTTTTCTCGTAACCCCTAGCTGGGATCTCCGCCTTCAGAGGGTCCTCTTACTACCTGCTGGTGCAAAAGTCTGTTGGCTCCAGCCAGTCATGCAGCTCTACGTCAAAGTGACCAGTGACTACCAGGTCAAGACCTGTGGTATGTCTATACAAAAGATCTGTATGTGCCCTCAGACATGAAAGACTAATGAAAGCATCCAACAGAACTCAAACAGTGATGGCGTTATTGATCTCAATTGGTTGTTGCAAAATATGTTGGGCATAGGCATATCATGTATGCTTGTTAAATTGTAAAAGAAAGTCAGTATTACAACAAAAACACGTAAATATGCATCAAACGTAAGGGTGAAAAAGCTAGTAAGGATTGTGAAGTGGTTGCCTTGATATCTTTTCTTTGTAATTCTTTGCTTCATGAAGCCAGAAGTGCTTAGTAAATGTTTGAAGCAGTAATGTCAAGCTACCCTAGACCAACAGGAGTGTGTAATATGTATTCCTATTTTCAAGGTTTGATCAATTTTCAAAACATATAGAGAAGTTACTTCTTTGGAGTTGCCATTTTGATAAAATTTAAACAAGATTTTTAATATTTTTATTGATCTTAAATATGTCATTGATGGACTTCATGATTGGCTGTAATTAATAAAAGAACTGCATGTAAGTGAAAGTTACAAATCCCAAGTGCATAGAGCATATTTCTCTCAAATGTAGGCAATATTTGCTAGTGGCACAATGTGGATCACTTTCCACTCAAAGCAGAAAAGCTATCTAATTCCGTAGTTTTTCATTCTGGATCACCGCTGAAAACTGATAAAAAAAAATCAGCAGATTCCATTTCCCTGCAGTCTTAGCCTGGATAATGGTAGATATCATTTTGATTCTCTGTAATCCCTGTGGGTTCTTCAGAATGATTAATGTTGGTCTGTGTTTGTCAATAATAGAGAAGTATGCCCATCACTGGTGCTCCATGCTGAGTGACCCTCAGGGAGTGTTTGCCTCCTGTCACTCAGAGATCAGCCCAGACTCGTACAAAGAGGTAAGACTCATAGCTACAGATTTGACATATTTCTGTGGACTGTACCTGGACCACTCTTAGCTCACACTGCTACGCTTTTTTATTTTGTCTCCTCATAGAACTGCATGTATGATAGCTGTAACTGTGAGAAAAGTGAGGACTGTATGTGTGCAGCAGTCTCCTCCTATGTCCATGCCTGTGCAGCTGCAGGAATCCAGCTCACCGGCTGGAGGGCGACCATCTGTGGTGAGTAATGAGTTCTTGTTAAACAGAGCCAAATCAAACCTTTGGTATTTTATTTGTATGGAAGCAATGTGAGACCATGATACATTTGTTTTTACCTTGTAGAAACATCTTGCTGTGCTTTGAAACTTGTGCTTTAGAAGGTTTATACTGTGTTCAGTAGCATGCTTTGAGTAATAATAATAATAATACATTTAATTTATGTAGCACTTTTCATAGTACTCAAATATACTTTACAGTAAACACAGCAAAATAAAAACATTTTAAAAAGTGAAGCAATAAAACCAACACAAAATCAAGCATATTAAAACCAAGTGAAACAATACGACCAGCAACTAACAGTAGATGAAATGTAATATAGTGTAATGGTAACACTTTACAATAAGGTACACAAAAAAAATAGGTAGTTAATGATTAGTTACTGTTTTTGAAAGGGTAGTTACCCTTTTTCAGAAGGGTAGTTACCCTTTTTCAAAAAGGGTAGTTACCCTTTTTCAAAAGAGTAGTTACCCTTTTTCAAAAGGGTAATTACCCTTTTTCAGAAGGGTAGTTACCCTTTTTGAAAAGGGTAGTTACCCTTTTTCAGAAGGGTAGTTACCCTTTTTGAAAAGGGTAGTTACCCTTTTTCAGAAGGGTAGTTACCCTTTTTGAAAAGAGTAGTCACCCTTTTTCAGAAGGGTAGTTACCCTTTTTGAAAAAGGGTAGTTACCCTTTTACTACCCTTTCAAAAACAGTAACTAATCATTAACTACCTATGTTTTTGTGTACCTTATTGTAGTGTTCTGACATATAAGCTCACTGTTTGATTATAAATAAAGCAATAAGACTATCTGCAGTGTTCTATTCCAGCTTTGGCAGCACAACCAGTTTACAATGTTCAAATGTTGAAACACTATGATAAAAATATCTCTACCAAGCAGGAGTTGTGTGCTATGGAGGACACCGTTATTAGTACAGATGGGGAGACAGAGAAAAGAGAGGGTTGAAAAGCTCCACAGATAAAAGACAATCCTGGCATAGGCAGAGAGATCGCAACACTGCAAGAATGCTATTACTCTGAGAGTCCACTGGGGAGCGGTATGTTTCCATGGGACCATATTAATGAGCCCTTATCATGGTCCCATGGCAACATACCACTCCCCAGTGGACTGTTTAAGTCAGGCTTGAACTAGCAAAAATACTAATGTTTCTACTTTAAGCTACCATTGTACCATCTGAACCCCCACTGTTTGTGACATGTAGTTGGGACCATTGTCCATTTGTCTACAGAGGACACTACACTCCATGAAGACAGTAAGACAATAAAGTATGAGTTGAGACAAGCCCAGCAGTAGAAAGTCTCTCAAAGATTCTCGTTTAGCTGACATTTATTTTCCAACAATGTTTTTATTGCCCTGTCACTAGCATATAGGGCACAAGATGGCAGCCAACCAAAAGCAATAGAGTTCTAACACTCTGGGGGCCCTAACTAAAACCGGTAGCTGCCTGAAGAGTAAGAAAAACAAATTCAACAACCTGAAACACTACAGCAAAACAACATCTTGCTGTAAAATTGTAGCACAATAACACTGGTATGGTCCTTTAAACATATTCATGTGGCAGGATTGTGCAACAGTCCAGCCTGGTCTCACTGAATTCCGTAATATGGGCACGGACTGGTAACAGCTCATTCCGTGGTGGTGGTACGGAATGTGTGAAAATTCCGTGTGGCCACCACGGAAAACAATGCCAATGTAAAGTCAAGGAGAAGATGACGTGGCACGGTAGTGAGTAGTATGTAAGGCCGGAATTCCGCATAAGGAGGTTGGTTGGGGTGGTGGATGGGTAAAACACAGGACTTTCACTCAGGAGAGCGGAGTTCGCGTCCCGCGTGTGGCGTTGTCGGTTGTGTTTTTTATTTTTTAATTTTTATTTTATTTTTTTTAAGCGTGTCCCGCGTGTGGCACGGAACCGTAAGCCCACCCATGACCTTTTCCTGAACCCAACCGTCCCGTTGTTGTCGCGTGTCACGGAACCGTAAGCCCACCCACAACCTTTTCCTGAACCCAACCGTCCCGTTCTTGTCGCGTGTCACGGAACCGTAAGCCCACCCAACGTTTTTTTTTCCGGCGATCCGCGTGTCACGTAAGCCCGTATTTCGTTTTCAGCGATCCGTGTTCATTACACAGAATTCTTCCGTGGGCCCATCACGGAATTTGGCGATCCGTTGGCAATCCTTGTTCATTTAACGGAATTATTCCGTGACAGTTTAACGGATTTTGTTGCAATTCCGTTAAACTGCCACGGATTTTGAGTTAAGGGTCCGTGCCCATTTTACGGAATTCTGTGAGATAAGGTTGAACAGTCTCACAGTTCTTGACTGATTCTGTGCTCTTACTTCCTCAGGGAAATATGCTAGCTCATGCCCCAGCAGCCTCTCCGTGAACCATCACCTTTTCGTGGTGGAGAGGTTTGTGTGTCTCTGTGAACCTGAGGGCTGTGTTGTCTGGAGCTTTGTGCTCCTGATAAGGTCTCCCAAGGCAAAGTGGTCTCAGGGGAGGGGGCCTGTAGACAAAGAATGGTTCAAAAACCCCATGATAGAACGAGGAAGAGATGGAGTGACCCTGCCCGGAGGAAGCCCGGGGCCCCCGTCTGGAGCCAGGCCCAGACGGAGGGCTCGTCGGCGAGCGCCTGGTGGCCGGGTTTGCCACGGAGCCCGGCCGGGCACAGCCCGAACAAGCTACGTGGCACCTCTGTCTCCATCCCATGGGCCCACCACCTGTGGGAGGAACCGCTGGGGTCGGGTGCGCTGCCACATGGGTGGCAGTGAAGGTCAGGGGCCTCGACGGACCAGACCCGGGCAGCAGACGCTGGCTCTGGGGACGTGGAACGTCACCTCTCTGTGGGGGAAGGAGCCGGAACTGGTGCGGGAGGTGGAGCGCTACCGGTTAGATCTGGTGGGGCTTACCTCTACGCATAGTCTCGGTTCTGGAACCATACTCCTGGATAGGGGTTGGACTCTTTTCTTCTCCGGAGTTGCTCAGGATGTGCGGCGCCGGGCGGGTGTGGGGATACTAACAAGCCCCCGGCTGAGCGCCGCTACGTTGGAGTTTACCCCGGTGGACGAGAGGGTCGCCTCCCTACGCTTGCAGGTTGTGGGGGGGAAAACTCTGACTGTTGTTTGTGCATATGCACCAAACAGGAGTTCGGAGTATTCAGTCTTCTTGGAGACCTTGACTGGAGTCCTGCATGGGGCGCCAGTGGGGGACTCCATTGTTCTGCTGGGGGACTTCAACGCGCACGTGGGCAATGATGGAGACACCTGGAGAGGCGTGATTGGGAGGAATGGCCTCCCTGATCTAAACCAGAGTGGTTGTTTGTTGTTGGACTTCTGTGCTAGTCATGGATTGTCTATAACGAACACCATGTTCGAACATAGGGATGTTCATAAGTGTACCTGGTACCAGAGCACCCTAGGCCGAAGGTCAATGATCGATTTTATAATCGTTTCATCTGATCTGAGGCCGTAAGTTTTGGACACTCGGGTGAAGAGAGGGGCAGAACTGTCAACCGATCACTATCTGGTGGTGAGTTGGGTCAGGGGTGGGGGAAGACTCTGGACAGACCTGGTAAGCCCAAACGTGTAGTGCGGGTAAATTGGGAACGTCTGGAGGAGGCCCCTGTCCAACGGACTTTCAACTCGCACCTCCGGCGGAGCTTTTCGTGCATCCCATGTGGAGACTGGGGGCATTGAACCCGAGTGGGCAATGTTCAAAGTTTCCATTGCTGAAGCTGCGGCGAGGAACTGTGGTCTTAGGGTGTTAGGTGCCTCAAGGGGCGGTAACCCACGAACACCGTGGTGGACACCGGTGGTCAGGGAAGCCGTCCGACTGAAGAAGGAGTCTTTCCGGGATATGTTATCCCAGAGAACTCCGGAGGCAGTTGCAGGGTGCCGAAGGGCCCGAAGGGCCCGAAGGGCTGCAGCCTCTGCCGTGAAAGAGGCAAAGCAGCGGGTGTGGGAGAAGTTCGGGGAAGACATGGAGAAGGACTTTCGGTCGGCACCAAAGTGCTTCTGGAAAACTGTTCGCCACCTCAGGAGGGGGAAGCGGGGAACCATCCAAGCTGTGTACAGTAAGGATGGGACACTGTTGACCTCATCTGAGGAGGTAATAGGGCGGTGGAAGGAGCACTTTGAGGAACTCCTGAATCCGACTAATACGCCCTCTATGTTAGAGGCAGGGCTGGAGGATGACCGGGGATTGTCGTCAATTTCCCAGGCGGAGGTCACTGATGTAGTCAAACAACTACACAGTGGCAAAGCCCCTGGGATTGATGAGATCCGTCCGGAAATGCTCAAGGCTCTGGGTGTGGAGGGGCTGTCCTGGTTGACACGTCTCTTCAACATTGCGTGGAGGTCTGGAACAGTGCCAAAGGAGTGGCAGACTGGGGTGGTGGTTCCCCTTTTTAAAAAGGGGGACCAGAGGGTGTGTGCCAATTACAGGGGTATCACACTTCTCAGCCTCCCTGGTAAAGTCTACTCCAAGGTGCTGGAAAGGAGGGTTCGGCCGATAGTCGAACCTCGGGTTGAGGAGGAACAATGCGGATTCCGTCCTGGTCGTGGAACAACGGACAAGCTCTTCACTCTCGCAAGGATCCTGGAGGGAGCCTGGGAGTATGCCCAACCGGTCTACATGTGTTTTGTGGATTTGGAGAAGGCGTATGACCGGGTCCCCGGGAGATACTGTGGGAGGTGCTGCGGGAGTATGGGGTGAGGGGGGTCTCTACTCAGGGCCATCCAATCTCTGTACGACCAAAGTGAGAGCTGTGTCCGGGTTCTCGGCAGTAAGTCGGACTCGTTTCGGGTGAGGGTTGGCCTCCGCCAGGGCTGCGCTTTGTCATCAATCCTGTTTGTAATATTTATGGACAGGATATCGAGGCGTAGTCGGGGTGGGGAGGGGTTGCAGTTCGGTGGGCTGGGGATCTCATCGCTGCTCTTTGCAGATGATGTGGTCCTGATTGCATCATCGGCCTGTGACCTTCAGCACTCACTGGATCGGTTCGCAGCCGAGTGTGAAGCGGTTGGGATGAGGATCAGCACCTCTAAATCGGAGGCCATGGTTCTCAGCAGGAAACCGATGGAGTGCCTTCTCCGGGTAGGGAATGAGTCCTTACCCCAAGTGAAGGAGTTCAAGTACCTTGGGGTTTTGTTCGCGAGTGAGGGGACAATGGAGCGGGAGATTGGTCGGAGAATCGGCGCAGCGGGTGCAGTATTACATTCCATTTATCGCACCGTTGTGACGAAAAGAGAGCTGAGCCAGAAGGCAAAGCTCTCGATCTACCGGTCAGTTTTCGTTCCTACCCTCACCTATGGTCATGAAGGCTGGGTCATGACCGAAAGAACGAGATCCAGGGTACAAGCGGCCGAAATGGGTTTCCTCAGGAGGGTGGCTGGCGTCTCCCTTAGAGATAGGGTGAGAAGCTCAGTCATCCGTGAGGAGCTCGGAGTAGAGCCGCTGCTCCTTTGCGTCGAAAGGAGCCAGTTGAGGTGGTTCGGGCATCTGGTAAGGATGCCCCCTGGGCGCCTCCCTAGGGAGGTGTTCCAGGCACGTCCAGCTGGGAGGAGGCCTCGGGGAAGACCCAGGACTAGGTGGAGGGATTATATCTCCAACCTGGCCTGGGAACGCCTCGGGATCCCCCAGTCGGAGCTGGTTAATGTTGCTCGGGAAAGGGAAGTTTGGGGCCCCCTGCTGGAGCTGCTCCCCCCGCGACCCGACACCGGATAAGTCGACGAAGATGGATGGATGGATGCCCCAGCAGCATGGTCTACTCCTACAACGTCACGTCCAGCAGTCGCACCTGCCGCTGCATCAGCACCACAGACCCCAGCTGTCACTTCTCTTTCCCGCCAATCGATGGCTGTATCTGTGCAGAGGGAACCTATCTGGATGACACTGGGAAGTGTGTCCCATCTCAGGCTTGTCCTTGTTATCACAAAGGCTCAGTGGTGCCTCCTGGACAGGTCGTCAACAAGGATGGGGTCATGTGGTAGGAAAATGTTTTTATTGTGTTATTGCAGTGATGTATATGGAATTTGGTAGGTTCAAATGTTACACCTCATATCTTATTTTTAAAGCCCCAATCCATTATGTTGTAATGTAAAGTAGGCTTATATTAATATATAGAAAATGAAGAGTTTGACTCATACATGAAAAGGCATTTTGTGTGTTTCAAAACCAATCATAATTACAATTACTGACTCGTTGAAGTCCCTCAGTGCGTTTTCATGCAGTTTAAAAACCCAATTATATTTGAGTTAAGGAAATACCCTGGTTTCTCAAAAGCCATGTGAACACCTTACCCAGCCAAAATATCAGTTTCCATAACCCGGTTAAAAGACCTAGCTCCTTTAGTAACTGGGGTATGTGTGTGTGTATTAAGTGTCTAAATCCACTGAGGACTTTGCCATGGCAAGTACTATCAAGAAGACCCAATTCTGGAGGGACAAAGAGACATTACATTTTTTACACTTCATTTAGCTGGTGCTTTTATCCAAAGCTACTTCCATTCACACACTGATGGTGCAGCATAGGGATGATTCAAGGTTCAATGTCTTGCCCAAGGGCACTCTGATTTTAGGATTGGTAGGTTCTACCACCTGAGCCACAGCCGCACAAGACACATTTTTTCTTGCTTTCAAAGTTGTTGTGATCTTCCACTCCTTTTGTTCACAGTTGGAATAAGGGCCTTTAGAAAAACAAGTGAATATTTGTTATTTGACCTATTTGTGATATACTGAAAGTTTCCTGCAAGGTTTTATATGTAGGGGAGAGTGGGGTGATTTCTGCCAGGGGGGAAGTAGTGCCACCCCTTGTTTTTGGAAAACCATAGAATAAATTGGTCATGTGACCACATCATTTTGAAAAGCCATCCATTTTACTCATCCTCCAAAGAAGGGAGACACATGGCATGAGAAGTAAGTACATTTTGGCTCAAAAACAGTTTTTTTCCTTTCAAAGTAAAATTTCTATGATTAAGGTTTTTCGATTGTAGTGTCTGAACAATTATAGACAAGTCTGAAAACATTTGACACATGTTTTAGTGCTTTAGCAGGCTACCCAATGAGTCTATAGAGTTAGCATGATGTTAGCTCTTAACTGCTGGATCATGCTAGTTTTTCAAACTTGTGGGTCTGGGGTGATTTGTGCCAAAGGGCCTGGGTTAAGTTGTGCCAGTGATGAAGGAGTCATCCCTAGAGGTGATGTGCTCAAGAAACTACCCACACCCCAAAAACTTGGTGGTACAGCCAGAAGGGAGCAGAAGTGTATATTCCCCTGCAGCATTGACAAGTGGGATGTTAAGTAGTAGGCCAGATCCAGACCACCTAGACGTACATACTCACAGGGGATAATCTGGAGAAGTGAGGAGATGGGCATGCCTCATCAGTGTCACAATAGGATGTTTAGAAAATTAGCCGAGTCACTTTATTCTTATATGTTACATAGTTGACAGACAGCGTTCTATGTATGTAAACAGGCATTTATTGCCAAAGCCTTTTTGCCTGAAATGATTCACAAATATCACATATTGTGTATTTAAGTTTTTTGCGTTTTCCCAAACTACAAAATATGACTTATTCCAACAGTTTAATAGGGCGACAATATCTAAATAAACCTTAAATAAGTAATTTTGTATTGCATTTGTCTTGCTTTCATATAGCATTACAGTTCATAACATTAAAATGTTCTGTTTTACTTTGGAAATCACTGGCACAATTTACCCCAACGTATTCCCCCAAAGGCACAACTTACCTCGCACCAGGGGCAAGTTGTGCCACGAGACCACTTTTTTCCCAAAAGCTATATTTCTGAAACAATTTATTTCAGATCCAAAGTTATTGTTCTCAGGGATGCACCACATCCTGAAATATATGTACATCCTTAAGTTGAAGGCATTACTGTCATGGCTTCACTTTAAAGTCACTTTGAGTAAAAACTGGCACAACTCACCCCACTTTCCCCTATGCATTTTTAAGTTTTTTTTATATTTCTCCACTAGCACCTGTAAGGAGGGCAAACTCAGCTGCATTGGAAAGGTTATTATACAGCCAAGTAAGTTTCATAATACAGAATCATCTGATATATAATAGCCTAAAAGTAAGTGCTATTACAGTTGGTATTCACTAGCTGTTACTGGAATTTGTGTCTATGAATGTTGTGGATTAGGAAAGAGCAGGCCTTAATAGATCTGAGCTGACTATTTTAAAGTGCATATTATGAAAAAATCACTTTTTCTGGGATTTGGGGTGTTATTTTGTGTCTCTGGTGCTTCCACACGCATACAAACTTTGAAAAAAAAAACTATCCATGCTGTTTTGAGTGAGATACGGGTTTCTGAATGTGTCCTGCCTTCAGTCCCTGGGAGAGCTGTTCAAAATCTACACGGCTTTCTACGTCACTAGCCGAGCGAGGGGCCTTAGGGGGCTAACCGTTAGCATGCTAGTGCTAGCATGCTAGCTCGTTCTCAATGGTAAAACACTGCTACAACACACAAACACACAAATTCACTATTCTACAAAATAAATTGTATAGAACTACTAACATGTCCCTGTTCTGCAGGTATTCCATGCAAAATTCCTGCCTTGTACTGGCCGAAGTTGGAGAAACAGCTAGCTAGCTCATGTATGCATTTGGAAACAGCTAGCATTTGGAAACAGCTAGCTAGCTCATGTATGCATTTGGATCCAAGTGTGAACCGCTCTGTGACAGTAAAAACCAACCAAGATGGATCCAGTGGAATTGTTCAAGGATGAACTTTATGATTTATCATACGCATATTTGTTTATGGAGAGTGGAAGAGAGCTCCTAGTAGAGAGCTTAAGGTGTCAGCAGCGGTGTCAAAAGTATTCACATTCATTACTCAAGTAGAAATATAGATACTAGGGTTTGAAAAGACTTCTGTAGAAGTTGAATCAACTCAAGCTTTTTACTCAAGCAAAAGTGTAAAAGTACTGGTTTCAAAACTACTTAAAGTATAAAAGTAAAAGTAATGTAAGGGGAAAAAAATGCCATTAAGGACAAAAGCCTAGCCCACCTCACAGGGGCCTATAGTGCACTACCCCACCTTCACACAAAAAAGGAAGCACCTTGCTCAATATTTGTCTGTTCAAAAATCAAAAAAAAAAAAAGGAGCACAAGGCGACATTAAAGAACGGCTTGTGTATTGCTATGACCACAGGGTCAAATTTAAATTATTTATTTAAAATGTAATAACAATAACTTATATCAATAACTTATTTCAGGTTGAGTCTGTGTTTTTCAGACAACGGCAGCTACAGTCTGGTGTTACAATCCTCTACAGTGAAATACAGACACACTTTTACACCGTTTAGCTGTCAGCATTTTAACTGTGTTTACTCCAGATGCTAGCTAACGGTAGGCTAACGTTACCTGCTGTCGAGTATAGTGTTGACTAGCGTCCCGTGCGGCAATGTTTCAGTTCCCTCTAACGTCCGTTTTCGGAGCATCAGAGAGAAGCGCAGGTATTTAAGTGGCACCTAAATAAGGCACCGAAATCCGCGTTGCTATTCGGTCTGGTAGATAACGGTCGTTAAGGCACCGGTGCCGTATTAGCACCGGGTCTGTGCAGGTGCCATGGATCGTGTACAAACCAATAGGGTGTCGGAATGGTATATGTTTATACTTCTCATCCAACCATAATCAAATTCACTCTCTCCGGATGGCGCGATTTACTGGATAGGTTTTTTTTTGTGTGTGTGTTTTTTTGAACGATGACAAGCCAGAATGAAAACAAGCCAAACTGAAATAAGAGTAACGAGGCTATTTTAAAATGTAAGGAGTAGAAAGTACAGATAATTGCGTGAAAATGTGAGGAGTAGAAGTAAAAAGTCTGCTGTAAAATAATGACTCCAGTAAAGTATAGATACCCAAAACTTCTACTTAAGTAAGGTAACAAAGTATTTGTACTTCGTTACTTGACACCTCTGCTTACTAGGAACTCGCCAGAAGGCTTCTTCTAAGCCATGGCTCAGGAGTTATTTGCCTCAGTGAATAAAGGACTTACTAGAGCCCCCTAGAAGTGAGCCTCCACTTCAGCCTGCTAGCAGTCTGCCCCCACTCCAGCCTGCTAGCAGTCAGTCTCTACAACTGCATGCTAGTCTTCAGCCAGTCACCCTTCCCACATCATGGTCTAAACCTCCTCAGTCAGTCTGCAACGTGGTCAGCCGCCTTCCCCCACTGAACTGCTGTAGACCCCTCACCCTGCTGTCGAGCCTAAGCAGCTCCCGGTTTTGCTGCTGAATCTGGACTTTTACCATCCTCAGTCAACTGAACTTTTACAGTCTCCTGGTGAACTATCCCAAGCTCCTTGCCTCAGCCTGTTCCAGAGACCTTTCAGTGCAAAGTTCCTGTGCCCCTGTTTACTTCAGCATCCTTTTCTGACTCCCCTCAGCTGCTGCGTTCCCCAGATACAGTTCTGCAACTGCCTGCCCCTGATAAGCTGCAGGATCACTAGGAATTTGCCTCAGCAGTCCCTGGTTTCCCCATCTCCCTTGCCTCAGCAGTCCCTGGTGTTCCCAGCTGCCCTGTTGCTGGCCCCTGGCCCAGTTGCCCTGTTGCAGGCCCCGAGCCGTCCTGCTCGGCCTCCAGAAATACTTTGCCGTCAGCCCCATGCTCGGCCGCCAGATGGGTTCCACCAGAGAGGTTCCGCCTTTGTCACCAGCTGCCAGAGGGGTTCCGCCTTTGTTGCTGGCCGCCAGAGGGGTTCCGCCTTCTTCACCTCAATTCCAGTACCGCAGATTTTGCGTTTGTCTGCATACTGCATACTACATGCTACAATTTGGCCAAATCAGTACTCAATGCTGGTATAGTATGTGGTTTCGAAAACAGCCGTTGTCTGCCCTGCCCTGAAAAAAGAGAAAAAGATAGTATTGCATTGCCAGACCTACCTCCACAGCACTGTGGAGGAAGGTCTGGCTAGTCCACACAGCATTCTGGGATAGGAGAAATACATGCTCTGGTTACACTAGCATGTCGTTCAAATTAATCAAAATTTTCAAAATGAAAAGTCTCTGTAGTTAATACAAAGTAACCAGGAACCTTTCTTAAAAAATAAAAAAGGTACATGTACATTTCTTTAGGAAATTAAATATTACTATTATATTATTGTCATTATTATTATTATTACCTGTAAAATAAGGCATTGCCTTAAAACATCAATGACGATTTTTGCAATACCATGTTTGTTTGGATTATAGTGTTCAATGCATTGTCTCAGTCCTCTCAATGGGAAATATGCACACAATAGATGTATGACGTTTCTGAGGACAAAGTGATTGTATCAGCCATATGGTGGTTGTTATTCAACATAACTAAGCTTGTGTGTGTGTGTGTGTGTGTGTGTGCGTGTGTTTACCCTCCTTGTCCTACGCATTCAGCTGTAGTCCATCAATCAGTAGCTGTCTGAGAAGTCTATCACCTCCATACATGCATGTTGTGGCCACATCCTGCTTCTAGTTTACCTCCCAACCCTGAGTATTTGCCCAGGACTTGTGAGATAAAGGTATAACAGAAAGAGCATAGCAAAACTGTGATGATAGAGAAGCCTAACTGGCTGAAAGCTACACACAGAGTTGCAGTAACACTCCCAGAGTGACACAGTGCCTTTGGGCAAGGTGGTGCCACGCATATATCCCATACAAGTCAGATCTTTCTCAGGCTAATGGGTGGAGAGAACAAGTATTCATAAAAGTCTTGCTAAAACAGGGATGTTTACTTAATTTAACATGTATCCAACTAGACTGACTAATAAAAAGCCAATAATCACTTACCGCTCAACACCAAGCAACAGTGTGTAGTTGTGAAATCAGTTTACATATCAACATGTTACATGAAAAGGAGTCAGATAAGCAATTTTTTACGTGAGGCATTTTGAAACCAAGTTGTTGAGAGCAATATGACAATGCTGACATTGCATCGCTGCAAATCCTCTGATTACAAATTAAATATGGTTATGGCATGACAAAAAATAAGTTCTTAGGGTAACACATTTAAACATTTGTATGTTAAGGAGGAACTACAATGATGAATTGCAAACATACGCTCGGCTCACTAAGCTAACAGTAATTCTGCAACAATTGCAGCTTTGTCTCACAGACATAATTGTGGAACTCAAATGTCAATCTGCTGTATGTGATAAATAAATGATGTACAAAAGGTATGTACCTTGTTGGACTTTGGGATCCACAAACTAGTATACTTTCTAGTATTTCCCCCCTACTTAAAATCAATCTGCAGATGACAAAGAAATTGTTCAAAACAAGTTTTAACTTTACTTAGTTTTGACTCATACACACACGCATGTATACCATTATGATTATTCATGCCAATTTTGTCGAAATATAAATTGGTTTGACTGTCGCCGGACTCCGCCATTGTGTATACATAGCTGTTGCTATGCTGTTTGGACTAATGTATGCCCTGAACTTCAGCACCCTGTTGACCTTCGTTTCATGGAACTTGATGGAGGGAAACTTTCCAACAAAGCACTCACTCGAAAAACAGGCTCTTCCACCGTTGCCAAATGGCGTAGTTGTCCCTAAAGGCATTGTTGGTATGGCTATACCATTTGGACTAGTTTTGTTTGTTTGAATTAACTGGACAGGATTTGCATGAAACTGCATGGAAATAACCTTTTGGAAACAAAGCAAAAGTTTTCTCTCTAGAAAACAGGCTCTTTTAGTAAAGAACTGAGCTGTCAGCGATAAACCAACAGGCATCTTTGGTACTGCTATACCAGATGGACCGCTTTTTCCCTTGTGAAGCCATTATGAAAACAATTTTAAGAGTTTTCTAAAACATTTTTCTCTCTGTGTTTATTTTTTTGGTTTGATATTTTAGTTTCGTCATTTGTAAAACTACTTTGAAAACAGAGTGCAAATGGTAACTTCTGGTTTTTCAAACTGGACCCTATTTTCCTATTGTTACTGATGGGAACAACAATCTTCGACATTGGTCCAGTATAAAGCGAGATTGCTGCAGTGCAGCTGCCAAACAAGCTTCAATGTAAATTATAGGACAATTGTGCACCTTCAATTTACGTCCAAGTACTGTTTTTGCCGCTGACAGTCTCAGATTAATATTGTAATTGTCGTACAACATTACAGAGATAGACCTTTTTGTTAAAGAGTAAGATCCTTTTTGGTTAACATGAAACAGCTCTGAAATCACATCACCAAACCCACCAGACTAAAAGTACTGTTTAGGATCTTACTGTTTTAACAAAAAGGTCTATCTCTGTAGGGATCATTTGTTGTCAGACACTTAGTATAATAATCTGAGCCTGTCAGCGGCAAAACAGAACTTTTAGTGGACACTAACTGACCATGCACAGTTGCCCTATATAACATTGCAGCCCGGTTCACAGCGATCTTGCTCAATGCTGGACCAATTTTTAAAAATTCACACAAACACATAGGAAAATAGGGTCAAGGTTGAAAAAAAACTGAAGTTAACCTTTAAGCTTAGGAGTAAACTTAGTACTAGCTCTTATTTTGCCTTATTCACATTGTGCCATGTTTGATTTAGACTATTTCAGAGAAATGTTATTCTTTTTTTATTTGTTTGTGATAACAGTTCACAGTATTTTGTATTTGCACTTTTAAGTCTAATGTGAAAAGAATAATATAATTGTTTTTGCCATGTCCACTGAAGATATCTTTGAAGTATTATAAATGTCTTTGCTGTTCGAAGTTCCTATGAAGATATGTTTTGAAGTATGTATACTCCTATTGTTACACTGTGAAGATGGTTAGTGCGAGGTTACATTATATTTAAAACCATTGCACTGTATGCAGAATTTACAACAATTTGAAAACATTGTGGTTTGCATAGTTGTGTGGTTGAATCCACTGCTGTTGATGTAGAGGTTAAGATTTATGATCCCTCTGTGAAATCTGTTTATGGCAACTGCACGGAGTCATTTGTTTTGGGTAAAATTGGTATGTTCTAAGTTTTAATACTCCATATAAACAAATTTTGAGTACAGAACTCTGACTCTGCCTTTTTTGTGAATGCAAATCATTTCAACATACAACTGTATTTACAAACACACACAACTAGGAACCAATGGCTACAATACATTTGGATAGTGTTAACTTTAACAAATCATATTAGATTTAGAGACCACACTCGGGTAACAGGGACATGATGAAATTGCCTTAAAGTTAAATAATACCTTTACATAATACTAGCTTTAAGAAATCAAGTTGCAGTTACAGTCTAAAATCAGCTATCCTGAACATGGTGAAATTAGTTAACAGTACACAATAAATACATATCACTGTAATGGAAAAAATGATATGTTAAATTAACACAATTTTAATAGACATTCTATTGTGAATAAAATATGTTGGTTTGACAATAAATAAGTAATAGAGAGAGAGAGAAAAAGTATGTCAGCCACATTCTGATCATGTGGGACCGATCAGTAAATACATTTTTTTTCAGTGTAGATCGATCAATAGATAGATAGATAGAAAGATAGATAGATAGATAGATAGATAGATAGATAGTGGTGATGTAAAACGCATTACTCCAGCTGCTGCACGTAAATGTCACCGGACTCCGCTATTTTGTATACATAGCTATATCGGCTATCGGCTCCATAAAACTCATCAACTCAAAACTGTATCAACTCTCTCATTTGGTAATGGCTAGAAAGTAATGCCTTGACTTCTGTGATTATGAGTGTTCTTAAGTGCCGCAAAAGTACATGGTAAAAGTGTTTTTGTTGCGACTGCAATTGTTTTATGTTTTTTGCAAAAAACAATAAAAATATGTTTAAAAAAAGTATCATCATCATAATTATTATCATCATAAAAAATTATCCATCCAAATGACAGTCAACCATAAAGACACCTTCTGAACTGATGTTATTTCATACTATAATTCAACTTCAACAAGTAAAATCAGATTTCTTTTTTGCATGCCATGACATTTGCTGCATTGACAGTGTTATTATTGGCTAATAAGTCTTTATTGACACAACACAAACACTCAAAGCAGAGCAGAGCTTTTATCAAAGATGCTCCACAGGATGCATATCCTGGTCTGAGGGAACTGAGTCACTGTGGATTATTTACGCACACCTGTGACATTAACACAATCCTTCACACCTCCCTAGAGCAACACACGGAATATTTACACTTGAACAATGTGCCCATATTGTGTTCAATTTCTATCGCAGACTAAGTGATGGGTGCGGACCGCTGCATATTGAGATGTCTTACGCACTTAATAAGACTTTGATTAGATATTTAGGGTCTAAATGTTTTATTCAGACTGCTTGGTAGTTGTAAGTCATTTTTATTTATTAACATGTAGTATTTTGATACTCAATAGTAAATTTAAAGCAAAGTGGAACTATGTGATTGGAGTAAATTTTTTTATTAATTTTTTTTATAGTCCCTGCTTGCATGGACTCATAATGCACAGATTCTCTTTCAGACTCAGGGGATGGGCCCTTGGACACAAAAGCCCTTTTTCCAACTCAGCACATCTGTAGACACACAACTCATTCAGGTGTTATGATTTCTGTACATCATCACACTTAACATGCTTTCAAGAAGAAGTTTAAACCCTTTGACTCACCAACAAGAAATGTTAAATCACAGAGGCCGTGGCTCACCCTGTGCCCAAATAGGACCATTCAGTAATCCATCCATGTCTTTTTTCCTCAAACTTGAATAAGATAAACGTAAAATAGAAAGCATTCCACCTCTGTCCCACAATCCTACACATTATATTAATAATAGAAAGTGTCACCAAAAAATGTCAACATGACATCATGATGTCAGGCTGTTGGGGATTCATCTGAGACCCTGTTAATACCAGAGCCCAAGACTTGTTTCAATATACCGTAGTAATGATGTTCAAAGCACTGGATCAGAGCTTCAATATAGTAGTCATTTTGTTAGTGAACAAATGGTAGGAGTCTGCTGAACCATCATTGAGGGGAATGGAAATTGGTATGAAGGCACTTGGCAAGATGGCAAGAAGAACAGTAATGGGAAAGCCTTTTGGATGGATAAAGTAGCAAGATGTGGGCCCCTGTTTGATTCTGGGAGGGATGACGACAGCTACAGCTGGTGAAAATGCTTTTTTTATGAACTTGTAGTCTTAACAACTTCTCAAAGAGCTTTACACAGTGCAGGCATCATTCACCATTCACACACGTTCATACACTGGCTGCCATATAAGCTCCCAATTCTGTGTCTGAAGAGCAGGTGGCTCATCAGACACAGCATCGGGAACAACCATCGACCTTCCAATTAGTATATGACTGGCTTAGGTGGTAAAGTTAGTCCAAGGCTGTAGCCTTGGACTAACCTGTAGTCAGTCACCTTGATCAGTGAAGGACAGCAGGACAACAGGACAACAGCATGTTCCCACTCCACCTTATGCTTGATACTCAGCATTCTAACTGAAGCAACCCAGTATTTTTATTTTTTTTTATGTAATGACAAAGTCAATACATTTGTTTTGCCAAAGCATAAACAAACAAACACACACAAACAACAACAAGGAGTAAATACATCTGATATAATAATTAAAAAGAGTAAAAAGAATCATTTTTATTTTTATTAAGATATGTCTCTCAATGTGGAGACATTGAGGGACATATTTTAATAATAATAAAAATGATTCTTTTGTTTTCTATTGTTTTAACATGCTACTTATTATTATTGTTAAAACAATAATAATAAGAACCTAAAATAAATAATAATCATAATTAAATATACATATATATATATATATATATATATATATATATATATATATATATATATATATATATATATATATATATATATATATATCAACATCTCTTAATAAAGAGGAAGCTTTTTGTCCTCTGGGTAGGCAGGGAAGCCTTGTATAATATTTTCAAATCTTTTATTCTTATGTCTTTGTATTTGGGACATGTACACATGACATGTAATACTGTTGCAATGTCCTGGTGCTCAGAAGAGCATTGTATGCGAGTAATTTTTATCAGCTTCATTTAAACGCTGCCAACATTTTATTGCTCTTTTTTGGAATTGAATTTTCGGAGGGAAAATGCTTTTTTGGGCAAACTTTTAATATGATTTTTAAAAGAACTTTGGTTGGTTGTCATTTTATATGTTTTTTTTCCGAATCAGCATTGCGTTGGTATTTAAAAAATGTTACATTTTTAATTTTGGTGTAGTTTTTAATAAGGGTGTGTAGGGTATAAATATTTGCTGCCAGAGGTGTTTGTATTAATAAAAAAAATAAAATAAAAGCCTCCTGTTGGTTCTGTAGTTCATTAAAGGCCTGTAGGCAGGGGCGTACTACACAATTCTGGACCCTGGCCTGTACATATTCATTCTCTATGGGCCCCTCCCCACATCTACAGCTATTCATTCTAGTATCTTTGTGGGCCCTCCTCCCATGAGCCCCTGTATACTCAGGCCCCCTTTTGCCCCCCAGTCCCCCTGCCTGTAAGGTGAACAAGCTAGTCAGTGCAGTGATGGAGGTGATGGCATGTTACATGTTCAAACAGTAACCTTGTGTGCAGGTATTTATTTAATATCTAAATGCCTTACACACAATCTCTCTCTCTCTCTCTCTCTCTCTCTCTCTCTCTCTTAGCTCCACCTTCACTGGCTATAAAGGGATTCTTCCAGGTGAGTGCTCTCACAGTGGGTCAGTCCTCAGGACCAAACATGGGAACCACAGGACTCCAATCCACATTATGGCTCATCTACCTGGTGCTGCTGGTCAACACATTCACTCAGACTGGTGAGTGATGATGACCTGAAAAATTCTTACAGCTTTGCACTTATTGGATACAGTACAAGATGATTGGAACAGGTCAAAGAGAGGATGTACTGGATGTAATTAACAGAAGTTCATTTTGGTGTATCCTTAATATTTTGTTTTGATAACTTGTAGTTTTTCTTTGTATTTTTTTGTAAAATATCATAAGAAAGATATTGTTTTGTATAATTCACATAGTCTGACTTCTAAACTTTAATTCAAAGCTTAAAGCAGCTTAGATGTTGTCAATCATCTGTTACCATTGCAATACAAGTATTATTTAAACCTATACAAGACATCTCCGAAGATTCTGACTATATGAATATAAGTTCCAAGTTGTATATCTACAATAGTCCATTTTATTGAATTGTCTTTGGTCAACCTGTTCTCACTCCCAACTTGTCAAATACCAACGCTTGGTCAGTGGTCCTCGACTTCTGATGCCGACTCACAGAGGCATCCTTTAGCATCTGTATAAGATGCAAAAGGCAACTAATTCCATACCCATCCTCATCATTATTAGACGCTCAGAGCAACTTTATCGTAATAATGAGCAAGAAAGGTGACACGGGAGGAGGTCAGGGTGGATGGATGGGTCAAACAAGCACAAGACTGCTGTTCGTGTCCCGTGTCATATCAAAAGTTTACGTTGACCTTGAGTTAACTTTCCTTACGGTCCTTACTATTCCGAGGATTTAAGAATAAAGTATGGAAGCTTTATTTTACATTTGTATGGGCATTTTGTTGTGTCATGATTGGGGGGACTGTCCATTTGTCCAACAGTCCAATATTCCAGAGGCCAAAAAACTTGTCATTGGAAAGTAAGCAATTTAGTCCAACAGCCTATTACCCCAAAAAACCAAAGCTAACTGTTCCGAAGTGCTATTGTTCTTAAAATACACACACTAACATTATTAATCCTGCATAGGAAATTTAAATATTTTTACTCTGTTGTTAGGGTTAGGGTTACATTACACTCAGGCCTGAAATACACACACTTGCTCAGGACCTATGGAGAGATGTCAGAGTGAGGTGACTGCACATAGACAGGCACCCATGAGAAGTTGGGAGTTCGTAGCCTTGCTCAAGGTCACCTTGGCAGTGAACTGGCACCTCTCCAGCTACCAGACCAAACTCTGTATATTGGTCCGTATGGGGAATTGAACCGGTGATCCTCCGTTTCCCTACCCAACTCCTTACAGACTGATCTACTGCCACCCCAACATAATTGTTTTTGAAGAAACTTAAAAAAAAAAAATTAAGATTTTAAAGGAAAAAGACGACGGTAGCTTAATCAAAATGCCTAACCAGAAATAATGGCAGAGAGGCATTTTTCTATAGGGGGTTTTGGTAATGGTGTTTCGGAATAATAGGCTGTCGGACTAACGGGCACTCCCCACAATCACAACACAACAAGTGGAACCTTATAAATGTAGTATAAAACTTCCATTCTTTATTCACAATCATAAGTATTAAAATAATGTCAAACAGTTGGTTCCAACTAATGTCCCACCAATCATAGTATAGGATAATAGGGTGGCCCTGGTCACTCATTATATAGTTTCAGTTAAGTGTCGGAATAAGCTGATACAGAATATCTGTAGGAAACATTTCTACATTAAAAAATTATTGTTTCTTCTCTTCAATACAGTAACCATCATTCCATCTCTACAGACACTGAGCCTGGGTTCAGGTAACTGTGCAAATGCACAAAAAATATATATAACTTTTGTCAGTTAAAAATATGTTTTAATATGTTAATGCTGTTGTAGCTAATGCAGATCACATCGGCCAAGTGTGCACGACTTGGGGAAACTATCACTGGAAGACCTTTGATGGAAATTTCTTCAACCTGCCCTCCACCTGTAACCATATTGTGGCCTCCCAGTGTAAGAACAGCTATGAAAATTTTAACATCCAGATGAGACGCAAGATAGTCAACGACATCCCCACCATTAGCAACATCATCATGAAGTTGGATAGTTCTGTGGTGGAGCTCTCCAACAGCTCATTGATTGTCAATGGCCAGACGTAAGTTCAGTCCAGACCAGTCATATACATTTAGGCCTATCCCTGAGACATTATACCTCATATATTCCACAAAACAGCCTGAGTTTTACATGTTGGGAATTTTGCTCTAATCAAATATTCACATTCAGCATTACAGTATTGAAATATGAGGTTGAGTTTGAAAGTTTTTTCTGTATCTTAAAAAATAATAATAATTTGACAAAACTTATTTGTAGATTTTGTGTTATTGGTTTGTTTGGGTTTTTATTTTTTTAATGTAGTGATTATCACTTAAGGTTTACATGAAAGTTCCAAAACAAAGCTTTGATAAATCAAGCTAGAAAAAGACTTTGTGTCAGCTTCTGTTTTATTTTCAAACTAACTCTCTGTGTTCACTGCAGGGTGTCTTTACCATTTGTCACACTCGGGTTGACTATCAAGGAGACCACATCTAGTATCTCTGTCGAAGCTAAGCTGGGAATTAGAGTTATCTGGAACCTGGACGACTCCCTGGATGTATGTAGCACACCCTCTATATGTCACCGAACTCCATTTCATAAGTATGATGAAAACAGCCAGTGAAGTTTAGTCCCATCAGCTCATCAAACTATTAACCACTGTCACAGTTGTTCGCAAACTAGCTGAATAATTTGATAAAGGTATTAGTGGTGAGCAGTCCACTCTTTTTAGTCTGACAAAAGGCAAACATTATGACCACTGATAACTGCACTCTTTAAATATAGATTGGAGCTGATCCATTTAGGATGGAGGCATCGACTCCTCAGGGCCTGGTGTAATTTAATCGGACACTCTTTTTAACTATGAACAGTTAAATCAAAACTTTTGCTTTCTGGCCATAAATAATAACCCTCTGTAGTTACTGTAGCACTTTAATACACTCGCCGTCTGACAGATGACATGAATGAAAAATGAGCGCCATAACTACGGTCACTTAAATGTCTTATGTTGCCGTAGTGCATATCCTGAAATGTTTCTGCACATACTGTAACAGTTAAGGTGAAAATATGAACACCAAAATCAGTTTGTCCATGGCCAAAGGCCTGCATTTAAATCTCACTGAGCTCTGATTTGAGGCAGACAAACTGCACTAAAGAAAAGTTACCTCCATGACTGAGGAAACAGGAAGAAGCCACAGCTTATTGATCAAATATGACTGAATAGCAGTAGCGAGTCACTTTGCAGGATATGTCCTGGAGAGATAAGCAAACAATGTGAATAGGCCAAGCCTGAAAACCACAATGTAAATGTAATGCTTTAAGTAAACGTGTGTAATTTGCAGACAGTCATGCACCAGCTTGAAAAGAAAAGCTTTACTCTCCTACAATAATTACCCAAATCAAACACTGCGAAAGAGTTTACCCATGTCAGAGGTCACACACAGCATATGACTCTTACCTACTACAAGTGGATCATATAGAAAGAATGACATATGTCACATTTTTATTTATAAAATTATTTGAATCATAAATGATAAATTAGTAACTTGTGATTTTGCCAATAACTACTGTATATTTGGGATGTGTTCACAGGTTGAAATAGATAACAAATACCAGAACCAGACATGTGGACTTTGTGGAAACTTTGACAGTATTTCCAATGATTTCATGAAAGATGGTAAGTCAGTGTACTCAATGTGCGAATAGATACTTTAATATTAGGCATGCAGCATCTAATGGCAGTGACTTTAAAAGATCCTGTGTCTCTTTGGATATTTCATTCACAGTTGATATAATTAGTATTTTTTTACACTGATCAATAGTATCAAACTTTGATATCAAAGTAAAAGCATACCTTATGTTTATTATTTAATTTGGGATATATATAGTTAGCAGACAGTTAGCAATTAGTCTGGACCAACAGATGTACAGTGCACTAACCCAGAATGGATAGCCGGTGTAGCGTGACCATACTCCAGCGCTAGTCTATATCCACGACGTTCCACTTCTGTGACATCTCCGGTGCCGGAAATTCCGCCAGATGCATGTCTTTTCGCCGATGTCCGTTTCCTTCCGCTTTCTTTGTGTTGAAAATTAAACTCCGGTGGATTTATGAGAACTATGGTTAACTCCTCCCCAGATCTCTGCAGGGTGAATCCAGACAGCTAGCTTGACTATCTGTCCAATCTGAGTTTTCTCACGACTATAACAACTTTTGAACGTACACGTTCCACCAAAACAAGTTCCTTCCTGACGCTATTTTGCAGCGGCTCTGTGCAGAGCATAGCAACTATGCACAACTTGGATTTATTTTTATCAAAATCCCTTCTGATTCTTGTGATCGGTGGACACTTACAGACTAGCTTTAAATTCAGGCCAATCATTGTTTAGAAAGAGAGGATTAAAAATGGAGGATTAAAAATGGTGGAAAACTTCCACAAGTGGGAGCAACTAGAAAGATTTATTTGAACAGAATGACAGAAACAAATGTAATAAATAATATACATGTTAAAATGCCTTCAACAACAGCTCAAAACTACAATTGTGTGGAGCTAAAACAGGGAGACCCTAACCCTTAAACTAAAAAAAGGAAATACTGGCAGTGAAGTTGTGTTGGCACTGAAACAAGTATTGGCAATGAAAAATAAAACACAAACATTAAAAAAGATTAGTACCACACTGTGTGGTGTCTATTGTAACCTTATAAGACATAAAAATGCATTTATAAGGCTTTATTAAACTCTTTATAATTTTTTTAATCATGCATTACAACGTACAACAAGGGTTAATATTATTATAAGTGGTGGACATAATGTATTTTAAGTTCAGTATTCATTTAGCTTCTTACCTCCATGTCAAATTGACAACCGTATTTGAAAGAAGAATCTGATGACAGCACTGTATATATGGAATTAGCTATTGTATGATACTATAACACAATTATGAGGACTTATGAGCAATATTTGCTGGCTGCAAGTAAAGTGTAAGACAATAGGTTGCAAATTGGTCCCTAGCTTTTAAACAGTTATGAACAGCATATTTTCCTACAAACTGAAAGATTCTGGGCTGAATAATCACAATGTCCATTGTTGTGTGACTGACTGTAGGACTTTTGCTGTCTCTAATGGACTATGCTGATACCTGGAAGGTGGATGGGCCAACAGAGACTTGTGAGGAGTCTGTGCTCAACCCAGTCCTGAGCTGTGGCGATAAGGTAACTCTTTACTTTTATTAAACATCTCATAAAGTCACGTGTGAAGAATGAGGGGCCCTAAACTATCTTATCTGTGCCAAGGTTGAAAAAAAAATTGACTTGAAATTTGGCAGGTTTTCGGTAGGTTTTACATTTTCTATAATGCAAACATGTTACAGCTGTTATTTTGCGGTGGTTTGATAGCATAGAAAATAACTGTAGGTTAATCAGTTTTACCCACAACATTGCATTTCGCCACTGTGAGAGTGAAGACTACAGTGTGAGACAAAGCCTATTAATGATAATTTTAAAGTATAAGAAACACTTTATTCAAATTGGCACACGTCTCTAGCACGTCATGCTCTGCTCCTCAAACTTCACACTGATCTACACCTCATTGTCTCTGCAAATCATCTACATCCAAGTATCTAAAGATTGTTAAGACTCCAAACTGAATTTATGACAAATTGACTGATTTGGTTTGTTTTTCAGCTATTCTGTGACCAGATATTCTCCAGTGCTTCATTTAGTAGTTGCCAAAACCTTCTGGATGTGGAATCCTTCACTAAAGTCTGTATGGCTGATATGTGCAACTCTAAAGAAAACGTTGACTCTGCCCTCTGCAAAACCATCTCAGAGTACTCCAGAGAGTGTATCCATGCAGGTGGCCAGCCCCAACAATGGAGAAATGCAACGTTTTGCTGTAAGGATGCTGTTATTTGCCTCATGTTTTGCATTTTGTCTTTGATTGTCACGGGTACAGCAACATTGAAGTGTTTGTCCCTTCAGATATGAACTGTCCATACAACATGGAGTTCTTGGAGTATAGCAGTTCATGTACTGACAGTTGCTCCACCCCTCATGCCAGCCAGACATGTGACAGTCACTACAGTGATGGCTGCCGCTGCCCTGCCGGTATCCGTACACATTTCACACTACAGTGCAAACGCTACATGCAAGCATATGCTGTCTCAATCATGTCTCATTCACAGACATAAAACCTGACAGTCTCTCCTCTCCCTTTCAGGAACGGTCTTTGATGACATCAGTAACACTGGCTGTATCACAGTGGATCAGTGTCCATGTCTGCACAACAACAACGTCTACAAGTCAGGAGAGTCCTACTCTTACACTTGTGGATCATGGTAAGATGAAAACTCGGGTGTACATATAAATACAACGGAACAAGAGTTCAGTTGTTCACTTGAGGCTACATTTACATTGCTATGTTTTGGTTTAAAAATGAATATCTTTTGCTACGTTTACACCTCGCATTCACATTGCTATGGCGTTTCAGAGCCCCTAATCGACCAAACACTTGCAACTGGCAATGTTTCACTGCCTGGTGGGTCATGATGTCTCATTCTCTGAGACTAAGCTACTAAGGTTACCATGGCAACTACCAGCAGAGTATACATGCTGGGCCCACTTCGCACGTGCAAGCCCAGTATACGAGAATGTTGATGAGATATGCAGTTTGTGCGTGTAAGTTTTAACGGAGAATAATTCTTCTACTGGAGTTAAAAACATGTGTATGCACAATGTTCGCTTGTGGCTCAAAACTCTGCTTAAAAACCAAAACGAGCAATGTAAATGTAGCCTAGTTATTTATTTGATAACATTTTAGATAATGAATAAAATCTGTGTTCACATCTTTTTACTTATTTCATCTTTAATGATGATTGAAAAAAACTCATAATAATCTACAAAATTAGGATTTTTTTTCTTGTGTGTGCCATGCTAACATTATAATAAAGAATAGGGACGACTATGGGATGACTACAAGTGCTAATGCATTTAAAAAACATACAACTACTTCAACCCTTTTTACAATTACATTGTAAGTGCATCTTGTTTGTTTAAATCATTAAGTCACAATTTTACTTGCACAGTGGATATTTACGTCAACATAAAGTCCTTTGTTTTGTTGTAGCATCCAAATCCTGACTTTCCCTCTCTGTTCACTGTAGCTGTGGATACATATAATATGCATTCCTCCTTGGTATAAGCATGTATCTGCCACATTAATAGCTTTATAATATCATGTTCAGTCTGGTCTCTGGCCCTCAGAGAATTTTTTTTCTTTCTACTTAATACATTGCAGTTAAGGGGTAGAGTGTGTACCCCATATAGGCTGAGTCCTTGACAGCGGTCTGGGTTCGATTCCGACCAATGGCCCTTTGCTGCATGTCTTCATCCCCCTCTCTCCTTTTTCTTTTTTTCAAGCTAACCTATCAATTAAAAGCCATAAAAGCCCTAAAAAACAAAAACAATAAATGAATTGCAGTTAAATGCATTGACCTTGAATTTACAGCATTAGAATAATCTTAAGTATGGGTTGTTTTTTTGAGTGGCTACAGCTGGAAGGCTCATCTGACGGTCCATGCAGATTGTAGGATTTGCTGTTACATAAGTATATTTATGGGTATGTGGAGGGGAGTGAGACAATGTCAATAATGTTCCTCTGTATTAGTATGTTTGCATGAAACATGCTTCAAACGTGACAGATTGCAATCTGTGCATAGTCATGCATCACGGACAATTGGTACAGATGCTGTGCTTCGCTTATTACATCCAGCCTAATCTGCCTATTTAATCTTCCTTCCTCCTGCATACACCTGTTCTGAAGTGATGCACTGAGCTGAGAGAAAAATGGTTGATGAAATCACTGTAGTAACGTAATTTTCACCAGATCAGTTATTACACTGATTACACTGCCGCTGTTGCTGCTGATTTTTTTATTTTTTTTTATTCCTGGCATGTGTGTGTGTGTGTGTGTGTGTGTGTGTGTGTGTGTGTGTGTTCACAGTGTTTGTGAGAGTGGCCAGTGGACATGTACGGAGGAGAACTGTCCAGGAACCTGCTCTGTGAAGGGAGGAGCCCACGTCAACACCTTCGATGGAAAAGTCTACACCTTCCATGGGGACTGCTCCTACGTGCTGGCTAAGGTAACACATATCATTATCTGCAACCCTGCTAGTATATCATCACATATATGTACACAACAGAGTTATACCACTGAATACCAGAAGCATGGATTGATAAACCATCTACACAGAGAATGACAGACATAGGCTAGACATTTTGGTTTAAAAATCTTTTGCTACATTTATGCCTCACGTCTGCACTACTCTGGCGTTTCTGAGCCCCTAAAACGGAGACATTTGGAAACACTGCTGTCCCCATTTTGGTTGGAAAACTCTGGGGTTGCTTGCAGAAATGGAGACCTTTAGAATCGATGGCGCACATCCGTCATGACTTCCAGAGATGTATAGTAACAAAGTAGAACTACTTCACTACTGTACTTAAGTACTAAAAGGCTGTAGCCGTAAACTACTGGAGTATCATTTTTTTTCTCCTACATCCACTTTTACTTCAGTACATATTTTCGATGAGTTTAATACTTTTACTCTGATACATTTTTTATGTGCTGCATCGTTACTCGTTACAATTATAAAAATGTTACGAATCGTAGATGGCTCTGTCACCAGGTTTGATGAAGCTGGCTCATTATTGAGCGAATCAAGCGATCAAGCTGTCTTATAAGAAGCATTGAGAACACTTGAGCTTTGTTAGTTAGTTTTGAGATGGAATAACCCTAAACGCCACCTTCAACACCTTCAACTTGGAGTGATCGTGGCGGTGAGGGTGAGGAAGGAGACCACCCCTGGCCCTACTTAGGGTCCATGTTTTCATTTGTCGGAGTTAAAGACAATTCATATAGAATGAAGTGCCTACCCAAAAGATTGCGAAATAATGGCCTTCAAAAATTCACCGTTGAATTTGAAGAAACATATCAAGGTAAGTTACAAATATAATACACAAATGGCACACCAGCTTGAGCTATCAGTAAGCGCTAGCTAAATAACTACCTGCAGTTCATGACATGCTGTGGTGTTGTACATTCCTGTCCTTGTACTGCTGCTGCAGCCAAAGGAATTATGAGTGTCCTTTAGGCTAAACATTTGAAATAATATAAATAATATGATATTCAAACTTTTACCTGCTTTCATTAATAACTACATAACACAATACTTTCAGTACTTGAGTAGTACAATTTTAAAATAACTACTTGCAATAAATAATAAAATGTTGAATACTTTAATACTTCCACTTAAGTGTGGTGCTTAAAGAGCACTTCAACTTCTACTTAAGTCACTTTTTTGATAGAGCACTTGTACTTTTACTCAAGTCTGGGTCTCTAGTACTTTATACATGTCTGGTTAGGTAGGTTTATATACCTTTCAGTAGTCTCGCATTGTCAGACCTATCTCCACAGGCTGCAGAGGAGGGTCTGGCTAGTCCACACAACATTCTGGGATAGGAGAAAAAATATGCTCTGGTTCAGTGGCATTTATTTAAACCAATCACAATTGTCTTAGGCGGTGCTAAGCGCCGGACAGAGCAACAGTGCCTCTGCAAAATAGCCTCTAAGAACTTGTTTTGGTAGAACATGTGTACGTTCCAAAAAAAACAGATTCAACAGATAGTTTAGCTAGCTGTCTGGGTTTACCCTGCAGATATCTGAGGAGCAGTTAACAATAGTCCTCATAAATCCACTGGAGTTTAGAATGCCACCACAAAGAAAGCTGAAGGTGAGGGACATTCGTCAGAACCTCCGGCAGCACCGGAACAATCCCGTAAAATATATATAGTTGCATATAGATTAACCTTTCAGTAGCAGTTCCACCTCGTTGTCAGTCCAAGCTAATCCCTGTTCTTACTTTTTTGCCATTGTTTTTCTTTCTCCAAAATATTTTCTGTATTTTTCAACTTTTACATCCATAATTTTGAACCACATAAAAACATTGGATAATCTGCTTCATGTTTACACCGGCACATGTCCAGTGTATATGAATGGTCATGTAGTAACCAACAGGTCTGCAGCATAATAAATCCAATAGATTCAAAACCCCTTTACAGCAAAGTCATAAATCTAATTTTAATTCATCTAAATAGTGACTGTAATAACATTGCATATATTGCAATCTCTGTGTAAAAAAACACAGACACACACACACAGGCATACACACGTATGTGTCCAGCAAGGCGCATATCAGCAGGTTCACACGTTAAAACCTCTAGAGAAAAAAAAGCTTATCTTAAGTTTTTTTCTCTGTGCATCATCCCTGAGGAAATCAATTCCTTTGACCTGATATGGGCCTCTCTCTGTCGGAATGTCTGTTCTTGTGTTATTGTTGTTGGCAATTTGCTGGGATCTGTCATATCCTCCTTACCTTGTCCGTTTACAGGCTGTATGTTCAGCTGATTGGTGATTGTGATGACAGACACACATTCCTCACCAATGGATTACAAAAGGCGACAACATGAGAGCGAAACAAAACAGTTGACATTTTTTATAAGCCCGCATTTTGCCGCCTTGCCAAAGTGCTGCTCTAGGCCATAGCCTAGTATGCCTATACACGCTATCTCTGACGTATTTTACTGTCACCAATTTTCAGTCTTTGAATCATTGAAGTTCAAGTTGTGCCACAATGTATGTTGCAGCACGATAATGGCTCCTTATACACTGTGCTGGTGGATCTGGTCAAGTGCGGTCTGGCTGACAGTAGGACCTGCCTCAGAGCTGTAACTCTGGGTTTATACAGCAATTCAATGGTAAGTCCCCCCCCCCTTTACCTTTACTACTTACTTCACTATTCTGTCAGAAAACACACTGTTGAACATGATCCATGTATGCTACTTTTATATTTTGCATTGATTCCCATTTGTTTAGAGTGTGCTATTTGAGTTTTTATGGCTTCCTGATAATAACAAAGGTGTGCAACCCTCACCAAAAATGTGCTTCAAACAGGGATCAAACAAAATCTAAATTATTTGGAAACACTGTTGGACTCCTGTTTGATATGATGTGTCTTTCCACACACTGTCAGGTTGTTAAAATTCAGGCATCCGGGCAGGTCTATGTGAACCAGATTCTTTCTCAGCTTCCACTGTTTACACGTGAGTTACTTAAAATGATATTACAGAAGACACACAGCATGCTGAAAAAGTAAATAGATTTACTTAAGTAAATTAATCTATTTACTTAAGTACAAGTAAATAAATCTATTTACTTAAGTGCAGAATAAAAATGTTGATGTACATGTTTAAAGATGTTTATTGATCCAGTAGATGTTCACACCACATAAAGATGAGAAGATTAACGTGACAATGGCTACTATCCAACATGCAGAGAAGTTAAGCTCAGTACTTGTACCTCATGTAGCAAGCTGCTGTGGCATTGATTTTTTTTAATGTCTTCTGACTGCTGCAGCGGAACTGAGTGCCTTCAGTCCATCATCCTTCTACATCCTCATAAGCCTAAAGGTGGGCATTCAAGTGATGGTCCAACTGTCCCCCGTGATGCAGGTCTTCATCTCAGCTCACCCTTCACTCAAAGGAACAACCTCTGGTATGGCTCAACATATTTGTTTCAGCATCTGAAAAACCCATCCAGTATTTACAAATTATAATCAACTAGTTATATTCAGAATAAGGGTGTTTTATGTAATTCCACATTAACATGGGTATCTGTGGAAATGTGTGTCACCTCACCCAACAGGTTTGTGTGGAAACTTCAACGACATAATGAGTGATGACTTCAGGGTGATTAGTGGGCTGGTGGAGGGCACTGCTGCAGCGTTCGCCAACACATGGAAAACTAGAGCCAGCTGCCCCGACATTACAACGCACTTTGGACACCCCTGTCGTCAAAGTATCAGCCAGGGTACAGCTAGACTCTCCTCCAAAGTAGTCCACTTTCTCCAAAGTGGTAAAGTTCACCATGCCATTTTCAGAGCCTATAATGTTAAGTAGCTTTATTTCTGTATGTTTCTGTGTTTCAGAGAGTTATGCCGAGTACTGGTGCTCTAAACTAGCAGATCCCAAGGGAGTGTTTGCTCCTTGCCACTCGGTCATTAGCCCCAACATTTACCAAGATGTAAGAGTGCATACATGAAGTTGAAATGATAAATAATCTAAATTATTGACCCCTTAATAATGTGTCCATGTCCACTGTGTCTCCTCACAGAATTGCATGTATGACAGCTGTAACTGTGAGATAAGTGAGGACTGTATGTGTGCTGCAGTCTCCTCCTATGTCTACGCCTGTGCAGCTGCAGGAATCCAGCTCACCGGCTGGAGGGCGACCATCTGTGGTGAGTTAAACACTGTGGGCCCTATCTTGCACTCAACGCAATTGCCTTTGTACACTGACGCATGTATCATTCCTATTTTGCACCCGACGCACAGAGGACTTTTCTCTCCACAGACGCACATCGGTAAATTAGGGAACGTATTTTGCAGTTTCATAAAACAATTCCGCCAAAGACCAGGAAAGACCTGGTCTAAAGTCAGTGGCGCTAGTCTAAAGTCAGTGGCGCGTTATTCAGATGCTATTTTAGGGGCGCATGCTTGGCCATAATGTAGCGTGTGCACAACGCGCATACACTTTGCTTCTCTCATCTACACGGACGCAGCAGTTCCCATTTTTGCAAACCATACATAATTACAAGGAAAAATATTACTGAAAATGCGCTTCAGGTGTTGGATTGGTCAGGAGGCATTTTACAGTACAGTCCTCAAAAAGTCACAGCATTCTTTGTGGCTTGTTGTGTTTTACACAACTTTTCCATGAATCATGGATGTGTTGATGACATAAATGAGGAAATATTAGAGGACTTAAGGAGACGTGATGTTGAACTACGGTGGGATTGGACACTCCGGTGGGATCTGGTCCGGGAGTGGCAATGCGCTCCTGGTGGAGAATGAATGAGGGTTTCTGCCATGGAGTCAGAGAGTGATGGCCAGAGTCTGGAGATGTTTTTGAGATGAAAAAAGGCTGATTTGGTGATGAATTTCATTGATTGATTGATTGATTGATTGATTGATTGATTGAGTCCTTGAAAGAGAGGGTGGAGTCCAGGATTACACCAAGGTGGATGAGCTGAGTGGATGGTTTGGTGCTGATATAGAGCTGTGTATCAATGGCGTAGGAGTGGAAACTGAGACCATGTTGCCGGATAATCTGACCAAGGGGGAGCATGTAGATGGTGAAGAGCATGGGTCCGAGCACAGAGCCTTGATGCAAGCCCTGGTTGAATGGAGCTGGATCGGAGCAGGAGTTGCTAATGGTGTGTGAGAGGTAAGACTGAAACCAGGAGAGAGCTGTGATACCAAGGTGATGGAGAATGGTTGAATGGTATGGGAGTTTGTGTCAAAGGCTGCGTAGAGGTTGAGGAGAATGAGTATGCTGATGTGTCCAGAGTCAGCAGTAGTGAGTAGATCATTTGTGATTTTGATGAGGGCGGTCTCTGTACTATGATATGGTCTAAATCCTGACTGAAGGGGTTCACAGAGCTCATGGTTGGACATATGCTGATGGACTTGGGCAGTAACTGCTTTTTTCAGGATTTTACTTAGGAATGGAAGGTTGGAGATTGGCCGGTAGTTGTTTGCATCCTCTGGATCCGAACCTGGCTTCTTGAGGATAGGGGTGACTGAGGCAGTTTTAAAGTAGGTGGGTCCTACGCCAGATTCCAAGGAGCAGTTGATGACATCCACCATGATGGGACACAAGACAGGCAGACATGCTTTGACCAGGGCTGTAGACATTGGATCCAGGGAGCAGGTGGAAGCCTTGGCTTTTGTGACCAGCTTGTTCACTAGATGGTTGTCCACAGGCATTAAGGAGGAGAGGCAGCGCTGAGGCAGATGAGCAGGGGAGGGAGCAATGTCCTTGGTTGATTGTAATTAAAAGTTGATGGGGCACACACCAAGAGTTGCTGATGGATAAGATCCACTTTGGCCTGGAAGAAATCCAGGAACTTGGTGCAACAATCAGGTTCAACCGGAGGTTGGTGGGTGTCAATGGGGTGTAGCAGTCAGTTAATAGTGGAAAATAGCATTGTGGTGTGGTTTTGCTGGTTGCTAATGAGGGTGGTGTAATAATTTATCTTGGCTTTGGAAAGAACTTCTTTGTAGGAGCTCACATGTTCTTTGTAGGCCTTCAGGTGGACAGTGAGGTCAGTTCTTTTATAAGGTCTCTCCAGTCGGTGACCAGAGACTTTCATGGAGCGAAGTTCAGCATTGTACCAAAGAGCTGAGAGGTGAAGGAGAGGGTTTTAAGGAGGGGCGAGAAAGTCTAGGCTCAGAGACTGCATTGTTGTAGTGTGCTGCCATGGCGTCCACTGTGGTCAGGGCTGTTTTGGTGGTCAAGTGATCACTGATTTGATGTTTCAAAATGTAATTATACGTAAAGCATGATGATCAGAGACAGCAAGAGCCAGGCACTGTAGATGGAGGGGTGTAGTGCCGGTGGAGCACACAAGGTCCAATGTGTGACCTTTGGTGTGGGTGGGACTTTGGACATGCTGTGTGAAGTTGAGGTGTCCAGTAGAGATAGAAGTTTGGTGGCTAGTGTGCAGCTGGTGGATATTAAGCGAAGCGAAGGGGTCTTGAATCCCCCTGAATATCGGCTGCTCTAATTCACATTAAACTGAACATTTCCGTTGACGGTGAAGTGAGACACAGTGAATGGAACTTCTTTGGGAATATTTATGTTGACGTTCATGTCCTCATTAATCTTGTTTCCTTTTTGCACCGCTACAGTTGACACACCTGTAACGTTAAACATGTTGCAATGTAAGCTAACTAATTAGCGTTGTTGCCACAGCTGATAAATTATCCAGACTTCTTTCAGCGGATTGATAGCTGTCCTCCAGAGTGAACAGAACTGCCTCCATGGCAACGCTCTGCTATGCATGTCTGTTATCAAGAAATAACTGCAGAATGCCTTAGAATTCAACCACGCCATGTAATAAGTGATAATGATGCTGTTTACAAATGTTTACAATGTCTGGCTCCACCCCTGATAGAGAGAGAGAGAGGCTGGGTATGTAACAAACAGCTGATGACCTGCAAAAAAAGCTGCGTAGTTAATGAGATTTCATGAAATTATTGCTTAGTTTAGATGGCCAGTTGCAATTGACAACTGACAATTAACCTGCATGAAAAATCTGATTCATATAGCAGATTCTCATACTCTCATACTAATTCTCATACTAATCTTATCTCTCCTACTAGGCAAATTCAGTACATCGTGTCCAGCTGAGACAGTGTATGACTATAACATGACCTGCTGCAGTCGTACCTGCCGTTCTCTCAGCCAGGCTGACTACTCCTGCCAGACCAACTTCACCACAGTGGATGGCTGTGGCTGTGCCGAGGGAACCTACATGAACGAGGTGGGGCAATGTGTGTCCAGCGAAAGCTGTGCCTGCTACGATAAAGACAACATTATTCCTCCTGGACAGGCTGTCAGCAAAGATGGCTTCACATGGTACATACACAACTACTACTACTTATACTACTACACAGAGTGTAATCATGTCAGGAGTTGGGCATTTAGCAGTCAGCTTATAAACATCCAACACTTTACTTTATAGAGTGCTGTTAATCGAGAATATGGACAGGATATTGTGTTCCATTTTAGGGTAATAGCCTAAAATGGTTTAATACATTAAAGGTATACATAAACATAATGTACTTGGTAGACAATAGAGAGAATTATTTCTGGAAAAGTCATAGTAATAGAAACAAGCTAACATTAGCAGCTCTGTAAGTATTTTTGAGATGCAAATGTTAGCATACACCATGCTTACAATGACATGTGGTCGTAAACCAAAGTATTGGACACATTAAACTGTTGACCAGAAATTCATCCTGAGGGGAACACAAATGTCTATATTAAATGTTATAATAGTTTTCATAAAAAAAAGGAAAAAAATGGCGATCCATCGAACAGAGGATCACAGAAGTGTCAACAAAACAGAAGCAAAGCCTGTTGCAAAGCCTCCATGGCTTTCAATTGCATCTAAATAAAATCCAATCTTAACACTAATACAGTCAATTTAGCTAACTGTAAATGTGCTATGTGTGTATTAGTTGTTGTTGCAAATATGTAACATGATTAAAAAAAAATAAGGTAACTTAGCTTGAATTTTTATTTATTTGGTGTGACTACAAATACAACTTAAGTTAAGTAAACTGTATTATCCCAGTGGGGTGTAATTTGTTTTACAGCCAGCAGAGAATAAATGACAGCAGTTAATACACACAACATAACATTGGATGTGTGAACATTGGATGTGTGATAACAGGAAATTTGTTTTCCATTCTATCAATTCTGCCAACATGATGTGAATGTACCAATAAAACTTGCGAAGATATCACTGAGAAGAAAGAAAAAAAAATAAATAATAATAAAGGGGACAGTCAAAGGGCAAGCTAGAGGACATTGTTGCTAGTATACATCAATCACAGTATGTTATTAAGATTTAGGATGCTACTGTAGCTGATGACATTAACTATTTTTCTCATTTCCTGTTCTCACAGTGTCTGCAGACAAGGGGTTCTTAGCTGCTCAGGAGGGGCAGAACTACTACTATGTAGGTTTCCACATATGGACAAATACCTATAATTCCAATAACCTAGCGAGTTAAATGCTATTGTCTTAAAGGTGAACTTTGGGGGTTTTCAAATAACGAAATTACCCTTTAACTGTTGAATTCAATTTGTGAATAATATAATGAATGTTGAGTGTTCAAGCATTTTAAATTCTCTTCCACATCATGAAGCTTCAAAGCTGAAAGAAAAAAAAATGTCCTGCTGAAATACAGGGAAGACATCTGGAATTTTGACATGATCATAATACTCTTTATCATTTCCCAGCCTCACCATCATGTGTGGCCCCCATGGTTTACTTTGACTGCTCCACTGGTCAACCTGGGACCACTGGGACTGAGTGTCAGAAGAGCTGCAGCACCCTGGACATGGCTTGTGTAAGTACAGCATAGCACAAACACACTCACAGAAGTCAAACACACATGCACAAGCCCTGTTAGGCTCACAACCTCCTAATTTGTTTGGATACAGATCACTACAGGCTGTACATCTGGCTGCATGTGCCCTGATGGCCTTGTGTCAGATGGAGCAGGAGGCTGTATCAACGAGACCAGCTGTCCATGTCTGCACAATGGACAGGTCTATCAACCTGGGCAGACACTGAGTGTGGACTGCAACACATGGTTTGTACAGTGCCTTACATACACATTATAGTATGTACCTGCATTGGAATTCTCTCACAGAGGTTGCTAGCATAAAGAAAGATTTCAGATTGCATTTTAATTTAAAAAATTTAACAAACTAAAGAACAATCAAACAAACAAAACAGAAAACATCATTAAGTTAAAAAATGTATATATTAGCAAGCAAAAAAGCCCAATGCACATAGTTAAATAATATGTCTCAAGTTCAGGAACTTCTTTTTTTTAATGAAACTACATGAATACATGGACAACATTTCTGTAACCATAGTTTGGTTTATCATCCACAAAATTTCTGTTATGACTTAACCAAGTAATACAAATTGAAATTCAAAAACAAGAAGCTAATCATGTTATAATGCATTATAAAAAGATTATAATGTATTTTAACTATATAATTATAATACACTATGATCCTTAAATCCCTTATGACCATAAAGTATGAAGTATTATGATACTTGACCTTATAAGTCATTATAAAATACAGTAGTAGCAGTAGTTATTATATTTATAATCATAAATACTCAATATGCTATGTAAAGCATTATGAGTATTTATGAGTGCTTATAACTATAATTGTATAGTGAGCAGAGTATAATGCAACATACATGAAAAGTGTTACCACAATTTGCACAAGGGTTTTTGCATTCTAAATTTAGATTTAGTAAATAATAATTCCAGATGATTTTGCTGATGAAAAATAAACCCTTTAAAAAAATGCAATGTTTTTTTTTGCACAGGTTTTAATTAAAAGTTTGTGTCTGATGTGTGTCTCCCCAGCTACTGTAATGAAAGGAAGTTCACATGTACCACCAATGAGTGTGATGCAGTTTGTGGGATTTATGGCGACGGTCACTACGTCACATTTGATGACAAGAGGTTTGACTTCAATGGAGAGTGTGAATACACACTCCTACAGGTAAAGTGGCAGATGAATCAATAAATATATAAAACACAGTATTTCACATAAAAACAATGTATAGACTAGTACAAAAGTAATCCCTCTCAATCATCACTTATGACCTACTAGAAGTATGTGGTGGTGTCTGTATCTGCAGAGAGCATGCCCTCGATTTGATCTTTTCTTGTTATTTTGTGTGCGGGACGTTTATGTGCGGCAACAAAGAGCTTTTGCAGGTGTGCAGTAGAGCCCTGCGCGGGACTGTTTTCTTCATCCCGCTCCCGCTGAATTTCTGACCATTACTGCCTGCACCCGCAACGTGTGTGTTACACTCCCGCCCGCTCCCGCAATATGTATGTCCACTCCCGCCCGCACCCGCAAAACTCTGAGAATTTATGCCCACACAATAATAGAGATGCATTGATTTTGTGTCTTCTCCCGTCCCGCTTGAGAAAACACGTCATTTTATAGGTTAATAGGGAGAAGATGCAGGGAATGAAGGCAGGTGCTTGCTGCTGTGAGAGGGGGAGAAAGGAGCAGAGGATGAGGGGGCGGGCAGGCGGTGGACGGAGCCTCGGAGCTCCCTCGTCCTGGGAGCCTCAGACACACTGCTGGTGTCATAGATATAGGCTATAGTATAAACCATGGATGTATTAAAGGGGTGATAGAATTCAAAACCGATTTTACCTTGTCATAGTTGAATAATGACAGTTTAGTGGGTAACTAGGACATACATAGAACCTCAAAATCCCATTGACACCTCTATCCTCTGCAAATCTCACAATTTGAAACTGCCTCTGAAAACGGGAAAATCTCAACAAGCCGCCTAGTTGACGTCAACTCGGCAGCTCCTCCTCATTTGGCTCTAGTCTCTCTCTTTGTCATGCCCCAACATTTGCATAGGCTACACAACTGACCTGAGATCAGTTAGTCTTCTGACTCTAGGTCGGGCAGATCTCAGAAATTGTATGCTTTGTTCATCTGCTATTTTACCATTAAATTCACTTCTGAGATTTTTTTATGTGAGAAATATGGGCCTTTTTACGAAAATTGATGTCTAATTGCAAATTTTGTCAGTCGGAGTTCAGCGGGGTGCTGCCTGTGTAGCTGCCTCGCCGCCTGGCCTGTCTTCCTTCACAGACCCCGGCCTGCTGTGAGGTAGATTGAGCTCCGTCATGGCTGGCAGCCCACGGCACTCCATACCCGCACAAAGTCACCGTTTTGTGGGTTAATGGACTAACAAATGCCGCTGCCTGGACAGAGCTCCAGGGCCTGCAGCTCCCCTCTTCCTGCTAAATGCTAAATGCCCCCCGTGTGTGAGTGAGAGCGCGGTCAGCGAGCTTGTTACGCCAGCAATCTCTTACCACAGGTTCCAGTTAATCTTATAATGTGTGTAATTATAATGTGTTGAGTTATTTCAACAAACGATTGGTGAAATAAATGCCTCTTGTCCGCGAGTCTCATTGATAGAGCCTGCGGCTGGATGGAGCTAGCTCTATCAATGAGAGCTAGATAGCCTCCTCTTAGAATTCCTCTGAAATTCACAAAAAAATTATAAAATTGAAATCGGACACCATTGTACCATGTAAACCTATTCTGGTACAACCTTAAAATACAATTATTAACCTGAAAATGAGCATAATATGGGCGCTTTAATCTTTGCAGAGGACTAATGGAACAAGACAGAGCAGCCACAGTGAGATGCAGACAACAGGCTGCATTGGGATTGGGTCCCGCGGGACGCTTTATAAGACCTCGGGGTAGAGGTTTTATAAGTGGCGTGATGAAATTCAAACTGTAAATATACTCCGAAAATGAAGCTAACAATCCGTGACTTGTAGCTACACATAGCTAGGATTGAAGGGACAGTCGCACCTAACGAAACCCTTACAGTTCACAAATATTCATTAACTTGAAATTGGACACCGTTGTTAGCTTTATAAGACCTTTAGGTAGATGTTGTATAAGTGGCGTGACGAAATTCAAACTGTAAATATACTCGAATTACGCCGAAAATGAAGCTAACTATCCGTGATTTGTAGCTACACATAGCTAGGATTGAAGGGACAGTCGCACCTAACGAAACCCTTACAGTTCACAAATATTCATTAACTTGAAATCTGACACCATTGTTAGCTTTGTAAGACCTTGGGATAGCTGTGATATAAGTGCCGTGACGAAATTCAAACTGTAATTAAAGCTGCGAGCAGCGATGGACGGGCCCTCGCGCCTCTGTGCGCGTCAGGGTTACCGGCGGACGCCGCTCCTTGCGACCGTGCATTCGCGCGGCACTCAGACGCCGCAAACCGGCACCAATGAAAAGGGAACTCCCCGCCGAGTTCAACGACACCTCACACAAGACTCTACATCATACGGTTCATTAGCTGTGAAAAGGGGCGTGGCTAAAGCATAGGGGGCGGGTCAAACCATCACCAATGAAGAAGGAAGTCTCTGCTTAGTTCAATGATACCTCACACAAGGGTATACCTTAAACAGTTCAAATGTTATGAAAGGGGGCGTGGCTTAAGCATAGGGGGCGGGCCAAACCAGGACCAATAAAGAAGGAACTCTCTGCTGAGTTCAATGACACCTCACACATGACTCTACCTTAAACGGTTCAAATGTTATGAAAGGGGGCGTGGCCTGAGTAACTGGGCGTGGTCATATTATAGGGGCTGGCTCAGTATCACATGTAGACCACACATTCTGAGTTTCATGCAAATCGGATGATGTTTGTCATATAAGGCATATTTCATGTTGCCAGCGGGGGTCGCTATGACCAAAAGTCAATTTTGGCCTGTAGGTGTCCTCAGGCCTGGACCATTGTCCATCCTGAGAAATTTCGGGCAGATACGACAACGTACACTCAAGTTACAACAACTTCTTTGTTCATCGCTAAACACTCAAAATGGCCGCCACGCCCACACCGTCTGATGAAAAGTTTTTCTTTTATTAACTTTTCATTGTTAAGGTGTTGGGATGGTACAGACCAAGTTTGAAGTCCATCGGATGAAATCTCTAGGAGGAGTTCGTTAAAGTATAGCACCTTGACTTTTAGGCCTACTTCCTGTTGCCACTAGGGGCGCTATGACTTTAAGTAAATATCGGCCTTTATTTGTCCTCAGGGTTGGACTCTTATGAATCCTGAAAAGTTTCGAGGTAATCGGACAACGTACACTCGAGTTACACCCACTTCCTGTTTCGGCGGCAAAACGCACAAAATGGCCGCCCCGCCACGGCCACGCCCTATGACGAAAAGTTTTTCTTTTAACAACTTTTCATCTTTAACTTCTTAAGATGGCACAGACCGAGTTTGAAGTTGATCGGATGAAATCTCTAGGAGGAGTTCGTTAAAGTACGACATGTGGAAATGGCCAAAATCGCACTTTGAAATCAAAATGGCGGACTTCCTGTTGGGTTTAGGGTATGGCTCTAATGACGTTTTCTGTACATCTCGACATGTTACATATGTGTACCAAGTTTCGTGAGTCTACGTTAAACGCACTGCAGGGGCTCAATTTTCTTAACATTCTAGGGGGCGCTAGCGAGCCATTTTTGTGCGCCTATTCCCGAAACCCTTAAAATACGTAAATTTTCACGAGACTTGATGCGACCGCCAAATTTGGTGAGTTTTTGAATATGTTAAGGCACTCAAAAAGCCAATTCATTTGACGCAAGAAAGAAAGAAAGAAAGACGTTTTTTACGTGGTGGACAACACGAAAATGTGAACCAATGTATTTCAATGTGAAGCATATTTCATGGCCACAGAACGAAATTGTAGGGAGTAAAATAAAAAGCCGAAAATCCGCGTAGGGAGGTTGGTCGGGGTGGTGGATGGGTCAAACAACACAGGACTTTCACGCCGGAGACCGGGAATCGCGCCCCGCGTGTGGCAGTACCTTTGTCCCGCGTGTTGCAGTTCCTTTGTCGGCGTGTCCCGCGTGTGACGGTTCCTTTCCCCGTTCTTTTTTTTTCCTAACCCCAACCGTCTCGTTATTGTGGCGTTTCATTCCCCGTGTCCTGCGAGTGGTGGCCTGCGAGTGGCGGGCCGCGAGTGGCGGGCCGCGAGTGGCGGGCCGTGGCGGCCCGTTCCGTTGTTTTGGCCGGCGTGTGGCGCCTCATTTCCCTGATCGCGAGTAGCGGCCCGTGCCGTTGTTTTGGCCGGCGTGTGGCGCCTCATTTCCCCAAACAACACAGGACTTTCACCCGGGTGAGGCCGCCTCCCGGCGTCCTTTCCCCGGGCGCCTCCCGGCTTATGGAGCGACCTTTTCGGCCGCCTCCCGGCGACCTTTTCGGCCGACTCCCGGCGTCCTTTCCCCGAGAAAATTGGCGCCTCCCGGCGTCCTTTCCCCGAGAAAATAACGTAACAGTTACACGTAAAAAACTAGTATAACGTCTCCGTGAACACGTATCAATAGATTAAGAATAACGTCCATATAATAACATGTCCATATTTGAGCTTTATATTTATATATATATCTCGCATAAAAAAGTCTCAGAAGTGAATTTGGTAATGAAACATTGCAGTATTTGGAATATGAGATTCTGTCGCTTCTCTAATGTGTGTGTATTCGCTCAACCAATCAGCGCGAGTCTCTAATGTGTGTGTATGGGGGATTTGCTCAACCAATCAGCGCGCGTCTTTAATGTGTGTGTATGGGGGATTCGCTCAACTAGTCAGCGCGCAGCTCACCTAAATATTCATGACCATACCATATTTGGAAGAAAAGCTTTTGTTACAAATAGGGCCAAAACACAGGGATGCATAAGGGCCAATAAAATATCAACCAGGCCATTTTCAGCCCAACCAATGTTACATACCCCATTAGGAGACCATAAGGAACAGTGTGAAATACCCTATATAATCATTCTATCACCCCCAATGAATGGTATAAACTCAGTCAGTATATATATGTATATCTATGGTGTCTGCTGGCGTGGGAGGGTTCCAGGCTACATCCCGATCCCGCTGTGTTTTTTTTTAGCTGCCCGCTCCCGCCCGCAGCAAAATTTAAACCGCCCACTCCCGCGAGATTTGCGTTGGGTCCCGCGGGACCCAATCCCAATGCAGCCTGTTGTCTGCATCTCACTGTGGCTGCTCTCTTGTTCCATTAGTCCTATGCAAAGATTAAAGCGCCCATATTATGCTCATTTTCAGGTTAATAATTGTATTTTAAGGTTGTACCAGAATAGGTTTACATGGTTTAATTTAAAAAAAAACACCATATTTTTGTTGTACTGCACAGCTCTCTCTCACTGCTGCAGATCCTCTTTTCACCTGGTCTTTGTTTAAAGTGATGGTTCGGAGTAATTTACCCTAGGGTCCTTTGCACCATGACCTCGAGCCAAACACCCCCCCAGAAGCTTTTTTCACCTGGGTCTAACATTGGGCGAGTTAGCGTAGAGTAGCGTTAGCCGCTGAATAGCTTAGCGCGGGGCTAATGGACCCACGTTTGTATCTCTTAAATGACCCCACTCATAATGCCTGAAATGATACCAAAGGTCTACACTAGTATATATAGGTTATGCACTCATAAAATTATGGATTGGAAAGTTTGTAAGTACACCAGAAGTTTATGTAAATAACACTTGCCTGCTGGCTTCTGCTCTCTGCTGTTGTTGTTGCTGCTGTGAGACCAGTGCTTAGGGACGTCTACAAATTACAACACCGAAAAGAGATGCAACAAAAATATTTTTTAATTTAACTTATTTTTTAAAGTAAGTGCTGTAATATAACTAGCAGGAGACAAGTAATAATTGAGGTAAGTTTGGAGACATTACCTTATTTAATCATTAAATGAATACATATTTTTGTTGTATCTCTTTTCGGTGTAGTAATTTGTAGACAGCCGGGCAGCCCTAAGCACTAGTCTAACTGCAGGTAGCAGCAGCAGCAGCAACAACAGAGAGCAACAGAGAGCAGGCAAGTGTTCCTAAACTTCTGGTGTACTTACAAACTTTCCAATCCATCGTTTTATGAGTGCATAACCCATATGTACTAGTGTAGACCTTTGGTATCATTTCGGGCATTATTAGTGGGGTCATTTACGAGATACAAATGTGGGTCCATTAGCCCCTGCGCTAAGCTATTCAGCGGCTAACGCTACTCTACGCTAACTCGCCCAATGTTAGACCCAGGTGAAAAAAGCTTCTGGGGGCGTGTTTGGCTCGAGGTCATGGTGCAAAGGACCCTAGGGTAAATTACTCCAAACCAGGGGTCGGCAACCTTTTTCATATGAAGTGCCCTTTTCAAAATTTGTTGTTTATTAGTGTGCCATGTTAACATTAATTTTTTTTTATGACATCGCATCAAAATGTAATATCCAGGGAATCTGTAATAATCAGGACCTTGGAATTATTATTATTATTATTGTATATTATTATTATTATTATTATTATTATTATGGAAACATGGTTTTAGTATGCAGTCCTGATTGGTGGAAAATGGGCTGACAAAAATATCACTGTCAAAGAGCCTGAAGGAAAAGTTGTGGAAAAGCCCAGCTTTAATGACGAATGGACTGATAAGCAGGTCCTGTATGCCTCATTTTCAATGAAACGATGCTGTGGCAAAATAATAATAACACAACCAGCATCATTATCAAGAATGAAGAACAGGAACATAACGATTGCGTCATTCACGTGCATATTAAGTAGCCATATGTATTTGTTTTGGTATTATAATGCGTCCATATTTACTGCTCCAGCGGAGAGGATGGTTTCTTCAGACAGCTTAAGTTTATAAGAATTTGTCCAAATTTCAAGATTCCCTGCACACTCAGATAAACAGACTACAAACCGACAGCTTTTCTTTTAGCTTGTTTTGTAAAAATTACCTATTTGCAGAGTAGAGCTGTGTTTGCGTAAAACAAGAGTGCGGTGGACAAGAGTGTACTGAGCAGACAGAGCAGATTGAAAATTCGCTTTCTACATGTTGATGGCGGTCTACACAGGTGAGTGCATTGATAAGTATTGACTTTTAACTCACAAAGGTTTAATTGTAGCCTCCTTACAGTAACGAGACTAGCATTAGTTCATCTGCCCCAGCGGCCGTTGGTAATCCTCTTTGTATTGTGCCCAGTCAGAGATATGAGTCAATCAAACTACTGTAAATAACAGGTTGCGCACAGGCGCCGATTTATGTTTTCCTCCGTGGGTGCTCACACGCGCAAACCCTTAAAAAAAAAAAAGTAGTCAAAAATGTTTGCATTTCAGAACCTCAGGAAATGGACAGCGGCCGACACGAACACACACGCCGTAAAGTAAGCTATCTTTCAACTCAGGACAGCGCCACTTCTCACAGATAGGATTGGAGATGAGAAGTTTAATCAGCTTCATGGGAAATTATAAATCAATGCCACCGACATGACCAATCACACTATGACAGACGCTCCACTTAGCACCACCTGTAATGTTTAATATAAAATTAATGTAAAAATGAGCTCGGAACACCCACGGTATCGGCACCTATGAGGTCGGACACTGTGAACGTTGTAATTTGGCATGCGGATGAGAGAGTGCTTCAGCATTTCAACACATCAATAACTCTCTTGCACACATATTGCCAGCGTGCCATTGGTTAAGGTCCCGCGTGCCCATGGTGGCACACGTGCCTAAGGTTGCCGACTCCTGCTCCAAACCATCACTTTAAGGCGAGACACGGTAGGCAAAAACATCGTTTTTTTTCACTGGTCAATTTTGAGATTTTCGGCTATTTGTGTTCAGTAACATGTCTTCTTTCAGACATGTGGTGAAAAAAAGTCAAAAATACACATTTAGGTCTTTATTTTACTATACTTTGTCTGTTAGCGTCGGTAGATTTCTCCTAAATTCAACAAAAGTTTATGATCTAAATCATCCCGCTGCTCCGCGATCGCTGTCTGCACCCTATACTGTTGGAAAGCTCTCTCTCTGCTCTACAAAGCTGTCGGATCCAAATATGGTCATTTCCTTTTCATCAGCAACCAATCGTGAAAGTAAAAGGGGGGATTTAGCGCTAAATGCGCAATCTCATTGGCTGATGACAATTCCTGACAACGTGATTCGCTTAGAATGGTCACGTGACGCGCTCTGACATTTCCGCGGTAGTTCAGAATGTCAAAATAAATGCGTCGAAAACGGTCGAAAATAACCTCAGAGAAGACGAAAACAGTTGTTATCAGCAAGAAGACACAGCAGGGGATTACAAACTATGACAGCAGAGGATGAAATACCTTCACATAGTACGCCGATGTGTCAACTATCGTTCAGAAATCAGGAGTTTTCAGACAGCGGAGGTAATCAGACTGACTCTCTCTCTCTCCCTCTCTCCAAGCAGTTTACAGAAATGTATGGCCTACATGTCATATATTAAATATGTAGGTGACACATATATACTATTCTACTATAATTACTATAAAATACTAAACAAATCTGTAATTTTGGGATCCTAAGTGGTTGTGAGTCCCTCAGGCTGTGGCAGGCAGATCCATATTTAGTTGTCAGTAGAGCTGCTGTCCCCTCTCCTAGGAGAACTACCAGCTTCTTTTCTGGTGTTAACTTTTTTTGGCTATTTTTCTAAGGTGTAAATCTCCTAGTGAAGATAATTTTTCCCAGTGGAGGAGGAAGTGCACCTTTGTCTGACCCAGTTGGTGGTCACTGAGCCTGTCTCTCTCTCTCTCTAACCTGTCTGTCTGACCCAGTTGGTGGTCACTGAGCCTGTATTTAGTCAGGATCCGTCTCTTCTACGTATCTCTGACAGTGTGAAAATGTGTTTAATAACAATTTAGTCTTCTTTGATTGCTCTCTCCAATGTTCTAAATATTGGTCTTTTGAATGATTCATAAGAAGCTCATCCCTGTGTATCACTGGATGTCCAGTGACATGGAGCAGCATGGAGGCACTCAGAATGACAACGCACGCCTCAACTTGGTTATATGGGCCCAGTGTCCAAAAACTGCAGCCATGAAGGCTATTTCTACATTCACTGAGGGTGCCTCTGCCATGCTGGCTGTGATGGAGAAATTGTGGCTTCAGAGCACAGACTGTTAATGCAATAAAGGATGACGACATGGTTAGGATCTCAAAAGCCAATAGTGTCCATACCGCCAGTGCAAAGCGGAGCCTTAAAAGTGTAAGCACAGCCAAAAAAGTGAAAAGACACCAGGCCAGCAGGAGATGGAGGAGGGCCCTACATATGGTACTGGCATGGATATGTAGACTGTAAACTAACTTGGGGGAACTAGGCTGTGTAATGGTTGTTTTCTGTCAGTTTGAAGTTAGTGATGTAATGGTCTTCAGTTGAAGGCCATGTTGATGTGTTGTTTTGGATGTTATGATCAGTGATGGATGAAGCAATAATGAGTTTTGGATGTTAAACAGTGAGATACATGGATCTTACTTGGACCTGAAGGGATATGTGTCTGTAATTCATGGCTTTCATTAGAAATTAGTGGAATTTTGCTATAAAAATCTTTAAAGCCCGTTTTCTCAAAATGACTTTTCTCTCATACTCCAAGAACGAAATCTCCACTTCAGTAGCACCTTTTATACACCAAACTTTCCAGTAGAGATGTTCAGATACCATTTTTTCCCTCCCGATACCGATTCCGATACACGTCCTGTGGGTATCGGCCAATACCGAGTACCGATACCAGTGTGTTTAAAAAAAAAGAGATCATACTATGCCTGCATGACTGTGATATGATTATCATTTTGGTAAGGCCTGGCTCAGGTTAAACCCTTTATAAAACATGAATGAATACAGCAAATGGAAGAAATTTATTTTTAAATAGAACCGTATAAAACAGTAGTGAAAAAGCAACTTAAATATATGAATAATTATTTAAAAATAATAAAGTGCAGCCACAATATTGTAAAATAAAGGCTTTTAAATGTCTGAATAGAACAGTATAAAACAGTAGTGCAACAGCAAATAAATAAATATAGGAATAATTATTAAAAAAAAACATTAAGTGCAGCCACAATTTTGTAAAATCAAAAAGGCATTTAAATAGAACAGTATAGAACAGTCAAACAGCAACTTTAATGATTCCTTTTAAAAAAAAGTGCAGCCATTATGTACTAAAATAAAAAGGCATTTAAATCTTTAAATAGTGCAGTATTTAACAATAGTGCAACACCAACCTATAAAGTAAAAATAAAAAGAGCAGCAGCTACACAATAAATAATACTTTAAAACAAGTAGGCTACACATTGCAGTAGCATTTCAGCAATTTAGTATTGCTCATAATTTCAAGAGCAAAGGCAGATTCTTCTTCAAGAAGATGAGCATTTCTGCCCTCTCTCCTCCTAGCCTGTTCCTTCTTGCATCAACAATGTTGGACGCTGCACTGAACAGTCTCTCACTGTCAACACTGGTACAAGGAGCACAGAGAAACTTTGCAGCAGTGGCAGCCAGGGTCGGAAAACGAATTTGGTTGACTCCCCAGTACTGGAATGGGCTGTCTGAGCGTGGGACGTTTGCTCTGTCAAATATGTCTGTATTTGAACTTGTGTGCTTGTGCTACTTGCCCCACGTTCCTCATAATGCTCCTGCAGGATTTCCTCAAACAGGCATTTCAAGCTGCTCTTTGTGCTCCTGCTGCTGTCTGGCTGTGCTTCCATACGTGGAGCTTTATGGGGGTTTTCTGGCACTGTCTCTGCTCCCTCAGGTGTGGTCCTGCTCAGTACCGCCTCCATCTTCTCCACCTCTCGGGTCAGAGCATCCTTGGCATGCTTGATGTTGTCTGCTCCTGTGAAGTATCTAAAAACAATGACAAATAATAAATAAATGTCTTAATGTGTAAAATAGCAACCTCCTCCATACTAGTTTTTAGTGGTAACATATTAATGCAATAGTAATCAATAATAATGCAATATCTAGTTATCCAAAATACCATTTCAAAATTTTGTTTATAATATAGACTTTGAATAAAAAAAATATTAGAGTGGAGGAGCTAATCTGTTTGGTCAGTTCTTCAAATGGTGCCAGAACAGTGATTATTTTCTCCAGTAAAGCCCACTGGTTAGCCGTAAGGGTCACTGGCAGCTCGTGGTCAGCTCCATATGCTGAAATTGACCTCTTCTGCTCCAGTAAACTCTCAACCATATAGTAGGTACTGTTCCACCTCGTTGCTACGTCTTGGTGCAGACGTTTGATGGTCATTTGGAGATCTTTTTGAATATTCTCCAGGCGTGTAGTAGCCAGTGGCGAGTGTTTGAAATGCGCGACTATCTTCCTACCATTCGCCAGTGCATCACTCACACTTCTCTGAGACAGTAGCCCTTCGTGCACCACCAGCTGGAGAGTGTGGGCGAAGCATCCCAGACTTGGTACATCCATCTCGTCCATGGCTTTCTTCATGTTGCTAGCGTTGTCGCGCAAAACAACATGAACGTTGGACTTGGGGATTTTCCACTTTACTTGCATCCCCTCAATTGCTTCGGCAATTAATGTGCCAGTATGTGACCCTCGGAACTCGTTGGCGTGCAGCACCGCACTTCGAGGGGTAAATGTTGACTCACTGTCCACCCAGTGTGACGTTAAACTTAGCAAAGACATGGGGCACACGTCGGAGCTCCAAATGTCCGTGGTAAAGCTGATTGCCTGCACGTCTTTCAGCATATACGGAATGTGTTCCCTAACGGCCTCGTATAATTTGGGTAGCGCAGTTTCGGATATATATTTACGACCTGGCAAACAGTACCTTGGCTCCAAATGCTCCATTAATCGGCGAAATCCCACATTTTCGACAACAGACAGGGGTGGGTCATCCAGGACAATAAACTCAAAAATGTTGTCGGTTATCTTTGTTGCTTTTTGGCTGTCTTTAGGGAATTTATCTCGTCGCTGGAAGGCAGTTTCCAGAGTTTGCTGCTGCAGTTCGTCCTTCTTTTTCCCCTTTACTTTGGTAAATTCGTCGTGCTCTTTAGCGTGACGCGTCTTCAGATGTTTGATTAAGTTGCTGGTGTTGAAATTTTCAACACTCGTGCCACCCCCGGCCAACTTTTTTAAAAGCGGCGAAGAAGAACTGTGTCAGAGATGTCGGAGCTTTTATATGTCAGAGCTAACCAGTAAATGGATTCCTATTTCTAATAAAGTACGTGGTATCGGATCGGTGCCTGGACTCCAGGACTCGCCGATACCGATGCCAGCATTTTCGGCAGTATCGGAGGCATTTCCGATACTGGTATCGGAATCGGAACAACTCTACTTTCCAGTCTTGTACCTAGTTATATTATGAAGACAATTACAGAGGGATTTGTAAATATATTATTCCTAGCCTGATTTTATATAACATTTTATTCCAAAAAACATGGTGAAAATCGTTTTTTTTAAGGCTATTGACAGTATATTCTGATTTACAGGATAACAAAAGTAGATATCCATAAATCCCTCTGTAATTTTTTCCACATCTAATATGTGAACACAAAGAAAAAATAATTTTGAACCTGGCTTTATCCAATACTCAGATTTCGTTTTTTTAAATGTATGCAAATTAGCGCATTTTTCATTAGATAATGCCTAATTTGCATATTTAAACATTAAATTACAGAAAACTTGTAATACATTTTTTTCTCATCTTAGTGTAAGTAATCAACTGGCAGAGTTTCATGGTGATATCTGCTAGTTAAAAAAAATTCCCTATTCACCTGTAGTGTCTCGCCTTAAGCTACAGAGTGAGACCTCTTTCTCAGATGTAGATCATATCAGCTAGCGATCTCCATAGACAGTAAAAGAAAGGTTGTTTCTCCAACTTCGGTCAGTTACAAGGCAGGATTAGCTGGGAGACTTCTAAATGAGGGCGCACATGTAAGTAGTTTTTTTGTAGATTATGGTGAACTTGTGTGTGTTGTAGCAGTGCTTTGCTATTGAGAACGAGGTAGCATGCTAAGGCTAGCATGCTAAGGCTAGCATGCTAACGGTTGCGGTTAACAAGCTTGTTTCGGCTTGTGACGTAGAAAGCCGTGCAGATTTTGAACAGCTCACCAGGAGACTGAAGGCATGACACATTCAGAATCCGTATCTCACTCAAAACAGCATGGATGGATTTTTTTCAAAGTTTGTATGCGTGCGGAAGCACTAGTGACACAAAATAACACCCCAAATCCCAGAAAAAAGTGTTTTTTTCATAATATGGGCACTTTAAAAATGATCCACTAAAAAAAAAATGTCCATAGTGACCCTTGTCTTGTTAAAAGCAACCCTAATGTTTTGCCATTGGAACACAAAATTCGAAGCAGCAGCAGGAAATTAGCAGAAACAATATCCAGCCCAAGCTAGATAACGTTTCTTTAATTATCCTACAGCTGTATCCGAATACAGCTTTGGGAGAATTAAAGTGAGGTGGTTATCAGTGAGATTAAATTATGCGTGATTACATGCTGCATTTGACTCCTGTGAGGCCCTGAGGCTTAGGTAGACAATCTGAATCTAGTGCGTCAATGGCAGACTCTGCCACTATCAATAAACTACTATATAGAGAGGTATTTACTGAATGTAAATACATGTATGGCTATTGCAAGAAAAAAAGCAGACCAGTAATTGGTGATGGGGTTTAATTTTATGAAAAAACAAATTAGGGATTAGGTTGTCCAGTAATTGCATGTTTATGTCTTACTCAGGACTACTGTGGCACGGGTCAGAGCAATGGAAGCTTCAGAATTATCACTGAGAATGTTCCCTGTGGAACCACAGGAACCACCTGCTCCAAGACCATCAAAATCTTCCTGGAGGTAAACACAACACACGTACACTGTGTACATGTTCTGCCTCAAACACTACATCAGAATACTAATGGCTCAAAGGATAATCACTAAGGTTGGGACCTATTATTTTCTTATGATTGATAAGCCTTATAATTCCTTTGGTAAGTCAGCATTAAAATTATTTATTGATATATATTAATGTGATTACTTGTTCCACCTCAATTTCTGTAACTGGTACAGTCATACAATGTATGTTTATTTTATGTTGATGCCCACAGGATAATGAATTCCAACTTAAAGATGAGAACTTCCAGGTGATAAAGAGCAGCAGCCAGGTGATCCCTGCTCAGATACACAAGATGGGTATTTATCTGGTGGTGATGATCACACCAGGACTTGTGCTCATGTGGGACCAGAAGACCAGTCTTTTCATTAAACTCAGCCCGCAGTTCCAGGTAAAACATCAAGTAATGATTGACACTTGGCTTTTACACAAAGCATGTTGGTTAAGGCAGTTTCAGTCTGGCTTATGTCATGTCATGATACACCATAAGAATTTTCACAGACATGTCAGGACATTTCATTCCACAAAGCAACTTGCATTAATCAATACTTTTGATGAACATGTTGACTAACATAAGTAAAATAACTGGTATATATAATATCTGGTAATTTTCTTATGGAAATGTGGCTTACAATCGATCATATATGTTGCAATACTATTATAATAATATTTAGTAGTCAGCAGCTCTTTTGTGAATTTGTGACTTTTAAAGACAGGACGTGTTTGCACTTTATAAACTGGACAGCAAAGACATCACTTGAAAATGCTAAACCTACGCTTAAGGAGTGAAGGATATTTGAGTGGCAACAAACCAGCCTTACTCTGTACCAGTCTTATCATAGCAGTAAATTATGTTATTGGGTTCCTCCCTCGCAGGGTCAAGTCTGTGGCCTGTGTGGAAACTACGACGGCAACAGTAAGAATGACTACACCACACGTTCCCAGGAGACAGTGGCAGACGTTATAGAATTTGGTAACAGTTGGAAGATTTCATCCGACTGCCCAAGTGCCCAACTACTCACTGATCCCTGTGCCTCTAACCGTTACCGGGCAGCTTGGTCCCAGAAACAGTGTAGCATCATTACCAGTGTCACCTTCCAGAGCTGTCATTCAAAGGTAACTATGGTGATAGGGACATGGATACACACACTTGTGAATGCACATACACAATCATTATCACTTTAACTGGGAAATTATATAAATGTTATTGTTTGTATCCATCTATGGCACTAAGCCTTCATTGCTTTGCATGTTGATCAGTTCTGATCTGTTCAATCAAAACATTGATCCAGAGCAAAATCTCTTAAAAGCTAAATTTCAGATTGTTCTGATCTGTTCAATCAAAACATTGGTCCAGAGCAAAATCTCTTAAAAGCTAAATTTCAGATTGTCAAATATTGGGACAGGATATTCATATGCCCCAGTTGGTGATTCCTTATGATTTTACTGATACTACCAATGCCACTGTTGCTACTATTACTACAAGCCCAGGACATTTTTGTTACCCTCAACTTTTATTATTCTGCTAAACAGTACACTATTGTGTGTTCAAGGTTGACCCTGGTCCATACTTTGACTCTTGTGTGAGAGACTCTTGTGCTTGTGACACGGGTGGGGACTGTGAGTGTCTCTGTACTGCTGTCGCTGCATATGCCAAAGCTTGTAATGAAGCTGGGGCCTGCATTAAGTGGAGAACTCCAAAGATGTGCCGTAAGTTTGGCCACCGTGACACCAGGAGGGAATTGTAGGGAATTGTATCTTTAGCCAACATATTTAAATTTGTTTGTACTTATGCTAGTACTTATTTTTTCTCTTGCAGCTATTTTCTGTGATTTTTATAACTCCCCTGGTGACTGTGAGTGGCACTACAAGCCTTGTGGAGCTGACTGCATGAAGACATGTAGGAATCCATCAGGAAACTGTTCCAACCTCATTACTGCCCTGGAAGGTACTTTAGAAAGTTATTTTAGTTAGTTTTTTGTGTACTATTTTAGAATATTTAAAAAAATAAAATAAATTAAAGCTGCGAGCAGCGATGGACGGGCCCTCGAGCCTCGGTGCGCGTCGGGGTTACCGGCGGACTCCGCTCCTTGCGACCGTGCATTCGCGCGGCACTCGGATGCAGCAAATCGTCACCAATGAAAAAGGAACTCCCCGCCGAGTTCAACGATACCTCTCACAAGACTCTACGTCGTACGGTTCATTAGCTGTGAAAAGGGGCGTGGCTTTTGCATAGGGGGCGGATCAAACCATCACCAATGAAGAAGGAAGTCTCTGCTGAGTTCAATGATACCTCACAAAAGACTCTACCTTAGATGGGTCAGTATTTATTAAAAGGGGCGTGGCTTCAACATAGGGGGCGGGCCAAACCATCACCAATGGATAAGGAAGTCTCTGCTGAGTTCAATGATACCTCACACAAGGGTCTATCTTAAACGGTTCAAATTTTAAGAAAGGGGGCGTGGCTTGAACGTAGGAGACGGGCCAAACCCTCACCAATGAAGAAGGAAGTCTCTGCTGAGTTCATTGATACCTCACACAAGGGTATACCTTAAACGGTTCAAATTGTATGAAAGGGGGCGGGGCTTAAGCATAGGGGGCGGGTCAAACCATCACCAATTAAAAATGAAGTCTCTGCTGAGTTCAATGACACCTCACACAAGACTCTACCTTAAACGGTTCAAATGTTATGAAAGGGGGCGTGGCCTGAGTAAGTGGGCGTGGTCATATTATAGGGGCGGGCTCAGTATCACATGTAGACCACATATTATAAGTTTCATGTAAATCGGATGATGTTTGTCATATAAGGCAGATTTCCTGTGGCCAGGGGGGGGCGCTATGACCAAAAGTCAATTTTGGCCTGTAGGTGTCCTCAGGCCTGGACCCTTGTCCATCTTGACAAATTTCGGGCAGATACGACAACGTACACTCAAGTTACAACAACTTCTTTGGTCATCGCTAAACACTCAAAATGGCCGCCACGCCACGCCCACACCCTCTGACGAAAAGTTTTTCTTTTAACAACTTTTCATCGTTAAGGTGTTGGGATGGTACAGACCAAGTTTGATGTCCATCGGATGAAATCTCTAGGAGGAATTCGTTAAAGTATATCACCTTGACTTTTAGGCCTACTTCCTGTTGCCACTAGGGGGCGCTATGACTTTAAGTAAATATCGGCCTTTATTTGTCCTCAGGGTTGGACTCTTATGAGTCCTGAAAAGTTTCGAGGTAATCGGACAACGTACACTCGAGTTACAACCACTTCCTGTTTCGGCGGCGAAACGCACAAAATGGCCGCCCCGCCACGGCCACGCCCTATGACGAAAAGTTTTTCTTTTAACAACTTTTCATCTTTAACATCTTAAGATGGCACAGACCGAGTTTGAAGTTGATCGGATGAAATCTCTAGGAGGAGTTCGTTAAAGTACGACATGTGGAAATGGCCAAAATCGCACTAATTTCGAACTTTGAAATCAAAATGGCGGACTTCCTGTTGGGTTTAGGGTATGGCTCTAATGAAGTTTTTTGTACATCTTGACATGTTACATATGTGTACCAAGTTTCGTGAGTCTACGTTAAATGCACTGCAGGGGCTCAATTTTCTTAACTTTCTAGGGGGCGCTAGCGAGCCATTTTTGTGCGCCTTTTCCCGTAACCCTTAAAATACGTAAATTTTCACCAGACTTGATGCGACCGCCAAATTTGGTGAGTTTTTGAATGTGTTAAGGCCCTCAAAAAGCCAATTCATTTGACGGGAAAAAAAATAATAGAAAGAAAGAATAATAATTCCTTCAGTTTCAATAGGGCCTTCGCCGTTGTCGGCGCTCGGGCCCTAATTAAAGCTGCGAGCAGCGATGGACGGGCCCTCGCGCCTCTGTGGGCGTCGGGGTTACCGCCGGACGCCGCTCCTTGCGACCGTGCATTTGCGCGGCACTCAGATGCCGCAAACCGTAACCGATGAAAAGGGAACTTCCCGCCGAGTTCAACGATAGCTCACACAAGACTCTACGTCATACGGTTCATTAGCTGTGAAAGGGGGCGTGGCTAAAGCATAGGGGGCGGGTCCAACCATCACCAATTAAAAATGAAGCCTCTGCTGAGATGAATGATACCTCACACAAGACTCTACCTTAAATGGGTCAGCATGTATGAAAGGGGGCGTGGCTTAAACATAGGGGGCGGGCCAAACCATCACCAATGAAGAAGGAAGTCTCTGCTGAGTTCAATGATACCTCACACAAGTGTTTACATCAATCGGGCCATTAGTAATAAAAGGGGGGCGTGGCTTGAACATAGGGGGCGGGCCAAACCATCACCAATGAAGAAGGAAATCTCTGCTGAGTTCAATGATACCTCACACAAGGGTCCTACCTTAAACGGTTCAAATGTTATGAAAGGGGCGTGGCTTATGGCATAGGGGGCGGGCCAAACCATCAACAATAAAGAAGGAACTCTGCTGAGTTCAATGACACCTCACACAAGACTCTACCTTAAACGGTTCAAATTTTATGAAATGGGGCGTGGCCTGAGTAAGTGGGCGTGGTCATATTATAGGGGGCGGCTCAGTATCACAAGAGACCACACATTCTGAGTTTCATGCAAATCGGATGATGTTTGTCATATAAGGCAGATTTCCTGTTGCTGACGAAAAGTTTTTCTTTTAACAACTTTTCATCTTTAACATCTTAAGATGGCACAGACCGAGTTTGAAGTTGATCGCATGAAATCTCTAGGAGGAGTTCGTTAAAGTACGACATGTGGAAATGGCCAAAATCGCACTAATTTCGAACATTTAATTCAAAATGGCGGACTTCCTGTTGGGTTTAGGGTATGGCTCTAATGACGTTTTTTGTACATCTTGACATGTTACATATGTGTACCAAGTTTCGTGAGTCTACGTTAAACGCACTGCAGGGGGCTCAATTTTCTTAACTTCCTAGGGGGGCGCTAGCGAGCCATTTTTGTGCGCCTATTCCCAAAACCCTTAAAATACGTAAATTTTCACCAGACTTGATGCAACCGCCAAATTTGGTGAGTTTTTGAATATGTTAAGGCCCTCAAAAAGCCAATTCATTTGACGGGAAAAAGAATAATAGAAAGAAAGAAAGAATAATTCCTTCAGTTTCAATAGGGCCTTCGCCGCTGTCTGCGCTCGGGCCCTAATAATTCCTTCAGTTTCAATAGGGCCTTCGCCGCTGTCGGCGCTCGGGCCCTAATAATTCCTTCAGTTTCAATAGGGCCTTCGCCGCTGTCGGCGCTCGGGCCCTAATAATAGAAAGATTAATTCCTTCAGTTTCAATAGGGCCTTCACCGCTGTCGGCGTTCGGGCCCTAAATAATTCCTTCAGTTTCAATAGGGCCTTCGCCGCTGTCGGCGCTCGGGCCCTAATTCCTTCAGTTTCAATAGGGCCTTCGCCGCTGTCGGCGCACGGGCCCTAATTAGGGTCCTACGGGCCACGCCCACTTTGACCAGTAAGTACCTTACTGTAGGGGTGGCCTCATGAGTGGCCCTAGATGGTAACCATCAAATTTTGTAAAAACTTAGCTACACAAATTTGTTTGTGCGTAATATGTGCAAAAAAATTCTTTGGATAACTTTCTGGAGATGCTTACCTTTTGTGCAGATCGGTCGCACGGTCTAGGAGGAGTTCGGCAAAGCGATTTTTCACGCATAAAAGTCTAGGCAGAAAGGGGCGTAGCCTATATCAGGAGATCCAGCTGGATCCAGGGAACGCGAAGATATATGGTTTTAAATAAGTTTTCGTGCATTCTAACCCCCCTCAAAAAATGCAACGAAGGAATCGGAAAAATGATCTGACGAAAAACAATAGGCTCCTTCGCACTTTCAGTGCAAAGCACTTATAATTTTATTTTTACAAAAGTACTTTTTATCATAAGCATTCTACTTTGTTACATTTCAAGTAGCAAAAGTCCTGATAAACTGTGTGAGAATGGAACAAAAGAAAGAAGATAAATCAGCTGCAGCAACGTCCAACTTCCCACTTGGAAATCATATGTTATAAAGGTGCCGAGTTCCCATGGAGTTCACAGGCCAGGACTAGCACTTACGTTAGTGCAAAAATTACCAGTGCAATCATCGTCAGCGATGTCCGCATTTAACACACCACAGAACAGAGAGGTATAGTGTTTTACAACATGTTAACACATATACAGTATGCTACTAAACTGAAAATGATATGAGAGAAGATTAGCAATGATCCCTGGTGCAGATTAATTAAAGTTACTCTCATTACTGTAAGTGCAACAAAAGCTTCGGGAGTAAAAAGCCAATACTTTATCAACACTTATCTGTTCAATAGGCATGTAAAAAAGTGAAATTTTTCATCTGCTTCGTTCGTCTCATCCGCTGTTTTACACAAGCAAAGGGACCTACTCTGCAAATAGTGAATTGTTACAAACAACATAACACAAAAGCTGTTTATGTAGTCTAACTCCGGATTTCCACTGGATGCATAACGACTGCGGACCGGCTCCGTTGCGTGTCTGCTGCGTGCTCTGCCGTCCGTCAATACCCACCAGGTCTGATTTTGTTGCGGCATAGCTGCGGCCATGACTGACAGCTGTAGTCACGAGGACCCACAAGTTCTCGCAAATTCAGGTAGAATAGAACCACAAGACCAACAACAGTTAGTTTCCATCCAGAGGAGTAGAGGGGAAACAACTCTGTGCTGTGTTTTCAAGGTGTAGTGCAGGGAGATATATGATCCGTGAGTACGGTGTATTTTATTCTGAAAATTAACGGGATGTTTATTTTGCTTCTGTGCTCGACTTCCTGTCCCGCACTATCTGCCGTGTGCTGATTGGTGCGGAGCTCTCCGGCGTCCGGCAAAAATAGAAGCTCTGCAAATCTGTTCCGGAGGGCTGCGGACCGGCGGAGATGTGCCGGAGTCTGAACGCAGCCGTTATGCAGCCAGTGGAAATACACACACTGACTTTAATGGAAACCTAATGACACCCCCGCCGTTTCGGATCCGTTCCGCAGCCGTTATGCATCTAGTGGAAATCCGGGGTAACTGTTTATCTTGCCACGGAGATTGAAATTTGGCCAAGTCTTGTAATCTTAGCTGCTGGCAGAAATAAACCAGCTTCGCCTCTTTACGGTAAATCCACATGGCTAATTACTATGTAATGACGTCATCGGACCTTGAGATGATGTCTGCATTCTTTATTTTTTCTAAACTTCACTCAGTATTTTGATGTTAGAAATATATTTATTGACAATAGCTCAGGGAATGTCCAGTACCTGGGCACCAAGCTTTCTGAAAATGTGTTAGATATTATTGTAGCTGAACTTGTGCTGAATGGTACTTGTTACATTTGTTAAAATTGAGAAAAAAAAAGAGATCAGAGGATACCAAAATCATCTGAATCTGAAAATACCCTAAGATCCAAGAGGGTTAAAATCACATGTAGTTATAATTATCATTATTCTACCTTAAAATGAAGGTTGACCACCTGCATCCGCAGTGGAGTTTATATTGTTTGTTTGTCCACGTTGTCTGCTTTGGTGATGTTGTTCTACTGTGTTCTACTGATTCTAAAAGAAGTGTTCTACTGATTCTAAAAGAAGTATATCATTTATATACTTATATATACAGCCATACAGTTCTTTTTATTTATTGTCGGTCATTTTTGTTTTATTGTCTCAGTCTCTTTTCTGGTTATTTCTAGTGAGGCGTCACACAGGAGGGTGGTTGTATATTTATAATTGTAAATTATTTGTATATGCAGGCTGCAAAGTGCATCTATCAACTTACACTGTTCCACTTGTGTATAAATTGACATCTAACGCAATTTAAAAACAAAGGCCACGCCCCTTGCCCTTTAAGTCCGATTGACTTAGAATTTCTCACACATATGCAACTCAACGTGCTCTACAAAAAAGCCTCCTGGACCATAAAGGTCCGACATGATGGATTCTTTGCTAATTTGCATAATGTCAAAAATAGTAAAATGAATAGCACTTTGTCAATTTTAATTATATCAACACCAACATTAGTATGCAGATTTGCAGGACTAAGATACACATTTGTACTATAAATGAGCAAGATTGGCCTAAAACCATTGCTGCCATCAATCAAAGAACTTCGCAAAGGGCAAGGCTTAACAGGAAATTGGCCATAACTCACTAACAGTTTGTCTAATAATAAACATACCTTTAGTCCGTCTTGAGGAATAGGGCTACACAACGATTTTAGGCATAATCCATAGAGGGCGCCAAAAATATTACAAATATGTAGTATGTATGGACGGAATTTCACCAACCCATGGTCTGCGGGTTAGTAATACCCAGGATCTGAAGTGTCATATTGATTGGTGCATGTGGGCGTGGTCTTTTTAGCATTATATGCTAAATTATGCCTTTTCTCAAGTTACTGGGGGCAAGAACATAAAATTTGTCACTATAACTTATGGTAATGTGCTAATGCTTCCCATAAAACATGATGCCATTTGGCCTGATGGTGGCGCTATAACTTAAGGCCAAAACTTTGAAATATGTATATTCCACAAGTACTTTTACTCAAGTATAATGTCTACGTTGACTCTTACGTTAAGACTCTTAACGTAACAGTAGTTTTACTTGAGTACAATATTTTAGTACTCTTTCCACCTTTTGAATAGTGAACCATGTAGCTATACTTGTATTTCTACTAAGATTAATCAAAATGTTATAATGGTGTTGCAGGGTGCTATCCACAGTGTCCCCCCCCCCAACCCAGCCCTACTTTGATGAAGACACCATGAAGTGCACTGCTTTGGACCAATGTGGCTGCTATGATGACATAAACACCCATTACAGCATTGGAGAAAAGGTTCCATCGAACAACTGTTACACTTGGTAGGTCTTTTTGTCACACTAAGGGCTTGGCACACAGTAAGCAATGATGCATAGTACCACATTTGGACATGCACGCCGTGTAGTGGTGTAAAAGAACAGAGAGAATGCATCCTTACTCGGACTAATCAGCTTAGGCCATATTGACAGACCAATGAAATAGTTGATTTGATTTAATTAGACTTTATTGCCCACCTTAATGGAAATTTGTCTTTGACTTCTCCGACAGATATACATCAATAATACCAATTTTAAATTACATTAAAATACACACAATTAACAGTACAACTCTAATACCCTCAACAAGCAACAACAGAAATGGAAAACAGTGCAGACGATTAAGATAAGGTTTGTTCTTTTCTCAAAGAAAAGCTTAACTCCAAGTCTTCCAGAAGACCGCTGTTCGCAGCAGCAGCAACCATAAGCCTGCCCACCGACTCTATACACGATGTGATTTGCCTGACCAAAATTTTTCCAGCTCGCAAGCCAACGCCTGCGAGCTGGCTGCAAAATAAATTTGCTGCCACTAGGGTGCGTCTAGATTTCTAGGATACATAAACTGCGTTTCGTTGGGAAATGTGGAGGATGTTTAACATGGGAAGTGAATGGAGGAAGATTTGGAACTATTGCCATTTGGAAGCTCACCGAGCCAAATGTATAACTCATGTAGCATAATTAGCACATTGCCTGAAACTAGACAAAAATGCTCACGAAACTTAAACAGCTTTTTCACAAAAACTGTAAAAGATATCAAAACACTGAGCACACCCTGAATACCTGAATATTTTGTGAATGGTTTAAAGTTTGTCACGTCTGTAGGTGAAAGAATGTAGGAGGAGATACATTTTGAAGCAGAAGAGGATTTGAAGGATTTGAAGCTTGCTCTCATTGACTTTAATATTTAAAAATAGTAGAAAAACCATTGAAGAAGTCCCATCATCTGCTGAAAGAGCTGAACATTTTAAAAGTTGAATGGTTTTAATAGTTGAACGTATGCAGAAGTTACGGATGACCAAAAAATTTACGGAATAATAATAAATAAAGAAACGAATAACAATAGTGGGAATGCTGCTGAATCAGCATTCCCACTAATTACATTGACTATGAGTATTTTGCTAAAAGAAAACTCCACTGGAACTGCAAGCAGTTATGACGGGGTCCAAGCCTCCCAGCACCAGTCGCCCCCGATGACCCGGGGAGCGTGTGAAAGCAGGAGCGTGCGAAAGTGGGACCCTTAGCGTAATGCTGTCGAGGCAAACGTCGGGAAATATTGAGAGATGTGAAAACTACTCAAGTACTGAGTAACTGTTGAGTAACGTCTGATCTATTTTCTAACAAAAAGCATTCAATCAGACGGACAAAAATACTAAATAATCATCTTTAGGCAGATTATAGTTCATCCAATCAATAAAATAAATTAAAATGAATTAATTACAAAATAGCTTAAATTAAAATAATCCAGGTAAATTCAAGTAGGCTACTTAAAAAATAAAATAAATAAGATAATAAAAAATAAATAAGCACTAGTAACACAAATTTCCAAACATTAATAATTTTTTACCAGGCTCTGAACAAGGGCCTAGAACAAGGTAATGGAGCTGCTGTTTGGCACTTTTACTGAGGTAACCATGCTTTCATTATGAAAGCATAATGAAAGCATGGTTACCTCTGAACTACGAAGCAAGATTTGGCATTAACGAGGTAACATCAGGTTCACCAGGATTTTCTGTATAATGAATGTGGATGAGAGAGAGAGAGAGAGAGAGAGAGAGAGAGAGAGAGAGAGAGAGAGAGAGAGAGAGAGAGAGAGAGAGATGCGCACATACCAAAAACATATGGACACCTGTTTTTATAAATTTGATTTGTCTCACGATGGCTTCCCACTACCAGGGTTGCAACTGAAATAATAGGCTTAAGAAACAACAGTTTATGGAAAGCACAAGTGTAATCATGGTCAGATCTTGGTCCTGACTGATGGGGAAGTGATATTGATAATAAGCGTTGTGATTTACACACAGCGTCGGCTATATTTTTTGCCAGCTTTCTTCTTGTTTTAGGAAGCAGCGACTGTATTGCGTTTTGCCTGTGAAACTGTGTATGTGTTCTTCATATTTATGTAGATTTATAGTTTGCTCTTCTTATGTAAAATATGCGGCTCTGGTAGAGGTTTGGATTGGGAAACCCTGGGTTGACTGAACTAGTTGATTGACCGCGGTTGTTAAGTTAGTGAAGTCGGGTAACTGAAATAAATCCAGTCCATGTTGATCTGAATTGGTAGTACAGATCTCAGAGCTGTTCCTCCTCGTCTGTGTCTGCATTGCCGACAGTTGATTCTGACATTATTGTTTTTCTACGACTGTAAAACTAACCCCATTGACATAGGCCCATATATAGACTAACCCCGCCCCGCCCATTGACATATGGTCCCGCCGCTGAGATTGAGTATGGTGACGAGACTGCACCACTATGATTGATTGGTGAAACACAGTCACGTGGTAGAGCCTTCAGCGGAAGTCTCTCTCTCTCTGTCAAAATAAAACATTAAAAATAAGACGTACGCGGAGGGGATAAAAACAATGACGCGTAGAAAACCAAAGAGGTAAAAAGAAAAGTAACGAGCTCATTGTAGCCTAATGTAGCGGAGTAAGAGTACAGTTTCTTCTTCACAAATCTACTCAAGTAAAAGTAAAAAGTATAGAGATTTATAACTACTCCTAGAAGTATAATTTTTTCAAAAACTTACTCAAGTAAATGTAACGGAGTAAATGTAACTCGTTACTACCCACCTCTGTCGTTGACTATAGCACTCCAACCTCAATTATAGCACCCCCTAAAGGCCGATCATCACCAAATCTGGTATATAGCCACAGAGTGGCATGTCGAACAATAATCTCAATAATCTGTATGTATTAGCCCTATGATTGACTGGCGAAATGCCCAATTTCTTTGAAAGAATTACACTTATCCCTTAAGAACACAAATGAAGATAAACTACCCTGATATGGCATACCGTCTGAATTGTTGCTGCACTTCTGGGATATTTATACAGTCTGTGGAACATGATTGTTTCATGGTCACATGAATATTGCTTTTATTTTCTTTTGCCCCAAAAAGCGGAAGGATCTGTGTTCTAATTATTGCCCTTTTTTATTTATGCAAATATTAAGTTCTGCTCCTATTTGTGAGCCTCATGGTTGGCTAAATACATGAATAAACTGATACAGTTAAATCAGTCATGCTTCCTGAAAGGTCATCTGGCAGAGGACAATATTTACAAGCATTTTATACATAAAACACAGGGCATGGTAACTTTGTGCGGCTTTGTTACTTGATGACCAGAAGGTGATTGTGTGGAGTGTCTATGGATAGTTTTAGAACAATTTGGTTTAGGGAGAGAGTTTAGTATGGTAACTTTTATAAATTTGAATCCTTCTGCCATAGTCTCTATAAATGGTTTACATTCCCTTCCCTTCCTTTCTATTTCAAAGCTCCTGTACAGTCTCTGGAATAAGATGCAACTACAATGTAAACTGTAAGTAAAGAAGTAAACATATACACTGACTTTATGTATTTATTAATTTAGACACACGCGCACACACACACACACACACACACACACACATATATATATATATATATATATATATATATATATATATATATATATATATATATATATATATATATATATATATATAATGGGTGAATGTTCTAAGAAAATTTAAAACATACTTTTGATCTGCAGCTTGCACATGCTTCATTAATGGAAAAACCTACAAATATGGGGCAACCATATACAACACCATAGACGGGCTAGGACACTGCATCATAGCTGAGTGCGGGGCAAATGGGACCATAAACAGAAGTATGTACCCGTGCCTACCTACTACCACAGAAAGTCCAACAACTACCCCCCTTTTACATTCAGCACAGTTGGAAAGACAACTTCAGGTAAGAAACTCTATGCAACCACCCTAACCACTGATTTTTGCTTTTATATTCGCGATAACTGGTGGAAATGTTTTAAGACAAATGGAAATTACAAAACAAAACACAAAAAATACAAACATTAGTAATGTGGACAATTATATGAAATTAATTATAATATAATAATTATATATAATATATAATAATAGTAATAGTTTGTCTGATTTCACCACAGTTGTTGTTACTACGTCCACATTGGGAACCACATCCAAAACTAAACAAACAACAACAACGGGAAGGGTTGAGACAACAACACCACCAAAAGTCACCACTGGCCCAGTAAAAAGCTCTACCACAGCTGTTGTTGAAACTACCACCTCAGTGCCAGGTGTCACAACAACAAGCCCTGAAACAACAGTCGTAACATCAAAAACTACCTTTGGTACCACAACTATTATTGTACCATCACCCACAACTACAGAAACCACAACCAAATCTGCAGAAACAACAGAATCAGAAACCACAACAGCAAAGATTGCGACAACACCACCTAAAGAAGTCTCCACTGGCCCAGTAACAAGCTCTACCACAGCTGTTGTTGAAACCACCACCTCCGTGCCAGTTGTCACAACAAAAAGCCCTGAAACAACAGTCGTAACATCAAAACCTTCTGTTGTTACCACAACTATTACAGTACCCTCAACAACATCTCCAGAAACCACAACCAAATATGTCGAAACAACAACATCAGAAACCACAACAGCAAAGATTGCGACAACAAAACCACCTAAAGAAGTCACCACTGGCCCAGTAACAATCTCTACCACAGCTGTTGTTGAAACTACCACCTCCGTGCCAGGTGTCACGACAACAAGCCCTGAAACAACAGTCGTAACATCAAAACCTTCTGTTGTTACCACAACTATTACAGTACCCTCAACAACATCTCCAGAAACCACAACCAAATCTGCAGAAACAACAGAATCAGAAACCACAACAGCAAAGATTGCGACAACAAAACCACCTAAAGAAGTCACCACTGGCCCAGTAACAATCTCTACCACAGCTGTTGTTGAAACCACCACCTCCGTGCCAGGTGTCACAACAACAAGCCCAGAAACAACAGTCGTAACATCAAAACCTTCTGTTGTTACCACAACTATTAAAGTACCGTCACCCACAACTACAGAAACCACAACCAAATCTGCAGAAACAACAGAATCAGAAACCACAACAGCAAAGATTGCGACAACACCACCTAAAGAAGTCTCCAGATGGGTCAGCATTTATGAAAAGGGGACGTGGCTTAAACATAGGGGCGGGCCAAACCATCACCAATGAAAAAGGAAGTCTCTGCTGAGTTCAATGATACCTCACACAAGGGTCTATCTTAAATGGGTTCAGAATTTGTAAGAAAGGGGGGCGTGGCTTGAACATAGGGAGGCGGGCCAAACCATCACCAATGAAGAAGGAAGTCTCTGCTGAGTTCAATGATACCTCACACAAGGGTATACCTTAAACGGTTCAAATTGTATGAAAGGGGGCGTGGCATAAGCATATGGGGGCGGGTCAAACCATCACCAATTAAAGGAACTCTCTTCTGAGTTCAATGACACCTCACACAAGACTCTACCTTAAACGGTTCAAATGTTATCAAAGGGGGCGTGGCCTGAGTAAGTGGGCGTGGTCATATTATTGGAAGCGGCTCAGTATCACATGTAGACCACATATTATAAGTTTCATGTAAATCGGATGATGTTTGTCATATAAGGCAGATTTCCTGTGGCCAGGGGGGGGCGCTATGACCAAAAGTCAATTTTGGCCTGTAGGTGTCCTCAGGCCTGGACCCTTGTCCATCGTGACAAATTTCGGGCAGATACGACAACGTACACTCAAGTTACAACAACTTCTTTGGTCATCGCTAAACACTCAAAATGGCCGCCACGCCACGCCCACACCGTCTGACGAAAAGTTTTTCTTTTAATAACTTTTCATCGTTAAGGTGTTGGGATGGTACAGACCAAGTTTGAAGTCCATCGGATGAAATCTCTAGGAGGAGTTCGTTAAAGTATAGCACCTTGACTTTTAGGCCTACTTCCTGTTGCCACTAGGGGGCGCTATGACTTTAAGTAAATATCGGCCTTTATTTGTCCTCAGGGTTGGACTCTTATGAATCCTGAAAAGTTTCGAGGTAATCGGACAACGTACACTCGAGTTACACCCACTTCCTGTTTCGGCGAAACGCACAAAATGGCCGCCCCGCCACGGCCACGCCCTATGACGAAAAGTTTTTCTTTTAACAACTTTTCATCTTTAACATCTTAAGATGGCACAGACCGAGTTTGAAGTTGATCGGATGAAATCTCTAGGAGGAGTTCGTTAAAGTACGACATGTGGAAATGGCCAAAATCGCACTAATTTCGAACTTTGAAATCAAAATGGCGGACTTCCTGTTGGGTTTAGGGTATGGCTCTAATGAAGTTTTTGTACATCTTGACATGTTACATATGTGTACCAAGTTTCGTGAGTCTACGTTAAACGCACTGGAGGTGCTCAATTTTCTTAACTTTCTAGGGGCGCTAGCGAGCCATTTTTGTGCGCCTATTCCCGAAACCCTTAAAATACGTAAATTTTCACCAGACTTGATGCGACCGCCAAATTTGGTGAGTTTTTTGAATATGTTAAGGCCCTCAAAAAAGCCAATTCATTTGACGGGGAAAAAAAATAATAGAAAGAAAGAATAATAATTCCTTCAGTTTCAATAGGGCCTTCGCCGTTGTCGGCGCTCGGGCCCTAATTAAAGCTGCGAGCAGCGATGGGCGGAGCCCTCGCGCCTCTGTGGGCGTCGGGGTTACCGGCGGACGCCGCTCCTTGCGACCGTGCATTTGCGCGGCACTCAGATGCCGCAAACCGTAACCGATGAAAAGGAACTCCCCGCCGAGTTCAACGATAGCTCACACAAGACTCTACGTCATACGGTTCATTAGCTGTGAAAGGGGGCGTGGCTAAAGCATAGGGGGCGGGTCCAACCATCACCAATTAAAAATGAAGCCTCTGCTGAGATGAATGATACCTCACACAAGACTCTACCTTAAATGGGTCAGCATGTATGAAAGGGGGCGTGGCTTAAACATAGGGGGCGGGCCAAACCATCACCAATGAAGAAGGAAGTCTCTGCTGAGTTCAATGATACCTCACACAAGTGTTTACATCAATCGGGCCATTAGTAATAAAAGGGGGCGTGGCTTGAACATAGGGGGCGGGCCAAACCATCACCAATGAAGAAGGAAATCTCTGCTGAGTTCAATGATACCTCACACAAGGGTCCTACCTTAAACGGTTCAAATGTTATGAAAGGGGCGTGGCTTATGGCATAGGGGGCGGGCCAAACCATCAACAATAAAGAAGGAACTCTGCTGAGTTCAATGACACCTCACACAAGACTCTACCTTAAACGGTTCAAATGTTATGAAAAGGGGGCGTGGCCTGAGTAAGTGGGCGTGGTCATATTATAGGGGGCGGCTCAGTATCACACGTAGACCACACATTCTGAGTTTCATGCAAATCGGATGATGTTTGTCATATAAGGCAGATTTCCTGTTGCCAGGGGGGCGCTATGACCAAAAGTCAATTTTGGCCTGTAGGTGTCCTCAGGCCTGGACCCTTGTCCATCATGAGAAATTTCGGGCAGATACGACAACGTAAACTCCAGTTACAACAACTTCTTTGTTCATCGCTAAACACTCAAAATGGCCGCCACGCCACGCCCACACCGTCTGACGAAAAGTTTTTCTTTTAACAACTTTTCATCTTTAACATCTTAAGATGGCACAGACCGAGTTTGAAGTTGATCGCATGAAATCTCTAGGAGGAGTTCGTTAAAGTACGACATGTGGAAATGGCCAAAATCGCACTAATTTCGAACATTTAATTCAAAATGGCGGACTTCCTGTTGGGTTTAGGGTATGGCTCTAATGACGTTTGTTGTACATCTTGACATGTTACATATGTGTACCAAGTTTCGTGAGTCTACGTTAAACGCACTGCAGGGGCTCAATTTTCTTAACTTCCTAGGGGGCGCTAGCGAGCCATTTTTGTGCGCCTATTCCCAAAACCCTTAAAATACGTAAATTTTCACCAGACTTGATGCAACCGCCAAATTTGGTGAGTTTTTGAATATGTTAAGGCCCTCAAAAAGCCAATTCATTTGACGGGAAAAAGAATAATAGAAAGAAAGAAAGAATAATTCCTTCAGTTTCAATAGGGCCTTCGCCGCTGTCGGCGCTCGGGCCCTAATAATTCCTTCAGTCTCAATAGGGCCTTCGCCGCTGTCGGCGCTCGGGCCCTAATAATTCCTTCAGTTTCAATAGGGCCTTCGCCGCTGTCGGCGCTCGGGCCCTAATAATAGAAAGATTAATTCCTTCAGTTTCAATAGGGCCTTCACCGCTGTCGGCGTTCGGGGCCCTAAATAACTCCTTCAGTTTCAATAGGGGCCTTCGCCGCTGTCGGCGCTGGGCCCTAATTTTCAGTTCTCAATAGGGCCTTCGCCGCTGTCGGCGCACGGGCCCTAATTAGGGTCCTACGGGCCACGCCCACTTTGACCAGTAAGTACCTTACTGTAGGGGGTGGCCTCATGAGTGGCCCTAGATGGTAACCATCAAATTTTTGTAAAAACTTAGCTACACAAATTTGTTTGTGCGTAATATGTGCAAAAAATTCTTTGGATAACTTTCTGGAGATGCTTACCTTTTGTGCAGATCGGTCGCACGGTCTAGGAGGAGTTCGGCAAAGCGATTTTTCACGCATAAAAGTCTAGGCAGAAAGGGGCGTAGCCTATATCAGGAGATCCAGCTGGATCCAGGGAACGCGAAGATATATGGTTTTAAATAAGTTTTCGTGCATTCTAACCCCCCTCAAAAATGCAACGAAGGAATCGGAAAAATGATCTGACGAAAAACAATAGGCTCCTTCGCACTTTCAGTGCAAAGCACTTATAATTTTATTTTTACAAAAGTACTTTTTATCATAAGCATTCTACTTTGTTACATTTCAAGTAGCAAAAGTCCTGATAAACTGTGTGAGAATGGAACAAAAGAAAGAAGATAAATCAGCTGCAGCAACGTCCAACTTCCCACTTGGAAATCATATGTTATAAAGGTGCCGAGTTCCCATGGAGTTCACAGGCCAGGACTAGCACTTACGTTAGTGCAAAAATTACCAGTGCAATCATCGTCAGCGATGTCCGCATTTAACACACCACAGAACAGAGAGGTATAGTGTTTTACAACATGTTAACACATATACAGTATGCTACTAAACTGAAAATGATATGAGAGAAGATTAGCAATGATCCCTGGTGCAGATTAATTAAAGTTACTCTCATTACTGTAAGTGCAACAAAAGCTTCGGGAGTAAAAAGCCAATACTTTATCAACACTTATCTGTTCAATAGGCATGTAAAAAAGTGAAATTTTTCATCTGCTTCGTTCGTCTCATCCGCTGTTTTACACAAGCAAAGGGACCTACTCTGCAAATAGTGAATTGTTACAAACAACATAACACAAAAAGCTGTTTATGTAGTCTAACTCCGGATTTCCACTGGATGCATAACGACTCGCGGACCGGCTCCGTTGCGTGTCTGCTGCGTGCTCTGCCGTCCGTCAATACCCACCAGGTCTGATTTTGTTGCGGCATAGCTGCGGCCATGACTGACAGCTGTAGTCACGAGGACCCACAAGTTCTCGCAAATTCAGGTAGAATAGAACCACAAGACCAACAACAGTTAGTTTCCATCCAGAGGAGTAGAGGGGAAACAACTCTGTGCTGTGTTTTCAAGGTGTAGTGCAGGGAGATATATGATCCGTGAGTACGGTGTATTTTATTCTGAAAATTAACGGGATGTTTATTTTGCTTCTGTGCTCGACTTCCTGTCCCGCACTATCTGCCGTGTGCTGATTGGTGCGGAGCTCTCCGCGTCCGGCAAAAATAGAAGCTCTGCAAATCTGTTCCGGAGGGCTGCGGACCGGCGGAGATGTGCCGGAGTCTGAACGCAGCCGTTATGCAGCCAGTGGAAATACACACACTGACTTTAATGGAAACCCTAATGACACCCCCGCCGTTTCGGATCCGTTCCGCAGCCGTTATGCATCTAGTGGAAATCCGGGGTAACTGTTTATCTTGCCACGGAGATTGAAATTTGGCCAAGTCTTGTAATCTTAGCTGCTGGCAGAAATAAACCAGCTTCGCCTCTTTACGGTAAATCCACATGGCTAATTACTATGTAATGACGTCATCGGACCTTGAGATGATGTCTGCATTCTTTATTTTTTCTAAACTTCACTCAGTATTTTGATGTTAGAAATATATTTATTGACAATAGCTCAGGGAATGTCCAGTACCTGGGCACCAAGCTTTCTGAAAATGTGTTAGATATTATTGTAGCTGAACTTGTGCTGAATGGTACTTGTTACATTTGTTAAAATTGAGAAAAAAAAAGAGATCAGAGGATACCAAAATCATCTGAATCTGAAAATACCCTAAGATCCAAGAGGGTTAAAATCACATGTAGTTATAATTATCATTATTCTACCTTAAAATGAAGGTTGACCACCTGCATCCGCAGTGGAGTTTATATTGTTTGTTTGTCCACGTTGTCTGCTTTGGTGATGTTGTTCTACTGTGTTCTACTGATTCTAAAAGAAGTGTTCTACTGATTCTAAAAGAAGTATATCATTTATATACTTATATATACAGCCATACAGTTCTTTTTATTTATTGTCGGTCATTTTTGTTTTATTGTCTCAGTCTCTTTTCTGGTTATTTCTAGTGAGGCGTCACACAGGAGGGTGGTTGTATATTTATAATTGTAAATTATTTGTATATGCAGGCTGCAAAGTGCATCTATCAACTTACACTGTTCCACTTGTGTATAAATTGACATCTAACGCAATTTAAAAACAAAGGCCACGCCCCTTGCCCTTTAAGTCCGATTGACTTAGAATTTCTCACACATATGCAACTCAACGTGCTCTACAAAAAAGCCTCCTGGACCATAAAGGTCCGACATGATGGATTCTTTGCTAATTTGCATAATGTCAAAAATAGTAAAATGAATAGCACTTTGTCAATTTTAATTATATCAACACCAACATTAGTATGCAGATTTGCAGGACTAAGATACACATTTGTACTATAAATGAGCAAGATTGGCCTAAAACCATTGCTGCCATCAATCAAAGAACTTCGCAAAGGGCAAGGCTTAACAGGAAATTGGCCATAACTCACTAACAGTTTGTCTAATAATAAACATACCTTTAGTCCGTCTTGAGGAATAGGGCTACACAACGATTTTAGGCATAATCCATAGAGGGCGCCCAAAAATATTACAAATATGTAGTATGTATGGACGGAATTTCACCAACCCATGGTCTGCGGGTTAGTAATACCCAGGATCTGAAGTGTCATATTGATTGGTGCATGTGGGCGTGGTCTTTTTAGCATTATATGCTAAATTATGCCTTTTCTCAAGTTACTGGGGGCAAGAACATAAAATTTGTCACTATAACTTATGGTAATGTGCTAATGCTTCCCATAAAACATGATGCCATTTGGCCTGATGGTGGCGCTATAACTTAAGGCCAAAACTTTGAAATATGTATATTCCACAAGTACTTTTACTCAAGTATAATGTCTACGTTGACTCTTACGTTAAGACTCTTAACGTAACAGTAGTTTTACTTGAGTACAATATTTTAGTACTCTTTCCACCTTTTGAATAGTGAACCATGTAGCTATACTTGTATTTCTACTAAGATTAATCAAAATGTTATAATGGTGTTGCAGGGTGCTATCCACAGTGTCCCCCAACCCAGCCCTACTTTGATGAAGACACCATGAAGTGCACTGCTTTGGACCAATGTGGCTGCTATGATGACATAAACACCCATTACAGCATTGGAGAAAAGGTTCCATCGAACAACTGTTACACTTGGTAGGTCTTTTTGTCACACTAAGGGCTTGGCACACAGTAAGCAATGATGCATAGTACCACATTTGGACATGCACGCCGTGTAGTGGTGTAAAAGAACAGAGAGAATGCATCCTTACTCGGACTAATCAGCTTAGGCCATATTGACAGACCAATGAAATAGTTGATTTGATTTAATTAGACTTTATTGCCCACCTTAATGGAAATTTGTCTTTGACTTCTCCGACAGATATACATCAATAATACCAATTTTAAATTACATTAAAATACACACAATTAACAGTACAACTCTAATACCCTCAACAAGCAACAACAGAAATGGAAAACAGTGCAGACGATTAAGATAAGGTTTGTTCTTTTCTCAAAGAAAAGCTTAACTCCAAGTCTTCCAGAAGACCGCTGTTCGCAGCAGCAGCAACCATAAGCCTGCCCACCGACTCTATACACGATGTGATTTGCCTGACCAAAATTTTTCCAGCTCGCAAGCCAACGCCTGCGAGCTGGCTGCAAAAATAAATTTGCTGCCACTAGGGTGCGTCTAGATTTCTAGGATACATAAACTGCGTTTCGTTGGGAAATGTGGAGGATGTTTAACATGGGAAGTGAATGGAGGAAGATTTGGAACTATTGCCATTTGGAAGCTCACCGAGCCAAATGTATAACTCATGTAGCATAATTAGCACATTGCCTGAAACTAGACAAAAATGCTCACGAAACTTAAACAGCTTTTTTCACAAAAACTGTAAAAGATATCAAAACACTGAGCACACCCTGAATACCTGAATATTTTGTGAATGGTTTAAAGTTTGTCACGTCTGTAGGTGAAAGAATGTAGGAGGAGATACATTTTGAAGCAGAAGAGGATTTGAAGGATTTGAAGCTTGCTCTCATTGACTTTAATATTTAAAAATAGTAGAAAAACCATTGAAGAAGTCCCATCATCTGCTGAAAGAGCTGAACATTTTAAAAGTTGAATGGTTTTAATAGTTGAACGTATGCAGAAGTTACGGATGACCAAAAAATTTACGGAATAATAATAAATAAAGAAACGAATAACAATAGTGGGAATGCTGCTGAATCAGCATTCCCACTAATTACATTGACTATGAGTATTTTGCTAAAAGAAAACTCCACTGGAACTGCAAGCAGTTATGACGGGGTCCAAGCCTCCCAGCACCAGTCGCCCCCGATGACCCGGGGAGCGTGTGAAAGCAGGAGCGTGCGAAAGTGGGACCCTTAGCGTAATGCTGTCGAGGCAAACGTCGGGAAATATTGAGAGATGTGAAAACTACTCAAGTACTGAGTAACTGTTGAGTAACGTCTGATCTATTTTCTAACAAAAAGCATTCAATCAGACGGACAAAAATACTAAATAATCATCTTTAGGCAGATTATAGTTCATCCAATCAATAAAATAAATTAAAATGAATTAATTACAAAATAGCTTAAATTAAAATAATCCAGGTAAATTCAAGTAGGCTACTTAAAAAATAAAATAAATAAGATAATAAAAAATAAATAAGCACTAGTAACACAAATTTCCAAACATTAATAATTTTTTACCAGGCTCTGAACAAGGGCCTAGAACAAGGTAATGGAGCTGCTGTTTGGCACTTTTACTGAGGTAACCATGCTTTCATTATGAAAGCATAATGAAAGCATGGTTACCTCTGAACTACGAAGCAAGATTTGGCATTAACGAGGTAACATCAGGTTCACCAGGATTTTCTGTATAATGAATGTGGATGAGAGAGAGAGAGAGAGAGAGAGAGAGAGAGAGAGAGAGAGAGAGAGAGAGAGAGAGAGAGAGAGAGATGCGCACATACCAAAAACATATGGACACCTGTTTTTATAAATTTGATTTGTCTCACGATGGCTTCCCACTACCAGGGTTGCAACTGAAATAATAGGCTTAAGAAACAACAGTTTATGGAAAGCACAAGTGTAATCATGGTCAGATCTTGGTCCTGACTGATGGGGAAGTGATATTGATAATAAGCGTTGTGATTTACACACAGCGTCGGCTATATTTTTGCCAGCTTTCTTCTTGTTTTAGGAAGCAGCGACTGTATTGCGTTTTGCCTGTGAAACTGTGTATGTGTTCTTCATATTTATGTAGATTTATAGTTTGCTCTTCTTATGTAAAATATGCGGCTCTGGTAGAGGTTTGGATTGGGAAACCCTGGGTTGACTGAACTAGTTGATTGACCGCGGTTGTTAAGTTAGTGAAGTCGGGTAACTGAAATAAATCCAGTCCATGTTGATCTGAATTGGTAGTACAGATCTCAGAGCTGTTCCTCCTCGTCTGTGTCTGCATTGCCGACAGTTGATTCTGACATTATTGTTTTTCTACGACTGTAAAACTAACCCCATTGACATAGGCCCATATATAGACTAACCCCGCCCCGCCCATTGACATATGGTCCCGCCGCTGAGATTGAGTATGGTGACGAGACTGCACCACTATGATTGATTGGTGAAACACAGTCACGTGGTAGAGCCTTCAGCGGAAGTCTCTCTCTCTCTGTCAAAATAAAACATTAAAAATAAGACGTACGCGGAGGGGATAAAAACAATGACGCGTAGAAAACCAAAGAGGTAAAAAGAAAAGTAACGAGCTCATTGTAGCCTAATATAGCGGGAGTAAGAGTACAGTTTCTTCTTCACAAATCTACTCAAGTAAAAGTAAAAAGTATAGAGATTTATAACTACTCCTAGAAGTATAATTTTTTCAAAAACTTACTCAAGTAAATGTAACGGAGTAAATGTAACTCGTTACTACCCACCTCTGTCGTTGACTATAGCACTCCAACCTCAATTATAGCACCCCCTAAAGGCCGATCATCACCAAATCTGGTATATAGCCACAGAGTGGCATGTCGAACAATAATCTCAATAATCTGTATGTATTAGCCCTATGATTGACTGGCGAAATGCCCAATTTCTTTGAAAGAATTACACTTATCCCTTAAGAACACAAATGAAGATAAACTACCCTGATATGGCATACCGTCTGAATTGTTGCTGCACTTCTGGGATATTTATACAGTCTGTGGAACATGATTGTTTCATGGTCACATGAATATTGCTTTTTATTTTCTTTTTGCCCCCAAAAAGCGGAAGGATCTGTGTTCTAATTATTGCCCTTTTTTTATTTATGCAAATATTAAGTTCTGCTCCTATTTGTGAGCCTCATGGTTGGCTAAATACATGAATAAACTGATACAGTTAAATCAGTCATGCTTCCTGAAAGGTCATCTGGCAGAGGACAATATTTACAAGCATTTTATACATAAAACACAGGGCATGGTAACTTTGTGCGGCTTTGTTACTTGATGACCAGAAGGTGATTGTGTGGAGTGTCTATGGATAGTTTTAGAACAATTTGGTTTAGGGAGAGAGTTTAGTATGGTAACTTTTATAAATTTGAATCCTTCTGCCATAGTCTCTATAAATGGTTTACATTCCCTTCCCTTCCTTTCTATTTCAAAGCTCCTGTACAGTCTCTGGAATAAGATGCAACTACAATGTAAACTGTAAGTAAAGAAGTAAACATATACACTGACTTTATGTATTTATTAATTTAGACACACGCGCACACACACACACACACACACACACACACATATATATATATATATATATATATATATATATATATATATATATATATATATATATATATATATATATATATATATAATGGGTGAATGTTCTAAGAAAATTTAAAACATACTTTTGATCTGCAGCTTGCACATGCTTCATTAATGGAAAAACCTACAAATATGGGGCAACCATATACAACACCATAGACGGGCTAGGACACTGCATCATAGCTGAGTGCGGGGCAAATGGGACCATAAACAGAAGTATGTACCCGTGCCTACCTACTACCACAGAAAGTCCAACAACTACCCCTTTTACATTCAGCACAGTTGGAAAGACAACTTCAGGTAAGAAACTCTATGCAACCACCCTAACCACTGATTTTGCTTTTATATTCGCGATAACTGGTGGAAATGTTTTAAGACAAATGGAAATTACAAAACAAAACACAAAAAATACAAACATTAGTAATGTGGACAATTATATGAAATTAATTATAATATAATAATTATATATAATATATAATAATAGTAATAGTTTGTCTGATTTCACCACAGTTGTTGTTACTACGTCCACATTGGGAACCACATCCAAAACTAAACAAACAACAACAACGGGAAGGGTTGAGACAACAACACCACCAAAAGTCACCACTGGCCCAGTAAAAAGCTCTACCACAGCTGTTGTTGAAACTACCACCTCAGTGCCAGGTGTCACAACAACAAGCCCTGAAACAACAGTCGTAACATCAAAAACTACCTTTGGTACCACAACTATTATTGTACCATCACCCACAACTACAGAAACCACAACCAAATCTGCAGAAACAACAGAATCAGAAACCACAACAGCAAAGATTGCGACAACAACACCACCTAAAGAAGTCTCCACTGGCCCAGTAACAAGCTCTACCACAGCTGTTGTTGAAACCACCACCTCCGTGCCAGGTGTCACAACAACAAGCCCTGAAACAACAGTCGTAACATCAAAACCTTCTGTTGTTACCACAACTATTACAGTACCCTCAACAACATCTCCAGAAACCACAACCAAATATGTCGAAACAACAACATCAGAAACCACAACAGCAAAGATTGCGACAACAAAACCACCTAAAGAAGTCACCACTGGCCCAGTAACAATCTCTACCACAGCTGTTGTTGAAACTACCACCTCCGTGCCAGGTGTCACGACAACAAGCCCTGAAACAACAGTCGTAACATCAAAACCTTCTGTTGTTACCACAACTATTACAGTACCCTCAACAACATCTCCAGAAACCACAACCAAATCTGCAGAAACAACAGACATCAGAAACCACAACAGCAAAGATTGCGACAACAAAACCACCTAAAGAAGTCACCACTGGCCCAGTAACAATCTCTACCACAGCTGTTGTTGAAACCACCACCTCCGTGCCAGGTGTCACAACAACAAGCCCAGAAACAACAGTCGTAACATCAAAACCTTCTGTTGTTACCACAACTATTAAAGTACCGTCACCCACAACTACAGAAACCACAACCAAATCTGCAGAAACAACAGAATCAGAAACCACAACAGCAAAGATTGCGACAACACCACCTAAAGAAGTCTCCACTGGCCCAGTAACAAGCTCTACCACAGCTGTTGTTGAAACCACCACCTCCGTGCCAGGTGTCACAACAACAAGCCCTGAAACAACAGTCGTAACATCAAAACCTTCTGTTGTTACCACAACTATTGCAGTACCCTCAACAACATCTCCAGAAACCACAACCAAATATGTAGAAACAACAACATCAGAAACCACAACAGCAAAGATTGCGACAACAAAACCACCTAAAGAAGTCACCACAGGCCCAGTAACAAGCTCTACCACAGCTGTTGTTGAAACCACCACCTCCGTGCCAGGTGTCACAACAACAAGCCCTGAAACAACAGTCGTAACATCAAAACCTTCTGTTGTTACCACAACTATTACAGTACCCTCAACAACATCTCTAGAAACCACAACCAAATATGTAGAAGTAACAACATCAGAAACCACAACAGCAAAGATTGCGACAACAAAACCACCTAAAGAAGTCACCACTGGCCCAGTAACAAGCTCTACCACAGCTGTTGTTGAAACCACCACCTCCGTGCCAGGTGTCACAACAACAAGCCCTGAAACAACAGTCGTAACATCAAAACCTTCTGTTGTTACCACAACTATTACAGTACCCTCAACAACATCTCCAGAAACCACAACCAAATATGTCGAACCAACAACATCAGAAACCACAACAGCAAAGGTTGCGACAACAAAACCACCTAAAGAAGTTACCACTGGCACAGTAACAAGCTCTACCACAGCTGTTGTTGAAACCACCACCTCCGTGCCAGGTGTCACGACAACAAGCCCTGAAACAACAGTCGTAACATCAAAACCTTCTGTTGTTACCACAACTATTACAGTACCCTCATCAACATCTCCAGAAACCACAACCAAATATGTCGAAACAACAACATCAGAAACCACAACAGCAAAGATTGCGACAACAAAACCACCTAAAGAAGTCACCACTGGCCCACTAACAATATCTACCACAGCTGTTGTTGAAACCACCACCTCCGTGCCAGGTGTCACAACAAAAAGCCCTGAAACAACAGTCGTAACATCGAAACCTTCTGTTGTTACCACAACTATTACAGTACCCTCATCAACATCTCCAGAAACCACAACCAAATATGTCGAAACAACAACATCAGAAACCACAACAGCAAAGATTGCGACAACAAAACCACCTAAAGAAGTCACCACTGGCCCAGTAACAATCTCTACCACAGCTGTTGTTGAAACCACCACCTCCGTGCCAGGTGTCACAACAACAAGCCCTGAAACAACAGTCGTAACATCAAAACCTTCTGTTGTTACCACAACTATTAAAGTACCCGTCACCCACAACTACAGAAACCACAACCAAATCTGCAGAAACAACAGAATCAGAAACCACAACAGCAAAGATTGCGACAACAAAACCACCTAAAGAAGTCTCCACTGGCCCAGTAACAAGCTCTACCACAGCTGTTGTTGAAACCACCACCTCCGTGCCAGGTGTCACAACAACAAGCCCTGAAACAACAGTCGTAACATCAAAACCTTCTGTTGTTACCACAACTATTACAGTACCCTCAACAACATCTCCAGAAACCACAACCAAATATGTCGAAACAACAACATCAGAAACCACAACAGCAAAGATTGCGACAACTAAACCACCTAAAGAAGTCACCACTGGCCCAGTAACAATCTCTACCACAGCTGTTGTTGAAACCACCACCTCCGTGCCAGGTGTCACAACAAAAAGCCCTGAAACAACAGTCGTAACATCAAAACCTTCTGTTGTTACCACAACTATTAAAGTACCGTCACCCACAACTACAGAAACCACAACCAAATCTGCAGAAACAACAGAATCAGAAACCACAACAGCAAAGATTGCGACATCAAAACCACCTAAAGAGGTCACCACTGGCCCAGTAACAATCTCTACCACAGCTGTTGTTGAAACCACCACCTCCGTGCCAGGTGTCACAACAACAAGCCCTGAAACAACAGTCGTAACATCAAAACCTTCTGTTGTTACCACAACTATTACAGTACCCTCAACAACATCTCCTGAAACCACAACCAAATATGTAGAAACAACAACATCAGAAACCACAACAGCAAAGATTGCGACAACAAAACCACCTAGAGAAGTCACCACTGGCCCAGTAACAATCTCTACCACAGCTGTTGTTGAAACTACCACCTCCGTGCCAGGTGTCACAACAACAAGCCCTGAAACAACAGTCGTAACATCAAAACCTTCTGTTGTTACCACAACTATTACAGTACCCTCAACAACATCTCCAGAAACCACAACCAAATATGTCGAAACAACACCATCAGAAACCACAACAGCAAAGATTGCGACAACAAAACCACCTAAAGAAGTCACCACTGGCCCAGTAACAATCTCTACCACAGCTGTTGTTGAAACTACCACCTCCGTGTCAGGTGTCACGACAACAAGCCCTGAAACAACAGTCGTAACATCAAAACCTTCTGTTGTTACCACAACTATTACAGTACCCTCAACAACATCTCAAGAAACCACAACCAAATATGTCGAAACAACAACATCAGAAACCACAACGGCAAAGATTGCGACAACAAAACCACCTAAAGAAGTCACCACTGGCCCAGTAACAAGCTCTACCACAGCTGTTGTTGAAACCACCACCTCCGTGCCAGGTGTCACAACAACAAGCCCTGAAACAACAGTCGTAACATCAAAACCTTCTGTTGTTACCACAACTATTACAGTACCCTCATCAACATCTCCAGAAACCACAACCAAATATGTCGAAACAACATCAGAAACCACAACGGCAAAGATTGCGACAACAAAACCACCTAAAGAAGTCACCACTGGCCCAGTAACAATCTCTACCACAGCTGTTGTTGAAACTACCACCTCTGTGCCAGGTGTCACGACAACAAGCCCTGAAACAACAGTTGTAACATCAAAACCTTCTGTTGTTACCACAACTATTACAGTACCCTCAACAACATCTCCAGAAACCACAACCAAATATGTCGAAACAACACCATCAGAAACCACAACGGCAAACATTGCGACAACAAAACCACCTAAAGAAGTCACCACTGGCCCAGTAACAAGCTCTACCACAGCTGTTGTTGAAACCACCACCTCCGTGCCAGGTGTCACAACAAAAAGCCCTGAAACAACAGTCGTAACATCAAAACCTTCTGTTGTTACCACAACTATTACAGTACCCTCAACAACATCTCCAGAAACCACAACCAAATATGTAGAAACAACAACATCAGAAACCACAACAGCAAAGATTGCGACAACAAAACCACCTAAAGAAGTCACCACTGGCCCAGTAACAATCTCTACCACAGCTGTTGTTGAAACTACCACTTCCGTGCCAGGTGTCACGACAACAAGCCCTGAAACAACAGTCGTAACATCAAAACCTTCTGTTGTTACCACAACTATTACAGTACCCTCAACAACATCTCAAGAAACCACAACCAAATATGTCGAAACAACAACATCAGAAACCACAACGGCAAAGATTGCGACAACAAAACCACCTAAAGAAGTCACCACTGGCCCAGTAACAAGCTCTACCACAGCTGTTGTTGAAACCACCACCTCCGTGCCAGGTGTCACAACAACAAGCCCAGAAACAACAGTTGTAACATCAATACCTTCTGTTGTAACCACAACTATTAAAGTACCGTCACCCACAACTACAGAGACCACAACTAAATCTGCAGAAACAACAGAATCAGAAACCACAACAGCAAAGATTGCGACAACAAAACCACCTAAAGAGGTCACCACTGGCCCAGTAACAATCTCTACCACAGCTGTTGTTGAAACCACCACCTCCGTGCCAGGTGTCACAACAACAAGCCCTGAAACAACAGTCGTAACATCAAAACCTTCTGTTGTTACCACAACTATTAAAGTACCGTCACCCACAACTACAGAAACCACAACCAAATCTGCAGAAACAACAGAATCAGAAACCACAACAGCAAAGATTGCGACAACAACACCACCTAAAGAAGTCTCCACTGGCCCAGTAACAAGCTCTACCACAGCTGTTGTTGAAACCACCACCTCCGTGCCAGGTGTCACAACAACAAGCCCTGAAACAACAGTCGTAACATCAAAACCTTCTGTTGTTACCACAACTATTACAGTACCCTCAACAACATCTCCAGAAACCACAACCAAATATGTCGAAACAACACCATCAGAAACCACAACAGCAAAGATTGCGACAACAAAACCACCTAAAGAAGTCACCACTGGCCCAGTAACAATCTCTACCACAGCTGTTGTTGAAACTACCACCTCCGTGCCAGGTGTCACGACAACAAGCCCTGAAACAACAGTCGTAACATCAAAACCTTCTGTTGTTACCACAACTATTACAGTACCCTCAACAACATCTCAAGAAACCACAACCAAATATGTCGAAACAACAACATCAGAAACCACAACGGCAAAGATTGCGACAACAAAACCACCTAAAGAAGTCACCACTGGCCCAGTAACAATCTCTACCACAGCTGTTGTTGAAACTACCACCTCTGTGCCAGGTGTCACGACAACAAGCCCTGAAACAACAGTTGTAACATCAAAACCTTCTGTTGTTACCACAACTATTACAGTACCCTCAACAACATCTCCAGAAACCACAACCAAATATGTCGAAACAACACCATCAGAAACCACAACAGCAAACATTGCGACAACAAAACCACCTAAAGAGGTCACCACTGGCCCAGTAACGATCTCTACCACAGCTGTTGTTGAAACTACCACCTCCGTGCCAGGTGTCACGACAACAAGCCCTGAAACAACAGTCGTAACATCAAAACCTTCTGTTGTTACCACAACTATTACAGTACCCTCAACAACATCTCAAGAAACCACAACCAAATATGTCGAAACAACAACATCAGAAACCACAACAGCAAAGATTGCGACAACAACACCACCTAAAGAAGTCTCCACTGGCCCAGTAACAAGCTCTACCACAGCTGTTGTTGAAACCACCACCTCCGTGCCAGGTGTCACAACAACAAGCCCTGAAACAACAGTCGTAACATCAAAACCTTCTGTTGTTACCACAACTATTACAGTACCCTCAACAACATCTCCAGAAACCACAACCAAATATGTCGAAACAACACCATCAGAAACCACAACAGCAAAGATTGCGACAACAAAACCACCTAAAGAAGTCACCACTGGCCCAGTAACAATCTCTACCACAGCTGTTGTTGAAACTACCACCTCCGTGCCAGGTGTCACGACAACAAGCCCTGAAACAACAGTCGTAACATCAAAACCTTCTGTTGTTACCACAACTATTACAGTACCCTCAACAACATCTCAAGAAACCACAACCAAATATGTCGAAACAACAACATCAGAAACCACAACGGCAAAGATTGCGACAACAAAACCACCTAAAGAAGTCACCACTGGCCCAGTAACAATCTCTACCACAGCTGTTGTTGAAACTACCACCTCTGTGCCAGGTGTCACGACAACAAGCCCTGAAACAACAGTTGTAACATCAAAACCTTCTGTTGTTACCACAACTATTACAGTACCCTCAACAACATCTCCAGAAACCACAACCAAATATGTCGAAACAACACCATCAGAAACCACAACAGCAAACATTGCGACAACAAAACCACCTAAAGAGGTCACCACTGGCCCAGTAACGATCTCTACCACAGCTGTTGTTGAAACTACCACCTCCGTGCCAGGTGTCACGACAACAAGCCCTGAAACAACAGTCGTAACATCAAAACCTTCTGTTGTTACCACAACTATTACAGTACCCTCAACAACATCTCAAGAAACCACAACCAAATATGTCGAAACAACAACATCAGAAACCACAACGGCAAAGATTGCGACAACAAAACCACCTAAAGAAGTCACCACTGGCCCAGTAACAAGCTCTACCACAGCTGTTGTTGAAACCACCACCTCCTTGCCAGGTATCACAACAACGAGCCCAGAAACAACAGTCGTAACATCAAAACCTTCTGTTGTTACCACAACTATTAAAGTACCGTCACCCACAACTACAGAAACCACAACCAAATCTGCAGAAACAACAGAATCAGAAACCACAACAGCAAAGATTGCGACAACAAAACCACCTAAAGAGGTCACCACTGGCCCAGTAACAATCTCTACCACAGCTGTTGTTGAAACCACCACCTCCGTGCCAGGTGTCACAACAAAAAGCCCTGAAACAACAGTCGTAACATCAAAACCTTCTGTTGTTACCACAACTATTACAGTACCCTCAACAACATCTCCAGAAACCACAACCAAATATGTAGAAACAACAACATCAGAAACCACAACAGCAAAGATTGCGACAACAAAACCACCTAAAGAAGTCACCACTGGCCCAGTAACAATCTCTACCACAGCTGTTGTTGAAACTACCACTTCCGTGCCAGGTGTCACGACAACAAGCCCTGAAACAACAGTCGTAACATCAAAACCTTCTGTTGTTACCACAACTATTACAGTACCCTCAACAACATCTCAAGAAACCACAACCAAATATGTCGAAACAACAACATCAGAAACCACAACGGCAAAGATTGCGACAACAAAACCACCTAAAGAAGTCACCACTGGCCCAGTAACAAGCTCTACCACAGCTGTTGTTGAAACCACCACCTCCGTGCCAGGTGTCACAAAAACAAGCCCTGAAACAACAGTTGTAACATCAAAACCTTCTGTTGTTACCACAACTATTACAGTACCCTCAACAACATCTCCAGAAACCACAACCAAATATGTCGAAACAACACCATCAGAAACCACAACAGCAAAGATTGCGACAACAAAACCACCTAAAGAGGTCACCACTGGCCCAGTAACGATCTCTACCACAGCTGTTGTTGAAACTACCACCTCCGTGCCAGGTGTCACGACAACAAGCCCTGAAACAACAGTCGTAACATCAAAACCTTCTGTTGTTACCACAACTATTACAGCACCCTCAACAACATCTCAAGAAACCACAACCAAATATGTCGAAACAACAACATCAGAAACCACAACGGCAAAGATTGCGACAACAAAACCACCTAAAGAAGTCACCACTGGCCCAGTAACAAGCTCTACCACAGCTGTTGTTGAAACCACCACCTCCGTGCCAGGTGTCACAACAACAAGCCCAGAAACAACAGTTGTAACATCAATACCTTCTGTTGTAACCACAACTATTAAAGTACCGTCACCCACAACTACAGAGACCACAACCAAATCTGCAGAAACAACAGAATCAGAAACCACAACAGCAAAGATTGCGACAACAAAACCACCTAAAGAGGTCACCACTGGCCCAGTAACAATCTCTACCACAGCTGTTGTTGAAACCACCACATCCGTGCCAGGTGTCACAACAACAAGCCCTGAAACAACAGTCGTAACATCAAAACCTTCTGTTGTTACCACAACTATTACAGTACCCTCAACAACATCTCCAGAAACCACAACCAAATATGTCGAAACAACAACATCAGAAACCACAACAGCAAAGATTGCGACAACAAAAACCACCTAAAGAAGTCACCACTGGCCCAGTAACAATCTCTACCACAGCTGTTGTTGAAACTACCACCTCCGTGCCAGGTGTCACGACAACAAGCCCTGAAACAACAGTTGTAACATCAAAACCTTCTGTTGTTACCACAACTATTACAGTACCCTCAACAACATCTCCAGAAACCACAACCAAATATGTCGAAACAACAACATCAGAAACCACAACAGCAAAGATTGCGACAACAAAACCACCTAAAGAAGTCACCACTGGCCCAGTAACAATCTCTACCACAGCTGTTGTTGAAACCACCACCTCCGTGCCAGGTGTCACGACAACAAGCCCTGAAACAACAGTAATAACATCAAAACCTTCTGTTGTTACCACAACTATTACAGTACCCTCATCAACATCTCAAGAAACCACAACCAAATATGTCGAAACAACATCAGAAACCACAACGGCAAAGATTGCGACAACAAAACCACCTAAAGAAGTCACCACTGGCCCAGTAACAAGCTCTACCACAGCTGTTGTTGAAACCACCACCTCCGTGCCAGGTGTCACAACAACAAGCCCAGAAACAACAGTTGTAACATCAAAACCTTCTGTTGTAACCACAACTATTAAAGTACCGTCACCCACAACTACAGAAACCACAACCAAATCTGCAGAAACAACAGAATCAGAAACAACAACAACAACGATTGCGACAACAAAACCACCTAAAGAGGTCACCACTGGCCCAGTAACAATCTCTACCACAGCTGTTGTTGAAACCACCACCTCCGTGCCAGGTGTCACAACAACAAGCCCTGAAACAACAGTCGTAACATCAAAACCTTCTGTTGTTACCACAACTATTACAGTACCCTCAACAACATCTCCAGAAACCACAACCGAATATGTCGAAACAACAACATCAGAAACCACAACAGCAAAGATTGCGACAACAAAACCACCTAAAGAAGTCACCACTGGCCCAGTAACAATCTCTACCACAGCTGTTGTTGAAACTACCACCTCCGTGCCAGGTGTCACGACAACAAGCCCTGAAACAACAGTTATAACATCAAAACCTTCTGTTGTTACCACAACTATTACAGTACCCTCAACAACACCTCCAGAAACCACAACCAAATATGTCGAAACAACAACATCAGAAACCACAACAGCAAAGATTGCGACAACAAAACCACCTAAAGAAGTCACCACTGGCCCAGTAACAATCTCTACCACAGCTGTTGTTGAAACTACCACCTCCGTGCCAGGTGTCACGACAACAAGCCCTGAAACAACAGTTGTAACATCAAAATCTTCTGTTGTTACCACAACTATTACAGTACCCTCAACAACATTTCCAGAAACCACAACCAAATATGTCGAAACAACAACATCAGAAACCACAACAGCAAAGATTGCGACAACAAAACCACCTAAAGAAGTCACCACTGGCCCAGTAACAATCTCTACCACAGCTGTTGTTGAAACCACCACCTCCGTGCCAGGTGTCACGACAACAAGCCCTGAAACAACAGTCGTAACATCAAAACCTTCTGTTGTTACCACAACTATTACAGTACCCTCAACAACATCTCAAGAAACCACAACCAAATATGTCGAAACAACATCAGAAACCACAACGGCAAAGATTGCGACAACAAAACCACCTAAAGAAGTCACCATTGGCCAAGTAACAATCTCTACCACAGCTGTTGTTGAAACCACCACCTCCGTGCCAGGTGTCACAACAACAAGCCCAGAAACAACAGTTGTAACATCAAAACCTTCTGTTGTAACCACAACTATTAAAGTACCGTCACCCACAACTACAGAAACCACAACCAAATCTGCAGAAACAACAGAATCAGAAACCACAACAGCAAAGATTGCGACAACAAACCCACCTAAAGAGGTCACCACTGGCCCAGTAACAATCTCTACCACAGCTGTTGTTGAAACCACCACCTCCGTGTCAGGTGTCACAACAACAAGCCCTGAAACAACAGTCGTAACATCAAAACCTTCTGTTGTTACCACAACTATTACAGTACCCTCAACAACATCTCCAGAAACCACAACCGAATATGTCGAAACAACAACATCAGAAACCACAACAGCAAAGATTGCGACAACAAAACCACCTAAAGAAGTCACCACTGGCCCAGTAACAATCTCTACCACAGCTGTTGTTGAAACTACCACCTCCGTGCCAGGTGTCACGACAACAAGCCCTGAAACAACAGTTGTAACATCAAAACCTTCTGTTGTTACCACAACTATTACAGTACCCTCAACAACATCTCCAGAAACCACAACCAAATATGTCGAAACAACAACATCAGAAACCACAACAGCAAAGATTGCGACAACAAAACCACCTAAAGAAGTCACCACTGGCCCAGTAACAATCTCTACCACAGCTGTTGTTGAAACTACCACCTCCGTGCCAGGTGTCACGACAACAAGCCCTGAAACACCAGTCGTAACATCAAAACCTTCTGTTGTTACTACAACTATTACAGTACCCTCAACAACATCTCCAGAAACCACAACCAAATCTGCAGAAACAACAGAATCAGAAACCACAACAGCAAAGATTGCGACAACAAAACCACCTAAAGAAGTCACCACTGGCCCAGTAACAATCTCTACCACAGCTGTTGTTGAAACCACCACCTCCGTGCCAGGTGTCACAACAACAAGCCCAGAAACAACAGTCGTAACATCAAAACCTTCTGTTGTTACCACAACTATTAAAGTACCGTCACCCACAACTACAGAAACCACAACCAAATCTGCAGAAACAACAGAATCAGAAACCACAACAGCAAATATTGCGACAACACCACCTAAAGAAGTCTCCACTGGCCCAGTAACAAGCTCTACCACAGCTGTTGTTGAAACTACCACCTCCGTGCCAGGTGTCACAACAACAAGCCCTGAAACAACAGTTGTAACATCAAAACCTTCTGTTGTTACCACAACTATTAAAGTACCCTCAACAACATCTCCAGAAACCACAACCAAATATGTAGAAACAACAACATCAGAAACCACAACATCAAAGATTGTGACAACAAAACCACCTAAAGAAGTCACCACTGGCCCAGTAACAAGCTACACCACAGCTGTTGTTGAAACCACCACCTCCGTGCCAGGTGTCACAACAAGCCCAGAAACAACAGTCATAACATCAAAACCTTCTGTTGTTACCACAACTATTAAAGTACCGTCACCCACAACTACAGAAACCACAACCAAATCTGCAGAGACAACAACATCAGAAAAGACAACAGCAAAGATTGTGACAACAAAACCACCTGAAGAAGTCACCACTGTCCCAGTAACAAGCTCTATCACAGCTGTTGTTGAAACTACAACCTCAGTGTCATCAACAAGCCCAGAGACAACAGTTGGTGTAGTCACAGGAACACCACAAACAACAACTGTAATTACTAAACCTCTTTTGGAAAGAACAACTATTGTGGCTTCAACTGTAACTACAGGAGCAACAGCTAAAGCTACAACTTCCATTGGCCCAATAACACAGACTCTTCCAGGCAGCACAACTGTTTACACTACCCTACCAGCCAGGACCACAGTTGTTTCTACACCATCACTGTTTACCACAACTACATCAATATGTGTGTGCATTGTCAATGGGACTTCACACCATCCTGGTAGGTGATCATTCATTTCTTAAAATGTTTACCTTAATCTTGTATTTTTCATTACCTTCTAAGCATAGAAGCTTGCAGAGATTCTTTTTGTTTTTGCTTTTTCAGATCATTATTTAATTTTTACTCCTCTCATTCCAAGGTCTAAAATTAAATTAGTCCTTTGTACATTCAAGGCCTTAAGCCTAAAGTTTTTTTTTCTCTTTTGTCTTTCATACATTGATAGAACAGTGAACTTCCATCCATTATCATTTGTACAATTTTGCACAGAAGCGCATTTTCATTTTGTGCAATGAATGTGTATTCAGTCTCCTACAGTAAGGTTTTGATAGACTTGTCAAAATCAGTTAAGCTTGGTTTTCATTGATAAAACAGTTTACAACATAGCATTTCTGTAGAATCCATGGCCAACGTTAAGCAATTGCACATTTTAGTTTAGTGTTGTTTTTCTTAATGTTTTCCCATATTTTGCTATTCATGCAAACTCTGTCCAAACACTAATTGCAGTTTGTTTTTTATTCATTTTCACAAAGATATACATTTAATAGTACACACATTAACACACTAGCCTATACACAGACATTTTCAAAAGATTAAATTATCTCCCACAAAAGAACTATTATGTAATAATTGAGCATTGGTGGAGAGCCCCTTCAGCTCCTGGCTCTAAAAACTGCGGGCGCCTCAATCTTGTGAGGTTATTGTTGTCCACGTGTGCATGACGTCAGAGCAAGTCGGGATCAAGACAGACACAAATCTCAACGGCATGTATTGGGTGGTGATAGCCGGTGATCAAATCAAAATGTATTGGTTTAAAATCTGCAAAAAATCTGCAGTTTCATCGGAATTCTGCAGAATCCGTGTGGGCCTGCTCATCGTTATCTACTATATAGTCCTGAATTCAGAGATATTCAGGAACTGCTTTTATTTGGTATACTAAACTTGTATCTCCACTCTGATTTTCACAGGTGACTTGGTGTATAATGTCACTGATGGCTTAGGATGGTGTTATGTTGCATATTGCAATGCATCTTGTAAAGTTGATCCGCAATCCAGTCTATGTCCCACAACACAACCCAGCACAACCGCACGTTCTACCACTGCAGTGATTGGCACCACTACAAAGGCAACAATTTCTTCTACCACAACTATTCCTACCTCTTCTTCCACTCCATCAACGACCCCATCTACAACTACCGCGGACTGCAATGATGTGAATCCACCAAGAAAGGTGTGATATAGATACAATTTATTTTTATTCAGGATTGTGTTTCCAAAAGACTTGCATTTTAGCATTTTATTTACCAGTAGCCGCTTAGTGTCCAGGAACACACCTATGGGGACTTTTCAGTTAAACCTAAAGGGATACTTTGCCGATATTCAACCAACTTTGTATCATAATAATATTGGTAGTATTTATAAATGAACTATGTTAAACTTCATTACATCTTACCAGTGCCCAGATTTCCCTACAAACAGGCCAGCAGAAAAACGCATATGTATGTATAGAAGTGGATCACTCACTCAAACTCTGGCTAAACTCAGACTAAACTGTAAAACTAGACAGTGCTAATCAAATATAAACCAAGATTCTATTACTGTATGGCTACTTCTCACCTAAAATGTTACGTGAGTGAGTGAGTGAGTGAGTGAGTGAGTGAGTGAGTGAGTGAGTGAGTGAGTGAGTGAGTGTGATTTTAAGCTTACTGTTTAACTGTAAATCAAGATTGTTATCAGCTGGCCACCATATTGATTCTGTAACATGCTCACATTACCAACCAGCAGAAGCGTTTATTGGTGCGGTGCAGTGCATTCTGGTAGTTGTAGGTTTTTTACCTTTTGAGCGAAAGGACCCTCTCTGGCTATGGCCATGTAGCACCAATTTAAAAAATGCTTTCCCCATTCGACTGCCCATTTTTATGAAAATACCCTCTTTCCAGCGGTAAAATACTTCTGTGAGAATGTATAGGCTATATTTTGGTGTTGTCTTATGCAGAACTCATAGATCAATTGAAACTTTTCTCTTCCCTAATACTGTAATTCCCTTAAGACCGTCTCTTCAAAACCTCTCCTCGTGTCTCTATTCCCAAACTGTCATCATGAAGGGAGGTTATAGTAGTGAATGTGATTGGCCATGATTGTCACAGCCTCTGACACGCCCACCTATAATGTATGATAATATAATCTTTCTGATCCCACCGCATATCCAAATGTGCCACAGGTGCACCAGACAAGCCTGGCCACGAGTCGTGCATATTGAAAAATTTGTTGCATTACCCTTTATTATTTTACACACCCGTGGTTTCCTGTATAACTTACTACTTCTCGATACCCATCCAGAATGGACAATCCTGGAAGGTCAGCAACTGCGCCACAGCTACCTGCACCGATGGCAAGGTCACAGAGACAGCTACTCCCTGTCCCACAGTACAACAACCCATCTGTGCCAATGGGCGCCAAGTTGTCAAAGTCTATGATGATAACGGATGCTGCTTCCACTATGAATGTGAATGTAAGTTGAAAAAAACCTTTAAATGCAGTTTACTACTTTCGACTTTTCAATGCAGCTGAGGATCTTGACGCAACTTTTGCAAATGAATAGAAATTGCTGTATAAACTAGAAAGCACTGAGGACCAGATTTACTGTGAAAATGTGCCCTGCAGTTTTCATAGAATTTGCGGCAGCAATCTGCCCTGCGATCTGGGCAATCAGCCCTTCAAGTGCTCATTCATGCAGTTCAACTGTGACATGACAGTGACGAGATCCCCAAACTCAAAGAAATAAGGTAGTTATTTGGCCGCAGTTCAACCCTACCAGAGAAAAACGGTTAGACTATTCTCAAATTATTAATCATAAGATGATGATATTGTCATCTTTAGCCTATATCTAATTATTTATACACTAGGAGGCAATAAACAAGTTAATGAGATTTTACATTTGATTGATGGCAGAAGCGTCATTAGGCCTTAGCGTCCCCAGCTACAGCCCCGAATGTTTTATGAATAGCCCCAGATCTCTCGCTCTCTTTTTATTTTTTTTATTTTTAGTATAATAGAATAAAAAAAGCCCCAGAATGGCACATGCCAATAAAGAAAACACATATTTTCCAAGGCACTCGCAGTTCTTAGATTGTTTTTATAGAACTCATGGTAGAACTGTAACTTTTTCCAGTAGCCTATATTTTTCCGAGGCCAATATTATGGGCAGCTACAGTACGTGCGGGGTCTGACCAACATGTTGTATTTGTTGCTATCACCTAGCAACCGTCTCTACGTGAGGACAGTTGTGAAAGGTGTAATTTTCGGAGGAATCATAGCCAAATCAGTCTAATACATTGATGCCATTAACACAAAGTTTGGGAGGACAATACTAATGATTTTGTTATCAGCAGAGCAGTCACGTAATGCACAGCAGACTATGGTGCAGGTGGATTATTATTCAATTCAATTTTATTTATAGTATCAAATCATAACACGAGTTATCTCGAGACACTTTACAGATAGAGTAGGTCTAGACCACACTCTATAATTTACAAAGCCCCAACAATTACAGTAATTCCCTCAAGAGCAAGCAGTGCGACAGTGGCGAGGAAAAACTCCCTCTTGGGAAGAAACCTCGGACAGACCCAGGCTCTTGGTAGGCGGTGTCTGACGGTGCCGGTTGGGGATGCGATGAACAGTGGCAGTAATAGTCACATTAATAATGGAACAGTGACTTAAAATGGTATAGTAGTTCATATCATATCAGTCATATCAGTGCGCTGCAGGGCGTTACAGGATGTAGCGTGGCCCAGCAGAGCATGGATGGACGTAGCAGGAAGCAGCAAGGTTCAGCAGGACGCAGCATGACATTGCAGGGCACCGCAGAGCTTAGCAGGGAGTGCAGCAGGACCACGGCGACAGCTGCAACCAAGATCTTGGTTCCAACGTTCTCCAAGGAAATACGCTGGGTGAAAAAAACATAAGGACTCCGGGGAGTAAACTCCCCAGAAGCTAGGATTAATAACAAGCATTTCTGGGACGGGATGCACACAAATGGTAATAGGAGAGGAGAGAGCAGCTCAGTGTGTCAAAGGAAGGAAATCCCCCGGCAGTCTAGAACAATAACAGCGTAACTAAGAGAGACAGGTCATAAGGAGAGGTGGCCTGTTCGGGCTTGAAACTCTCCCCTGCCGGATCGGGCTGTGCTGGCCTGCCTCCCTCTACTTTTGTTATATTATTAATCTAACGACTATGAAGAGAAGCATATGGGCCTGGTTAGGCGGACTCTGCAACTCCTCACTCCCTAACTATAAGCTTTATCAAATAGGAGAGTTTTAAGTTCATTCTTAAATGCGGTGACAGTTTTATCTTTTAAAACTTTTTATCAGTTTTAGTTTTATCTATCTTTATCTTAAATATAGTGACTTTGTAATAGCCTATAACTTTATTTATTTATCAAAATATCATCAATATCATCAATATTTTTTTATCCTCCAAATCTCAAAGAACACAGAGTTATAGTTTGATCGTCGGTCTATCCACTAAATTACATCAAAATTACTTCAGTCGTAGTGTGGCTGCTAAATCATCGACTACTAAAGTGATTCTGTAGTATTATACATTATTTATTGTCAATAAAAAAACAAAGCTTTCTTGTTGGAGGTAATTATGTTTTCTGCCTGTTCCAGTTGTTACTTCTTCTTACAGTTGTTCTTTTTATCCTGCAGGTGTGTGCAGTGTCTGGGCTGGATCCCACTACATGACATTTGATGGAAAATCATACGATTTCAACAAGAACTGCTCTTACTACCTGGTCAAAGAGATTATTACTAAATATAACCTGACTATCATAGTAAATAACCATGACTGTGACCCTTCAGACAGCACATTCTGTCCGCAGGCTCTCACTGTTGCATACCAATCCTACACAGTAGTTTTGACTCAGTTGAATACTTCAGGATCAGCATTTAATGTGGTAAGCAACTATTCGAATTGTTAAAGACATTTGTTGTTTAAGTGTTAGTATCTCACCTACTTAATTATTTTGAGAGAACTGATTTAATGTTAATCTGTCAATTAATGTGGTGTGGTGCATGGCACAGTTTTGCCTCATGTGTTTTGTCTCCTTGTCCTACAGGTGTATGTAAATCAGAAACGTATCTATCCCGCCTATACAAATTCTGTCCTACGCCTTACTAGCACCGATATGGTGATCACGTTGGAGATACCGGAGATCAACACAAAAGTGGTCTATAGGGGCTCCTCGTTCAGCATTGACCTTTCTTATTCCCTCTTTGGTGGAAACACTGAGGGACAGTGTGGTGAGTTAGCAGAACACTTGAACCTTAACCTATTGAACTAACCTATTTATCTTTATCTTTAACGTCCGTCCCTCTATCCACATTGTCCACATTGTGCACACTGGCACCAGTGACATCATGTCTGTGGATGACCCTCTCAAGATCAGGCTGAGAGAGAAAAGACCAGATCTTTAATTTTGGTTTGATATATAAACTGCAATTTCATTCAAATTAAGTCATTATCTTTTTTAAAGGGTAATTTTGGGGTTTTTCAACCTGGACCTTATTTTCGCATGCATTGGTGTCTAGGTTACTGATGTGAACAAAATTGAAATTGGTTCAGTATTGAGCGAGAAGGCCGTAACTGGCAACATGGCTAATTTTGGTGTGCATGGAGGATTCATTGTTAACATTTTAAATTATATGATTAATAGGACTCAAACCAGCTTAGTGTGGTTCCTTCAATGCCAATTAAATGTTCCAGTCTCTAAATGAAGTGTGTTTTACGATGATAAAATTACTATTTATTTAAATTGTTCACAGTTTAATGTTAAACAAAAAGGATCTTACTCTTAAACAAAAAGTCTCTATAGGGATCCTTTCCATAATGCTGTCAGATAATAATCTGAGCCTGTCAGTGGTAAAACAAGCACTTTTTGTGGGTGTAAATTGAAGGTGCACAATTTTTAAAGATTGTTGTTACCATCAGTCACTTAGACACAATAACATGGGAAAATAGGGTCCAAGTTGAAAAACAACGAAGTTAACCTTTTAAGCCAAATGAGTTTGTGAAGAAAGGTACTGTACATGTTCGACAGGTCTGGACCACTTGTGAATTTTGTTTGTACCTAAGAGAAAATTGTTAAAATACCACAAATTATCTTAAGTCGCTTTTACGTCCTATCTAAGAACAACTCTTACTCTTACTCTTAAAGGAACACGCCGACTTATTGGGAATTTAGCTTATTCACCATAACCCCCAGAGTAAGACAAGTCGATACATGCCCTTCTCATCTCCGTTTGTGCTGTAAGGCTGTCTGACGGCTCCAGCGGCATCAGGCCAGCACAGAACATGCAGGTGAATGGTTCCAGTAATCCTACTGCTCCGAATAAGTGACAAAATAACACCAACGTGTTCCTATTTACATGTTGTGATTTGTAGAGTCACAGCGTGTACAAAAAACAACATAACATGAGACACAGCCGTCTTTTAACAGTAAACAAACCGGGAACTATATTCTCAGGTGGAAGAATATAGTACTTGGGCGCAGTCATATGCTCGCAGCAAGCCTGTCTGAGAATATAGTTCCCGGTTTGTTTACTGTTAGAAGATGGCTGTGTCTCATGTTACGTTGTTTTTTGTACACGCTGTGACTCTACAAATCACAACATGTAAATAGGAACATGTTGGCGTTATTTGGTCACTTTTGTCACAATTTGGAGCAGTAGGCTAGTTGGAACCAGTTACCTGCAGGATCTGTGCTGGGCTAAGCTAATGCTGGAACCGTCAGACAGCGTTACAGCACGCACGGAGATGAGAAGGGTATGTATCGACTTGTCTTACTCTGGGGGTTACGGTGAATAAGCTAAATTCCCAATAAGTCGGCGTGTTCCTTTAACTGTTGAAACGGTGGGTTCCTGCATGAGCCCCAATGCTCTGGCTTCATCCTCCTGCCTCTTTTTTTCCAGGGACCTGTGACAACTTTCAGAACAACGACTGCCGGTTTCCAAACGGTCAGGTAGAAAGCTGCTCAGAATCTGCAGGCCAGTGGCATGTCCCAGGTACACCCTGTGTCATCCCACCTACTACTACGACCACCTCAACACCACTATACACAACAAAGCCAGCTTGCAAACCTGCCATTTGTGATCTCCTAACCAGCAGGTGAGGGGAACCTCAAAGTATTAAAAAATCTCTTTATTCTCTTAGGCTTGCTTTGAGGTACAATTCCACACATTGTAAAGTAAAAGCTAATTATGCATCTATCCTGTTGGCTTGCAATCACAACCGCATTAAAGATTCTGCTAGAGGTCGACCGATTAATCGGTCGGCCGATTAATCGGCCGATTTTTGGCATTTTTTAACATAATCGGCATCGGCCAATGTCCCAGTATATCAAGCCGATTATTGGCAGGCGCATCTGCGGGCAGCCTAGTGTTAAAAACATGATTAGGCGACATTTTTTACAGCGCACTCAGACCAGCTGCCTCCAGCCCCTCCCCTCGTGAATTCTTGCGCTGTGTGTCTCGCACAGTCACTAGGGCTGGGCGATACTGGGAATTTTGGTATCGATCCGACACCAAGTAAATACAGGGCTAGTATCGCCGATATCGATACCGATACCGATACTTTTTACTTGTAACGTCACGATCATTGAATAATCTTGTGATTTTGCCTTTAGTTAGTTGATTATGATTAGGATAAAACACGGGACAAAGATTTTAGGGAAAAAAATGTTATTTAATAACTAGAACAATATAAAACAATGTAACGGTATAAAAATAATAAAATAATATGTGTAAAATTTTGAGTTCAAGTGAAACAATTAGGATTTTTTTCAACTGGCTGAATTTATGATAGTAGTTCTATCAGTCTGCTAAAATTGCCTCTCTGATCACTGTGAACAGCATTGCTTAATGCTGGAGATTACCTGGATACTCCTGATTTCTTGGCTTAAAATCCTCTGCCAGAGACTCTGTCTCTGTGTTGGGGGTCTGGTTTGGGGTTCTCCCTCCTCCTCCTTCCTCAACTTTTTTTGCAGCTCGGAGTTCTCTCTCGGGTAACTTAATGCTTTAATGCGTTTATGCAAATTGGTGGTGTTACCACAGTGGCGAATTCCTTTTTTTGCACACATCACATGTGGCAGTGTCCGTATCAGCTGGAGTCAATACTCCACACAGCGCTTCTCTTTCTTTCCGCCATCATCACGGGCTTCTCTCACTGTTCTGACTCTCTGCTCTCCGCCTCTGGCAGAGCAGGGAGGGGGAGGAGCCAGAGAGAGAGAGAGAGAGAATGAGAGGTGCGCTGTTTGCACACTGTGCACAGACTTGGAGAGACGCTGTGCTCGCATGAACTCGGAGAGAAACTAAAACAAAAGTATCGATCTCATCTCAACAGTATCGATCCGATACCAATACTCATCTTGGTATCGATACTATCGATATTTAGATCGATACGCCCAGCCCTAACAGTCACTTTAGGCTCAGACAGCAGACGCTACCGTTAGCGTATTGCTGGTGTTCTTGCCTTGTTTAACTGTAGGCCTACTAATAAAACTGTACAAAACACCGTGGCCACACCGCTGTGGAAGCTCCCCGAATGTCATTTATCAGTCTGGTTGTTACCCTTGTCCGTGACAGTCTCATCCACTAACTGGAGCTATCCGCTAACGGAGCTATGCGCTAACGGAGCTAACCGCTAACGGCGCTATGTGCTAACGGAGCTAACCGCTAACGGCGCTAATCGTTGCTAACAGAGCCTTCAGTTCTCCGTGCCTGTATCCATTAACTGCATCTATGGACTCGAGCACAAATAAAACCCTTACTTTTATTAAATTGGCTGGACTAGTTTTAAATTACAACTCAGAGTTGTTTGAATGACAGAAATCTGCTCAGATAAGATCCTAATGAGTGCAACAGGACATGTAACAGTAGGATCCCCAAAACACAGATACAACACTTCAACAAATGAACAATGATCTAGCTAACAAACAAGGTGAACAAGAATTGACTTTAGATAGCCCTAGTCTGATGTGATTCAACAGGAGTTAAATAGTGTTAAGATTAATAATAACATGTCACTTTCTGTGAAGCTTGCAGATTTGTATTCTCAGAAGTTTAAATGCTGCTAAGTGCACTAAACTTTATTTTTTCATTTAAAAGTTTATTTGGCAAAGTTTATTTTCTTCTTACCTGTTTCGTTTATTTAATATATTTTTCATACATTATTTATACAATATACAGTATGTTTTTACATTATACAAGTGTAGATTGGTGAAGTGTTCAATAAATGTTTTTGTTGAGAAATTCTGTGTATATTAGTGTTACATTTTATCTTTCAAATAGAGGTTTAAAAACAAGCACATATCGGCCAAATATCGGCCAAAATTAATCGGCAGCATTAATCGGCCATCGGCTGACCCTGATTTCTAGAATCAGAATAAACCCATATCGGTCGACCTCTAGTTTCTGCATGATTCTATATAGTGTTAGGAGATAGCTCTAACTGCACTGTAGGTCTTAAGAAATGGCGTTATGACATTGTTTCTGCTCTAAAATATTCAGTTTGGGATGTGAAACGGCCCTCTGAGAATTTGTGTACTTTGTAGACACATTCTTAGAATTTTTTCATTGCAGTCAATTCAAAATAGAGCAACTTTAAATATCAGGTTGTCACTAATTGATCGATAAATTAGGTATTTTAGGATAGGAGATGCCTATAAATGTATGTTGTCTGGACAACATGGAGATGCCTGTAATTTATTTTTGACAAAGATCAATTAGTGACAACCTGATATTTAAAGTTGCTCTATTTTGAATTGACTGCAATGGCGTAGATTAGGACACGATAAAAAAAATAAATTTAAATTCACTTTTTGAGATAAAATTCTGAAATTTTGCACACTAAAGTTATGATTTTTTTTCAATAAACATCAAAGATTTAGTTTGAAAGAAATGGCAGTATTTGTTTACACTACTGTATGCAGTAAAGCCTTGTAATGCACTGTGGGTCCATTTTTTATATATCAAAAATCTGAATACTAATTTTGTGGAGAACAGTCTGGAGATAAAGTTTCCGAAGTTTGGTGTCAATAGAGCCAAAAATGTGGGAGGAGATAGGTTTAAAAGTTTCGCAGTTTTTGCAAAAAGTAGAGTGATGGACATTAAAATTGCTACTGGGTAAAAAGCAGAGGGAAGTTTATGCTCTATTTGGGGCTACAGTTTGATATAAGTTGCAATCTTGTAGCATGTACGGTTGATTTGTTATGAATTTGTAAAGTTTAGGATTTTAGTTGGCTGCTGTAGCACCACCATGAGGACTATTAGCATAAAAGTTTGGTGAGTTTTCATGCATGGGAACATGGATTTCTTAGGAAAAATATAAAATAATATAAAAAAATAATATAATAATACTGGCAATAACATTAGGTTTTAAACTTTGATACAAAGATGGCATCACACAAAAGTCTATAAAAAAAAAAGTATTTTAAGAAGTAATTTAAAAGAAGTCACAGATTTAGCAAGCATTATCTCCTCGGGCAAGTCGTTCCAAAGCTGAGGTGCCCAAATTAAGAAGACATGATGACGATCATTTAATTGCTTTCATCACATCTTAGATGATGTTGATATTTTTCTGGTCAATCTGGTGTATTCAAAGTCTTCTGAGAACTTTCCTGACACACTGTTCTGGCTTGTATGCTCCCTCTAGTGTTTTTGCACTATGCCACACAGTCATACCCCCAGGACCATTTGTGAAATCCTGTGTGTCTGACATTTGCAACAATGGCAATAACACCTGCTCCAGCCTTGAGGCCTATGCCACTGACTGCTCTAATGCAGGTGTCTGTATCGACTGGAGGACTGCAACCAATGGGCAATGTGGTAAGATATATAGTCAATAGAGTATAATGCACTATTAGATAGTATGTATATAGATATGTTGCGTGGAGTTGAAATATGGCAATTGTAAATCGCTTTGGATAAAAGCGTGAGCTAAATGACATGTAATGTAATGTAATCTCCATCTTACAGAGCACACGTGTCCAAATAACAAGGTGTACATGGCCTGTGGCCCAACTGTAGAGCCTACATGCAATGAGAGGTATGAATGTTAACAGTATGATGTTCTTTTTTATTATTTTAGAGATCTTAACATTTACATCTTCCCTGATTCATGTGCTCACTTTTCCACTGTCATCTAACTAAGAATTGAGAACTCTGTGCGTGCGTGTGTGTGTGTGTGTGTGTGTGTGTGTGTGTGTGTGTGTGTGTGTGTGTGTGTCTTTCAAACAATCCATGCGCAAAAGTCGCACGCAGCACACTTTTGCCCGTTCTGAACAGGCACGTGCTCCCAACGGGAACTGCACTAGTGAATTAAATGTTTAATGTCCTTTGTGGTGGTTGTTTTGTTGTTCTCGTCATTGTGTGATAAGGATAATGATGTGTGATTTTGAGCCATGTTAAGTGACAATTCCTTAAAACATTTTACATCTTCACACCACTGTAATAACCAGTAATTCCATTTCTGACATCAGATACAACAAAAGGTTCCAGGCAGATAGCCACACAGCGACTAACTACACTCAAGAGGGTTGCTTCTGTCCTCATGACACCATCTTATTCAACACAGTCTATGACACATGTGTTACCTCCTGTGGTAAGAGGAGATCCAATAATTCCAAAATATTAATTAACTCATTGAATATTTTTTCTCAAAAGCATTATCTTGAAGCACACGTTCAAATCTACAAATACTTGTTTTTGTTTGAATTTTAGATTGTGTTGGACCTGATGGAAAACCCAAACAGGTGAAAACGTGTGCCTGTCACATATATTCATGTACACTAGCAAAGCGTGAGTGTGTCTCAACTGCTTTCTGTCTTCTAAACAGCCTGGTGACACATGGACAAGTGACTGCAACACCTGTATGTGTGACAAGGATTCCATGAGCATCCAATGTCAGCCTGTTCAGTGCCCATCAGTACAGAGCCCCAACTGCAGACCTGGCCAGCAGCTGGTCAACAAGACAGATGGCTGCTGCACAACACCTTCATGTGGTCAGTTGTAGTGGAACAGCATGTAACTTTGTTTATGCCACAACAGTCAAATCTGCCTCGGACAAAGATTAACCCAAAGGCTTTCTTTTCATGGGATTGGTGTAGAACTTTTAATCTTTTCTGCACCTGATATTATAATGTGATCTGCATCTGACATATGTTAATGCAGGTGTAAATATACACAGAACACTGCAAACTGAATGCTATTGGTACAGGTGGTAGTAGTTTTTTTTTATACTTTGGGCAGAGCTGAGTCTACTTGTGAATATACTGAATCCTTACCGTCGCTGACTGAATCTCTGCTTTTTGCACGGAAGCTTCTCTAATCAGTGACTCTAAGGGCCCTATTTTAACGATCTGAAACGCAAGTATGAAACGCAAAACGCAAGTAGCTTTGTGGGCGGATCTCGGGCGCTGTTGCTATTATACCGGCGGGATAAATGACTCTTGCGCCCGACGCAAATCTAAAATGGGTTGGTCTGAAGTAGCTAGGTGTGGTTTGGGCGTAACGTGCAATAAACAAATCAGAGAGTCATCTCACATTCCCTTTAAGAGCAGGCGTGCTTGTTCCATGGCGGATTGCTATTACGACGGCGGATTTGCCTGGCGCACGCCAGCGGGAGCTGTCTGAGATGCGGCAAAGTAATAAATGCCCGTCTTGGCCAGGTGCCGATGTTGCTGCGGCCCCTCGGGCGCATCTCCTCAAGTCTGGAGAGGATTGCTGCAGCCATGGTCCGTGGGCCTCCAAATGCACCACCTGCACCTGTTGTGCCTCTTCCTCTTCCCCTCACTCCATCTCCGTCCACCCGCTCCATCAGGAGCACATCGCGCATTACTCCCGGACCAGATCCCGCCGTAGTTCAACATCACGTCTCCTTAAGTCCTCTAAAATTTCCTCATTTATGTCATCAACACATCCATGATTCATGGAAATGTTGTGTAAAACACAACAAACCACAAAGAATGCTGCGACTTTTTGAGGACTGTACTGTAAAGTGCCTCCTGACCTATCCAAACACCTGAAGCGCATTTTCAGTAATAGTTTCCTTTGTAATTACGTATGGTTTGCAAAAATGGGAACTGCTGCGTCCGTTTAGATGAGAGAAGTGTATGCGTGTTGTGCACACGCTACATTACGGCCAAGCATGCGCCCCTAAAATAGCATCTGAATAACGCGCTACTGACTTTAGACTAGCGCCACTGACTTTTGACTTGGTTTTCTGAAACTGCAAAATACACCAAGTAACGTTTGCGCTGGAACACGCCTCCTCTTTTCACTGAACCGCCCCCTTGCAGTGCAAATACATTCCCTATTTTACCGACGTGCGTCTGTGGAGGGAAAAGTCCGCTGTGCGTCGGGTGCAAAATAGGAATGATACATGATACGGTGTACAAAGGCAATTGGGCTGAGTGCAAGATAGGGCCCATTGAGTTACAGGTCGCATGTAAATACCAGTTGGAGATTGGGTCTTACTTTACTATTTAATTGTTCTCAACTACTGTTTAAGTGAGAACCTACCACTGTATATACGGTATGTCACGGTATACAATAACATTCAGGACCGGCTTTGAGGTATTTCAGTCAGGTGTTGATCTGTGTAATAGCGGTGCATGAAAAAGAGAGCCTCAGCCTCAGCAGTCTCCCACTAACTTGCAGTTAATCTAAACAAGCAGAACTTCCGTTATGGTTCTGTAAGTTATTTTCATCAAAGACAAATTTAGGCTATTTTCCACATTCATATATTATCATCCCATTATTTTGTCCCCAACAGAGTGCAATGTAAACCTGTGTCCTGCTCCTATCACCTGCCCGCTGGGCTTCCAACTTGACGTCACCAACAGCACCTGCTGCCAATCCTATGAGTGTGGTATGTGACTCTATTAACATTATAACATTATCTGCTGGTGTACAATATGTAACGCAGAACGTTATGTCCTGAAGAACTCCGTAAGCTTGTAAGAGATTTTTGATAAAGAACTACAACAACTGAAAAATATCAGACAAATAAACAGAATCTGACATTCCTGTTTTTACCAATGAAAAAAAATTTAAAATATAGCTGAAAGCAGCAATAAAAAAGTGTTTGAATGTGGGTGGATTCTTAGGTTTTTCATTGTCAAATACTGTATGTAAGCTACAATATACTGTATTTATCTTCACTTCAACTAAGCACTTGTTCACTGTCTTATCTAAATTACACACAATAGAAGATCAATATCATTGTTTCTGTGCTTTCAGTACAGATATTAGCCTAGCGCAGCACACATCTAGTATATTACTAATCTAATAAAGTAGTGTCAGTGTTAACCTCATGTCTCTTTTTTATTTTTGCAGTTCCTAAAGGTGTATGTGTCTATGACATGACCGAGTACCAGGTAAGGACACAGTCCAAACTCCAGATATCTAATAACAATCTGTCGAAGTTCAGGTACAACATTATAAGGATTCCACACTTACTTATTACTTATTATGAATGAACAGAGTTGTAAGCATGAGGTCGTATGGGTGTGCAGGTAACTTATTCATTGGACAGCTTTGGAACCTGTCATTCCATGTCAGCAGTGCAACATGAACCTAAGTGGGGAAATGAAAACAAACTTTATTCCTTTGACTTTACAGTGCCTTATACATTATTTTACCTTACAAAGGTAAAATAAAAAATAGATAGTTAGGAGCATTAGTAGTCAAGACTGACGGACAGGTAGAAACAGGTCGAGAATTATAATAGTTGCTGTCAAATAACATAAAAAAAAACTGATGAGTAGAGCACAACACACCCTTCTGATTTAAACCCTTTTCATTTCTGGTGTATGAGGGGAAATTTCAGTACTAATCTCAGTACTTTCATGTCACATACTTCCTGTATCACAGTGCTGTGGTTTGTGCGTTTACACCACAAACAGAGGTATGTATTTGTTCATCCACACCAAATGACGCTTTCACACCATACTTAAACTTTAGGTGCAGAAACAGCTCCAAAATCACTATCACTAATCCAATTAGACTCCAAATAAATACTTCTTCTAGCGTGTATAGAGCCAACATATTTTCACATGTAAATGGGTAAATTAAGTTTTTATTTAAACTAAACCAGAGTGGTGATTGTTTTGTTTTTTAATTTTTCATTGCACTTACAATTTATTGAAGCTTGTTTTGCTGCTGCTGACTGCAGCAGTCTTGCTTAATACTGGACTAATTTGGAAGATTGTTGTTCAGTCACTTAGACACAAAAACATAGGAAAATAGGGTCCAGGTTGAAAAAAAATAAAGTTACCCTTTAAGTACAAGTGTGAAAGCTTCCTTTTTAAATACTGAATTGATGTTTAAAATAAATGGTTGATCAATGTGTATTCTATAGCCTGGTGCCAAGATACCAACACCAGAAACACCATCAGTACCACCATTAGAAGCACCTTCAACAGCACCATCAGGAACAACAGCAGCCCCATCAGGAGCGGGACAACCATCAGGAACAACAGCAGCCCCATCAGGAGCAGGACAACCATCAAGAACAACAGCAGCCCCATCAGGAGCAGGACAACCATCAGGAAGTACAACAGCCCCATCAGGATCGGGACAACCATCAGGAACAACAGCAGCCCCATCAGGAGCAGGACAACCATCAAGAAGTACAACAGGCCCATCAGGAGCAGGACAACCATCAGGAACAACAGCAGCCCCATCAGGAGCAGGACAACCATCAGGAACAACAGCAGCCCCATCAGGAGCGGGACAACCATCAGGAACAACAGCAGCCCCATCAGGAGCAGAACAACCATCAGGAAGTACAACAGGCCCATCAGGAGCAGGACAACCATCAGGAACAACAGCAGCCCCATCAGGAGCACGACAACCATCAGGAACAACAGCAGCCCCATCAGGAGCGGGACAACCATCAGGAACAACAGCAGCCCCATCAGGAGTGGGACAACCATCAGGAAGTACAACAGCCCCATCAGGAGCGGGACAGCCATCAGGAACAACAACAGCACCATCGGGCCCTATATCAGAGAAGTCTTTTATTCCTGGGGGCTGCCAGGAATGTTACTGTGGCCCCAAAATGGATCCCATCACAAAGCTCAACATCATTACCTGCAAACCCATTGTCTGCAACACAAAGTGCTCTGAAGTAAGTTTGGGACACATTCACTCAGAGGCAACATTCTTTGGTGTGTGTGTGTGTGTGTATGTATATCTGTATATGTGTGTGTGTGTGTGTGTGTGTGTGCACGCACACATGTATGTATGTATGTATGTATATATGTATGTATGTGTATACATAAAAAAAACAGAAAATCCCAGTATCATGTTCCAAATGCTTTCTCCATTGAAATGCTTTTTTTTTACAAAGCAAGAGTTTTTTTCTCACTGTCTCAAGGGTTATGAATATCAGACTGTACCTGACAAGTGCTGCGGGAAGTGTGTTCCAAAGAGCTGTAGTGTCAGCACACCTAACAACACAATCATTATCATTGAGGTCAGTACTGCAGCTTTGTGAGTGTTTCTTCACATTTGTAATCACTAGGAATATGAACAAAGAGATGTTCACTGAATTACTTATTAAGTTGTTTACGTTTGAAATGAAACTAAATACTTTTGATGGTATAAGTTCTTGGTAGACTTTTTCTACTACAGAAATAAGTTGTGTTGCTATGTTAAAGAATACAAAATGATTTCTTTGTTAACTTTGTTATAATAACTGTTGTTGAATATCTGACTTAACTTTTGCTCTTTCTGTTGGTACAGGTCGGCAACACTTTTGTACCTGCAAATGACAAGTGTGTTCAATATACCTGTGAGAAGATCAATGGACAGCCTGTTACCAAGGAAACCAAGAGCACTTGTCCACCCTTTAACCCCTTGGACTGTGAACCTGTGAGTTTATCCAAACCTAACCCTATCCAATTCTCCCCCCCACACACACACACACACACACAACCGTCTAACTCACATGACGTGTGTATCCTCTAGGGTACCGAGACAACTGACGAGAATGGATGCTGCAAAACATGTAAGTTAGTAAAGTCACAGTATTTACTGCAGATAGTAGCTACTAAATCTAAAATCATGAATTGGTTTTAAGAATAGGAAGTTGGCTTTGGAGGACAAATCTGTCTAGCATGTTCCATTGTTTGAGCTTAACAGTTGCTGTGTGTTCCAGGCAAGCTGCGGAGCATCTGTGAGGTCCAGAGAAAGCAGACGTTCATCAAGGTGAACGACTGTAAGAGCACGCAGCTGGTCAACGTGACGTCCTGCGGGGGACACTGTGGCAGCTCGTCCATGTAAGTCTATTAAGTTCAACTTCATTGGCAAAACCACTATGATTTGAAGCTCAGTTTTCTCAAGTGGGATAAAAAAGTTTGTGTGAAAGGTGGCTGTCAGCAGTGGCTGCCTCACAGCAATATGCCTGCTTCAGCACTGTGCACTCCTTAAAGGCAGGGCTGGTAACTATTTCCAATATGCACGTTTTTTTATATATGAAATGGTCCTCACACCTAGCCTGGATGCCAGCCGAACTTAGCCCCGCCCACAAAATTTTAGGTCGGGAAGTTCGGTCTGGAGTCGCTCCGTTGAGAAGTAATTATTGCCCGAACAGGATCTGTTCAGACCAATCACATTGTCAGACAGATGATCAACAGTAACAGAATCAACCACGTCACCAAAGAACGCTTGGTTTGAATTTGTTGAGATGTGTGGATTCCACCATGGCGTCTGTGCATTCATTTTAAAATCCTCAGCGGAGGAGCATCAACAACTGCCCGAAAGCAAGAAAGAGACTGAAGAGAGAGAGAGCGTTATATGGTGGAGAGAGATAGAGAGAGACTGAAGAGAGAGAGAGTGTTATATGGTGGAGAGAGATACAGAAAGACTGAAGAGAGAGAGCGTTATATGGTGGAGAGACGTAGAGAGTGAGTGAAGAGAGGGACCGCCGGCGCTAGAACAAAGCCGTGAATCAAATGTAAATGTAAATGGACTGTTCTTATATAGCGCTTTTCTAGTCTCAACGACTACTCAGGCGCTTTAACATTGTACAGGAACCATTCACCATTCACACACATTCATACACTGTGGCCGAGGCTGCCGTACAAGGTGCCACCTGCTCATCAGATAATCATTCACACACATTTACACTCCGATGCGCAGCATCAGGGGCAACTCGGGGTTCAGTGTCTTTCCCAAGGACACTTCGACATGGGACTGCAGGGCCAAGGATCGAACCACCAACCTTCCGATTGGCAGGCAACCGCTCTACCACTGAGCCACAGCCAGAGAAATCTGGCAGAGAAATAAAACGTGTTTTCGCCGATCCATCTCTAGAAATGCGACTGTAGCGACCATGTCACTATCACTAACGTTATCCACATTTATATTTACAAGAAACAAATGATATATACAGCTTCAAAAAAGTCTAAAAGTCGGAAATTAGAACGAATGCACGCGAATGCATTGTGCAAAGAGTGGTTGCTATGGAGACGATACACAGTGTTGAGTTCCGTTGCTCTGATTGGTTGGAGGTCTATCCAATGAATGCAGAGGCATTTTTTTTCCTGGTTCGGTTGGAACACGCCTCATAATCACAGCCCAATGGAGCGGTTTCAGACTCACATTCTGACTAGAATCTGAGTAGGACCACGTCAGGCTACCTCACACCCCAACAGCAATAAATAATTTATGGGCTCTTTAAAATGGAGCAAAAAAGATCATGTCATCTATAGCTGCTGTAATCCAATAGACAGTACTGGTGTTGCCTGTCAGAGTACATTAATGATGGCATTGCCTGATACCCACTGCAGGCCCTAATGATAAGTCAAAATATAATTTAACATGTATACTTCTGGTTGTCATTTCACTCTTAATTTTACTTTACTAGATAATTAAACTACTAGGGCCTAGTTTTTCCTTGCTAACTGCGTATGCCCCACAGTGGCCTCGTACATAAGAAATTGTCAGACGATGACTCTATGAAGACTCCAGAGACTGTTGATTTTCACTCCATGCTGATTTATTTGTTACATTTTAACGAACAAACCAAGCTGTCGCAGATACATCAACTGACCACAGGCGATAGTCAATCATATAGACAACTGAACCTAAGTTTCATGTGAGTCTCTTCTTATACAGCGTTTTGGGCGGTGTCAGTTGAACACATTTATGCCCACAATTACCTCATGTTTTTTTGTTTTTTTTTATAATTCAAGTTTTTTTTATTGCTTTTTCCTTTGGTGCATGACAGTTCAGAGTATCACATACAGAGACATTTCCTGTTACAATTCAAACCGAGTCTAGGCCATAGACAGAGCAATCAAACAAAAACAACAATAATAAACAGCATATATATATATACACATAAATACATACAAACATATGCATATATACATGAAATCAGGTACAACAAGACTATAACATCAGCAGCTTTAGGGGCACATCAATATTGGAATACTTAGCAGTGTTATTCATAATACAGGTTTATCAGTCAGTGTGATGTATGTCCAGAAACTAACCCATGCTGGTGCTTCATCTTTTTTTACTTTGCTTATGCTGTTTAGCATATGCTCATATGAAGCTGAATTTATCATGGTGTTGGCCCATTCTTTTAATGCCGGGATTTTAGGTGTTTTCCAATGCTTAAGTATCGTCCTGGCAGCTACCATAATGCCAACCATGATTACAGAAAACTCTTTACTTGACATCTTATGTAATTGACTTCTGTCACCTAATAGGCAGAGTCTTGGAGATATTGGCAGGTCCCTTCCGGCCCAGTTACCTAAATATTCCAAAATGATTCTCCAGAACGGCTGGATAGCTGGGCAATCCCAAATACAGTGTATTAGAGTGCCTACTTCTATCTGGCATTTCCAACACAAATTGTTATTCATTACTCCCATTCTGTATAATCTTAAAGGTGTCCAATAATATCTGTGTATTATTTTATATTGGGTGAATTTCCCTTTCACTTCCCTTATGTATTTCCCATTGTCAGATACTATCTTCAGCCATTCCCTGTCCTCCATTATAAATCCTAGGTCTTTCTCCCATATAACTTTTAGGTTATTACAGTTGTTGTAGTTGGTTGGTTGTTTTATAGAATACAGAAGCTCGATGGCACTCCTTGGGTTGTGTGATATAGTCCAAGATGTGATTTCCGACTGTGAACTGAATCGTGGTGGAAATACAGCTCCTGATTTGTAGGTACTTCGAAAATGATCTTTCCCTTTGAGCTTGTATTTTCTAGTTAAGTCAGAGTATGACAAAAACAGGTCCTCTTCATAAAGATCAGCAATGTTAAATATACCATTATCATGCCATTTTTTCCAAAATACTGATGTCTTCCCAATTTTAATCATGGGGTTATACCATAGAGGGGAGTAGGATTGCTTATGGTGTGAAAGTTTAAGCATCTTATGTATTTTAGTCCAAATTTCTTTATGCTTGAAATCCGACGAAGACTGGGAGAGTCTATCTATAGGCGAGAATGGAGAAGCCAACTTATTTTCAATAGTAACCCAATCTAATTTATTATCTTTAGTCCAATGCTTGGCTATTTTGGCCATTTCAAAGGAGATACAATACAATCTTGGGTCTGGCAGTCCCAGTCCTCCTTTATCTCTAGGTGAGCACATTTTGCTAAGCTTAATTCTGGGCCTTTTCCCCTCCCACAAGAAGTCTTTAATTATTGTGTCATATCGTCTGAAAATCTGAGCAGAAGTAGTAACTGGTACCATCATGAGTATGTAATTGAATTGTGGTGATATCACCATTTTTATAATGTTAACCTTTCCCCATAATGTAAGCCTGAGTTTACACCATTTATCTAAATTTGTTTTTATTTTTTGTAGTACTGGTTCAAAGTTTATTGCCGGTATGTCCTCAACATCCTGGCTCAGTTTTATTCCCAGATATTTCATCCCTTTTGGAACCCATTTAAACCCAAACTGTGAGACTGAGGTTGGATTACATAATCCCGAAATAGGCATACCTTCTGACTTTGTCCAATTAATCTTGTATCCTGATAATTTGGAATATGATTTTATTGTGTCCATTAAGTGGGGTATTGAACTCAATGGGTCTTTTACCAGCATCAAAATGTCGTCCGTGTACAATAGCAATTTATGCTCTTTCCCGCCTCCATCCACCCCCTTAATATTTCCATTCCTTCTTATAGAAATAGCCAGAGGCTCCAATACGATATTGAACAATAATGGGGTAGAGGGCAGCCCTGGCGAGTCCCTCTAGTGAGATTGATTAGAAGTGATATTAAACCATTGGTTATCACCGCTGCCTTTGGACTTTTATACACTGCTCAAAAAAATAAAGGGAACACTTAAACAACACATCCTATATCTGAATGAATGAAATAATCTTATTAAATACTTTTTTCTTTACATAGTTGAATGTGTTTACAACAAAATCACACAAAAATGATCAATGGAAATCAAATTTATCAACCCATGGAGGTCTGGATTTGGAGTCACACTCAAAATTAAAGTGGAAAACCACACTACAGGCTGATCCAACTTTGATGTAATGTCCTTAAAAAAAAGTCAAAATGAGGCTTAGTAGTGTGTGTGGCCTCCACGTGCCTGTATGACCTCCCTACAACGCCTGGGCATGCTCCTGATGAGGTGGTGGATGGTGTCCTGAGGGATCTCCTCCCAGACCTGGACTAAAGCATCCGCCAACTCCTGGACAGTCTGTGGTGCAACGTGGCGTTGGTGGATGGAGCGAGACATGATGTCCCAGATGTGCTCAATTGGATTCAGGTCTGGGGAACGGGCGGGCCAGTCCATAGCATCAATGCCTTCCTCTTGCAGGAACTGCTGACACACTCCAGCCACATGAGGTCTAGCATTGTCTTGCATTAGGAGGAACCCAGGGCCAACCGCACAAGCATATGGTCTCACAAGGGGTCTGAGGATCTCATCTCGGTACCTAATGGCAGTCAGGCTACCTCTGGCGAGCACATGGAGGGCTGTGCGGCACCCCAAAGAAATGCCACCCCACACCATTACCGACCCACCGCCAAACCGGTCATGCTGGAGGATGTTGCAGGCAGCAGAACGTTCTCCACGGCGTCTCCAGACTCTGTCACGTCTGTCACACGTGCTCAGTGTGAACCTGCTTTCATCTGTGAAGAGCACAGGGCGCCAGTGGCAAATTTGCCAATGTTGGTGTTCTCTGGCAAATGCCAAATGTCCTGCACGGTGTTGGGCTGTAAGCACAACCCCCACCTGTGGACGTCGGGCCCTCATACCACCCTCAAGGAGTCTGTTTCTGACCGTTTGAGCAGACACATGCACATTTGTGGCCTGCTGGAGGTCATTTTGCAGGGCTCTGGCAGTGCTCCTCCTGCTCATCCTTGCACAAAGGCGGAGGTAGCGGTCCTGCTGCTGGGTTGTTGCCCTCCTACTGCCTCCTCCACGTCTCCTGATGTACCGGCCTGTCTCCTGGTAGCGCCTCCATGCTCTGGACACTACGCTGACAGACACAGCAAACCTTCTTGCCACAGCTCGCATTGATGTGCCATCCTGGATGAGCTGCACTACCTGAGCCACTTGTGTGGGTTGTAGACTCCGTCTCATGCTACCAGTAGAGTGAAAGCACCGCCAACATTCAAAAGTGACCAAAACATCATCCAGGAAGCATAGGAACTGAGAAGTGGTCTGTGGTCACCACCTGCAGAACCACTTCTTTATTGGCAATGTCTTGCTAATTGCCTATAATTTCCACCTGTTGTCTATTCCATTTGCACAACAGCATGTGAAATTTATTGTCAATCAGTGTTGCTTCCTAAGTGGACAGTTTGATTTCACAGAAGTGTGATTGACTTGGAGTTATATTGTGTTGTTTAAGTGTTCCCTTTATTTTTTTGAGCAGTTTATAATGTTTTGATCCATTTAATAAATGTTTGTCCGAATCCAAAATGTGATAAGGCTGAAAACAAGAATTCCCACTGGACCCGGTCAAATGCCTTCTCAGCATCAAGCGAGAGGGCAACGACCGGATCTATTCCCGACCTACTGGACCACATCAAGTGTAGAAGTCTTCTCATATTGTCTGTGGATGACCTGTTTTTCATAAATCCCACTTGGTCAGGGTGTATGATGCTTGGTATAGCACTTTCCAGACGTAATGCCAAAATCTTGGTTAAGATTTTACAATCCAGGTTAATTAAACTCAGAGGTCTATAATTTGCAGGATCTGCCGTATCCCTGTCTTTTTTAGGAATTACGGATATCAAGGCCTCATAGAATGTTGGAGGGAGAGATCCTAATGTGAATGCCTCATTATATACACCTTTTAATATTGGTGCCAGGATGTCTATATATTGCTTATAATATTCCACCAGGAATCCATCCATGCCAGGTGCCTTCCCTGCTTTCATGCATGAAACAGCCTTCCTGATTTCAGTCTCTGTTATCAGGCTGTCCAGCAACTCAACATGTTCAGTTAACAGTTTACGCATATTAATGCTAGCAAAGAAGTCCGTTAGTTCATCCTGTTGGGGATTAATGTCCGATGTATATAATTCTTTATAAAACTGTTGTAGGACTCCATTTATTTCCTTTGTAGAGGAAACTAATGTATTGCCTTTTTTAATTGCTGGTATCACATTATGAGAGTCTTGTTGCTTTAATTGTCTAGCAAGTAGTTTGCAAGTTTTCTCCCCTCCTTCATAGAATGTCATCCCAAGCCTAAATAAGGCATATTCTACTTTTTTATTATATATTTCCTGCAGCTGGAACTTAAGCTTACATAGATGTTGATATAGCGTATTCGAAAAATGTTTAGATAGTTCCATTTCCTGACATTTGATCGCATTTTCCAAATCCATTAACTTTTTTATATACTCTTTTTTTCTTTTTAGTTGACTGTGCTATAATTTTCCCTCTGATATAAGCCTTAGACGCCTCCCATTCCATGGCTCTTGTATCAGTGGTGCCAGCATTGACTTCAAAGAAAGCCTTCAACAAGAGAGTAAAGTTTTCATCTTGTAATAACGACGCATTCATTCTCCATCTACCTTTTTTCTCTACGTCAGTATTTAAGTCAATTCCGAGCTCCACCGGAGCATGGTCTGAGAGGGTGATTGCATTTATTTTACAATTCACAGCTTGTCTTATAATGGTATTAGAAATCAAAAACATCCTAGAGTAAGATTTTTGGCAATGTGAAAAGAAAGTATATTCCCTTCCAGTAGGATGTATCAATCGCCATATGTCGACCAACCCTAAATCCTCATTCATCATATGAATTGCCGCTCTGTCCTTAGGCATCACAGGGCCCCTAAATGTGCTTCTATCTAGACAGGGATCCAAGACTTGATTAAAGTCCCCTGCCAAAATTATTTGACCTTCCATTTCTCCCAAAATCTTATTCACTTCATGAAAAAAGTGCGAATCACCTTTATTTGGAGCATAGATATTGCACAGTATTGTCTTGGACCCATTAATCAGTGCTTGTATACACACCATTCTACCTTTATCTATGACTTCTTTGAGTAAAGTAAAACCTAAATTTTTATTTATTAATAGTATTACTCCATTCCGCTTACTGGAAAATGAGCTATGGAAAACATGTCCAACCCAACTCCGCTATAATTTCAGTGCTTCTCCTTCTTTAAAGTGCGTTTCCTGTAGAAAGGCTATGTCGATCTTATTATGATTCAGATAAGTCAGCACCTTCCCTCTCTTAATAGGGTTCCCACATCCATTGATATTCCAGCTTATGCATTGAACAAGGTAATTAGACATGTTCCACGTGTGAATAACAGTCTATGCCTGTAAGTTTTATCTCAATATCAGTTACGTCCCCCATTTGTCCCTCTAGTAATTGCCATGTCTCGTTAGCATCATTTGCTCTTTTATCTGTCATCACCAAACGTAGCTTAACACACATCCTAACAGTGCAAACTATAACACTTCCAGAAAGGAAAACATATAAGAAAAAAAACAGAAAGAGAACACAAAACTCAAAAGAAACCCACAAAACACGTGGGGCCTCTGGCTTTCCTCCAGCCATATAAACGAACAGAAAGAAAAAATGAAAATAGATTAAATAAAATAAACCCTAGCGATCGGGTCAGTGGGGTACGGTACACCCAGCCAGATAAGGTACACTCTCCGGCTCTGTTGCTCAGGCTGCACAGAATCAAAGCTCAAACCCACCTCTTTAAGGCATTGACCCCTCTTGAATCAGCTTCCCTACTTCTTTATGGTCAGTATTATAGTCCAAGTCCATCTCCGCAGTGCAAAACCTCTCGGTCATGCATAGCCGTTCAGCTCATTCTGTATTAGAGTTAATCCTGACGAACTTCTCTGCCTCTTTGGCGCTTGTGAAACTTTTATTCTTCCCCTTCCACGTGAATCGCAGGGATGCGGGATGGGCCAGAGTATATCTCACGTTGAGCTGCTGCAGCGCTCTCTTCGCCGTTGTGATAGTTTTTCTTTTCTCTGCAAGCTCCTGTGTCATATCTGGGAACATGGAGAGTCGGGTGCCTTCCCATTCGAACCCGCGTTTTTCTCTTGCCGCTTTCACTACTTTATCCCTGGCAGACTGTCGTAGGAATCTGATTGGCACTGGTCTAGGTGGCTGGCCGTCATTGGGCAGGGGAGCGAGCGAGCGATGCGCTCTTTCGATTTCAAATTCACCGTTCACGTCAATTCCAAGCCCCTCGCCGAGTACTCTTTTCACACAGCTCTCCATTGTGCCGTTCGTCCCGTAGGTTTTTCTCAGCCCCACCAGTCGCACGTTATTTCTTTTGCTGTGATTTTCAAGCATCTGCATTCGGTTCCACATAGCATCCATCCTTTTTTCATCGTGTTCCCTGTTATTTATGAGCCGCTCTGTCATGCCCTCCAGGTGGAGGAGACGCCCATCTGTTTCTTCCAACTTTTCCTGTATCCCGCTCACCGTAACCTTCAGTTCAGAGGTTGTTTGTTTGATAGTTATTATATCTGCGGCCACCCCCTTTAGTGTGGTACTCATTTTGGTGATCTCAGCAAAAAGACCATCCATGTTTGAGACAGTTTGGTCTCTCGTAGCGAAGAGCCGAGAGTTTCCGAGTTTTCGTTCTGAGGTGGGCTTTTCCTGGTCGACATGCGGCTCGTCGTCGTCTTGTCTTTAAAATACTTAGAAGTTGCCATTACGGTACGAATAACCTCCCAGTTGTTCCTAAGTTATTAGGAAGCTGATGTTACCAGAAAAGTGTGGGGAATTGTGAGAAAAATTTAGTAAATATTGGTGGGCGAGCAGAGCTCCACTAGTGTGCCGCCATCTTGCTCGACGTACCCACGTGACTTACCTCATGTTTGTTACATCTTTAGATGGACCTGGGGCCTCATTTATAAAACTGTGCGTAGATTCTATTCTGAAAGATTTTGTGCGCAAAAAAGTCAGAATTTTCGTACGCAAAAACAATATTCTGATTTATTTCCTCCGCTGCACGGTGTGGGAGGATCCCCTGCCTCTCCCCGTTGCTGGCAGCCCCTTGCCGGGCGCCGTGACCGGCTCTGGGTCGGTTTAGCAAGAACGGGATTGTTGGGTTCAGGAAAACAAAAACTGGGTTAGGTTCGGAAAACTGTTAGGTTCGGAAAACGGGCATACCATCAGAGTTCACTAAAACGCAGTCTACAAAACCTTGGGAGCATTACGCACGATCACACGTGTGGTCAAAAGGTTGCGGAAAACTGGGAAAATTTGTACGCATGGAAATTCTTTATAAATCCCGACTATTGCAAGGAATGTTGCGACGACAAATTTCACCCTGCTTCATGCAACTTTTTCTTGCGTAACAGGTTTTATAAATGAGGCCCCTGAACTAGTGATATTTTTACTTCTAACAGTCCTCTCATCTTCCTTTTCTTGAGTACGCCTGGGTCGTTGTGACCCAGACAGTTCTTTGTCGGCTAGCTACTAACGTACATGCTAGTCAACAGATGGTGTACAATTCACTTTATTTCATCCTGGAGGGTATGGCTACTAACCATCCTGGTTTACCACAGCGGTCATATCAAACGATTATATTTCTACTGGATTATATAACTAATTAATTATATTAGCTTCAGCATGGCATAGAAGATACTAGACATGTCAAAAGACCTTAATCATTTTGGTGTCACTGATCATATTACCTTGGAACATAGCAATGCACAAGTAAGGTTTAATAGTTTTATACAGATCATATCTCAGATTTACTTCAAAGAGAAAACTTCTCAGCTCACTAACAGGAAACATCTTGCTAGGCTAGATTGCAAGGTTATATTTGTCTGATCTCTTGATTATAATTGATTATATGACAGACATTACAAGACAAAACAATATCTAATTAAATATTTAAAAAATAAAAGTTCCACAGCTTCCATATTAACTAGCACATTTTACTGCCCTGATTTGAAAGTTTTGTCACTCCTGTTAGGAGAATGTTGCTGTAGGAGACTAATTAGCAACAAGCATCATGTCAGCACAATACTAAATTTAAGAGGATGTTACAGCTGGATTTTGACCCAAGACACACCTATAAAACAGGGTCACGGATAAAAACCCTTTATGTTCAACTCATTGGCTGTTGAAGGAGCTACTGTAATCAGTGGAGAGGATAAGAGCTGTTTTCTCTTTGTCTGTGTGTGTGCAGATATTCTGCAGCAGCTAACGAGATGATACATCAGTGTGAGTGTTGCCAAGAGGCCACGACCAGTCAGAAGCAGGTGGAGCTGGCCTGTGGCGACGGCTCCAAGGTCCAGCACAGCTACATCATGGTGGAGACGTGTCACTGCAGCAAAGCAGAGTGCATGGCGGGAACAACTTCCAAACAACAGCGCCGCAGGAGACGCTGATCAACTACTTACTAATTCTTGTCAGGTTTTATTTATAGCTTAACATGTGCTCTTTTTCAGTGTCACAACATACTACTGTGATGTAAACTTTCTTAATTTTAGGAATTCTTAGATGATAATTAATAAAATATTTCTGCAATATGAACACTGGAATGGATACTTTATTCTTGATCCATGTGGAATACATGCAAACATACATACAAAACTGTTGCTTAAACTGACTTAGGTTTTGCTTTTGCATGTCCATGACTTTTTGCTGTTTCTGTGTGATGCTATGCCCAGGTTATTCAAGTTCCTGTCCAGTGTATGTGGGGTTTTTTTTGCGCTCCTTGGGATTTGAGTATGATGGAGAAGTGTGTCCTTAATCAATCTAAACAATACCAAATTATTAATTACACTGCCTGTGTTTACTGCAGAGCTAATCTATTATGTAATACATTACTACTTACTTTTGTTGTAAATACAACATTTAAAACTAATAACGGGTTGTTTTTCATACTTAAAATGTTATGCTAATTTAAAAAATAGGAAACGAGGGCCACAGACTGAATTGTGATTTTCATATTTGTGTTTGCTTTGTGTGATCAGGAAGTTGCTGACCTATTCGTGTCTTGCACTTGACAAACTTGCAGCAAACACACTTCAGCAATGGCGCTACTGGATTTAATAATAATTATATATATATAATTATATATATATATATATATATATATATAATTATATATATATATATACATGTATATATGGGCTGTCAGCATTAACGCGTTAATCTTGATGCGATTAAGGGCCAAGCATAACACGTAATTTTTTTTTATCCATCGCATGCATCATTTATTAATTTATTTTACACTTCACTCGGCTTCGCGTCGTGCCTAACTATTTTTACCCTAACCGCACCTTTACTTATCATAAAGCTGCAATACTTCCTCGTAACACATCCTGCTGCTGCAAGAATGATGGAGAAAGCAGCAACACAATTCTGAATGGTGCTTTTTATTTTCCAAAACTCCCGGACGGCTCGTAGACAAGTCGAAAGCCAAATGCACATTGTGTAAAGCAGAATTAAAATATCACCGAAGCACGTCAAGCTTGGAGCTACCACCTACGAGCTAAGCATAGTACAGTTAACGTGACTCAGGTTGATGCTCAGGCAAAGCACTATTTTGGAGAGTACTACTCACCGACCTGTTGATGAAACCAAATCCCAAAAAATTACTAAAGCTCTTGCGAAATGGCTGGCAACTAACTGCAGACCTGTCAGCATCGTAGAAGACTCAGGTCTTCTACGAAAGAAGTACTACGGTTGGCATGTTCTTATACATTACCGTCGAGGGGGACAGTAGTTTCACGCACACAGCCTGTACTCCACGGAGAAAGCAGGCCAACTGGAACTGCTGCCAAGTGCAAATGCTGTCTCATTAACCGGTGATCACTGGACGTCAGTGAGTAATCAAAATGATTTAGAAGTTACTGCACACTGTATTGACTCTGGTAAGGATAGGGATTTTTAGTTTTACATGCCATTGATCAAGAAAGAAAAATTCACATTACAAAAGCACCCACACACTCTCCCATCACAGTACTTCTATACCGGTTCTGGACTGGTGGGGAGCTTAAAGCCCATGTTGTAAATTTAATTTTACAACGAATTTGTGGTAATTGCTTGTTGGTAATAAACCTTTAAACTGTTATTCATGTATTTGATGTTGTTAGGTATCACAAAACAGAATATAACACGAAAAAGTAGGTACTATTTTACAGCGGTTTGTCTTTCCCCCACAATACATTGCATGATGTCACGTTGGGGAGACGACAGGCGAAAGCCCCGTCTCGGTTCACTGTCCCGGTCACGGTTTCTGCCACTGATCTGGCAAAATATGGCTTTTGGTCTCGACTGAGTCTCTGGGCCCTATTTTAACGATCTGAAACGCAAGTATGAAACGCAAAACGCAAGTAGCTTTGTGGGCGGATCTCGGGCGCTGTTGCTATTATGCCGGCGGGATAAATGACTCTTGCTCCCGACGCAAATCTAAAATGGGTTGGTCTGCAGTAGCTAGGTGTGGTTTGGGCGTAACGTGCAATAAACCAATCAGAGCGTCATCTCACATTCCCTTTAAGAGCAGGGCGCTTGTTCCTTGGCGGACTGCTATTATGACGGCGGATTTGCCTGGCACACGCCAGCGGGAGCTGCCGATGCGAGATGCGGCAAAGTAATAAATGCCCTTCTTGGCCGGGTGGCGATGTTGCTGCGGCCTCTCGGGCGCATCTCCTCAAGTCTGGAGAGGATTGCTGCAGCCATGGAGCGTGGGCCTCCAAACGCACCACCTGCACCTGTTGTGCCCCTTCCTCTTCCCCCCACACCATCTCCGTCCAACCGCTCCATCAGGAGCACATCGCGCATTACTCCCGGACCAGATCCCACCGTAGTTCAACATCACGTCTCCTTAAGTCCTCTAATATGTCCTCATTTATGTCATCAACACATCCATGATTCATGGAAATGTTGTGTAAATCACAACAAGCCACAAAGAATGCTGCGACTTTTTGAGGACTGTACTGTAAAGTGCCTCCTGATCTATCCAAACACCTGAAGCACATTTTCAGTAATATTTTCCTTTGTAATTATGTATGGTTTGCAAAAATGGGAACTGCTGCGTCCATTTAGATGAGAGTTGTATGTGCGTTGTGCACACTACATTATGGCCAAGCATGCGCCCCTAAAATAGCATCTGAATAACGCGCTACTGACTTTAGACTAGCGCCACCGACTTTAGACCAGGTTTTTCCTGGTCAGTGGCGGAATTGTTTTCTGAAACTGCAGAATAGCACAAAGCAACGTTTGCTCCGGAACACGCCTCCTCTTTTCGCTGAACCGCCCCCAGGAGCGCAAATACATTCCCTATTTTACCGACGTGCGTCTGTGGAGGGAAAAGTCCGCTGTGCGTCGGGTGCAAAATAGGAATGATACATGCGTCGTTGTATAAAGGCAATTGCGCTGGGTGCAAGATAGGGCCCAATGTGTCTTTATTATGTGTATAATAATATTGGGGGGGGGGGGAGTGAAAGGCAGCTTGGACGGGGATGCTATTCGGCTTTTCACAAGTTTAAACAGCTAGCTAACGATACGCTGTTGCGCTAACGATACGCCGACATTTGCTAACGTTAGCGCAACAGCGTTAGCTTAGACTGCTAGCTAGTTAAATACTGGTATTACAACTGCCTTCGGAGCAGCGTCCACTTTGTCAACACAAGACATGTGGCGTTAGTGCTCCTTTTGTGCCATACTTTTATTGAATGAAATATTAAGCTTCGCTCCTACGAAATAGGTGTTTTTTTTGTAACATTACACACAAAGCTAACTGGCTATAGCTAGCCTGTACGTATGCTAGCGGGATTAGCTAACGTTGCGTAGCCAGCCAGCAACTTTGGCAATCGGCAGTAGTTTCGGCGAGCTAACCGCGACAGTATGTTGCCCACAATCAACCTCTGCTGTTAAAAGCAGTCAATCTGCAGTGATATTTTGAAATGGAGACACATGGATGTGTTAGCTGTCGAGGTTAGCTCGCCGAAGCTGCTTGCTGGCTATGCAACGTTAGCTAATGTCCGCTAGCATATGTACAGACTAACTATAGCCAGTTAGCTTTGTGTGCAACTAACTAACTAACAAAAACCATCTCGTATGAGCGAAGTTTAACGTTTCATTCAATAAAGTTATGGTACAAAAGGAGCACTAACGCCACAAGTCTTATGTTGACAACGTGGACGCAGATATAGGAAACTCCGAAGGCAGTTGTAATATTTACCTAGCCGGCTAGACTAACGCTGTTGCGCTAACGTTAGCGAAGCGTCGGCGTAGCGTTAGCTAGCTGTCTAAACTTGTGAAAAGCTGAACAGCATCCCCGTCTAAGTAATAAATAAACACCAGGCAAATATGTTGTTACTGGAGCTAGTAGCCTACCATCAAAACGTGAGATATCTAATCATGATATCAATCAAATCTATGTGTTTACAACCATCGGGGATTAAACAGGTGGGACTGGCAAGTTAGCACATAGCTAGCATGATGCCTTTTATTTTCTAGATCTAGATAAGTTTACCGGTACTTATCTGAACTAACGACATGATCACTGTCACTAGATATAAATAAAACATTGACTTTCACTTGGTGCTATTCACGGACAGTAAAAAACCCTCTTCCTCATCCCAGTCAGTCACCATAGTTCTAGTACCAGTCTGATACACGTCTCCCCAACGTGACGTCATCACCGAATTGCGGAAAAAAAACACTAATACCAAAAACGACAAAAACCTGACAAAAACTGGCCTTTAACACTATTTGGAGACATTTTTAACAAGGATATACATATATTGAGTGCTATATGTACCTATTAATCAACAGTGGTGGTTAACTTGCAACATGGGCTTTAAGTGTCACGGTTTCAGAGGATGTAGGACCCAAATGCAGAGACGGACAGGCAGTGTGAGTTTTGAGGATTTAATAAACAAATAAAGTCCATACTAACAAAAGGTGTCCCAAGAAGAGAAGGCAAATCCAAAAATAGGCACAAGCAGAATCCCAAAAACAGGAACAGGCAAAATACAGAACAGTGACAAGCAATCCACTGACAACGACAAACGAGGAACACCGAACAGCAAACAATAATCCAACAAGAGACAAAAACAGAACAGAGACTAAATACACAGGGTAATGAGAAAACAAGCAACAGGTGACACTAGGCTGGGGAACAGGTGAAACACATTAGGGCTGGGAGAACAATCAAAAAAGGCGGGAAAACAAGACAAGAAGTAAAACAGACAAGACAGAAAACCAGAGACTTCAAAATAAAACAGGAAACAACCAACCATGACATTAAGAATCCAAAAAATAAGAAGTGGTAGTGATAACTACAAAAATAAAAATAGAATAAATAAAGTAGGTAAACATACATCAGTGAGTAAAATAGACAATAACAGCTGTAAAATTAATACATTTGTCTGCCTTTCCTCATTCATAAACTTTTCCTGCAAATAATATCCTACGGTGGGGTGATAATAACTGCGATGGCAAATCAACAACACAAATGGTAATTATAGATTAAGTAAGATAGTTGATGTATAACTCTATTTGCTAAAACAAAGAAATAAACCTGAACCAGATGAGTGGAGTCAAAAACTAGGGGGATTTTTCACATTACCCAGAATCTTGCCTTAAAATTGTTATAAAGGTTTTCCAGTAGCTCTCAAACTTATCTTGTTCAAGCCTGAGAGTGAAGGTTAGCTTCTCCATTATAAAAACACCCTGAACCTCTTTGATCCAGTCCTCAATTGTCTTTTACCAACCATTTCCTTGTGATTGCTTTCTTGCTCACTAGTAATAAGATATTATATGTGGCGGCACGAGAGCTGCCAAAACCAAACACCGACAACGCCAGAATGTGGCGGCACGAGAGCTGACAAAACCAAACACCGACAATGCCACCCTGGGAATTTTACCCAGAGAATTAGTTTGAATCACTACTTGTAATGCTATCAGTACAATTTTTAAGGACACACAGGTCAGTTTACAAAAGGCGCCAAAGACGAGGTTCAACTTTCAAAAAGAATACATTTTATTTCAATAAAGAATCAATAAATTTAAAAACAATCAATTTAAAAACACATTCACACCAAAAGGGGGGGGAATAATAATTAGGGCTGAGGCTTACCAGTGGAGGGGGAGAATGGAAAGAGGACGGTAAAGGATCCCAGGGAAAGTCACCTGTGAACACGCAAACAAAAACAGTGAACACAGCAAATGAAAACGGGGAGACACACAGCACACAGGAAAGGTGATACCACCACCCGGACACCAACACCAACACCACCACCTTCGGCTCTCAGCAACTAAAAATGGGGGGAGAAATGGGAAATACACAATTAAAGGGGTTCACTCCCCAACAATAGAGTCAAATCAATATTGAAAATAAAAAGAGCAAATTGAAAGAAATTAACACAAGATTAACTCCAAATAAACCCAAAAGGTAACTCCTACCACATTTAGCCCACATACCGTTCAAGCAGAGTTTGAGTTGATCCGGAGGGAAGACACTCCGAGAATGCAACGTGCACAGACAGCTATAAGTGCAACTCGCTTTGCATTACTTTGTTACCTCGGCGGGGGGGGAATGAACCTGCCATCCGAAGATCTACAAACGTTTGATACATAGTAAAATAACGGCCGCGAATGATTGTAACACAAATGAGTGCAGAGGCAGCCAAACTATGGGATTATGTTTGTGCCTTTAATTCCAAGCAAAACTTCTCAAGTATCCAGTGTTGTATAAAGTACTAGAAAGCAATACTTGAGTAAAAGTTCAAGTATCGTACTACAAAAAGACTTTGGTAGAAGTGAAAGTTACCTTTTAGAATATTACTTAAGTAAAAGTCTTAAAGTATCTGATATATACTGTACTTAAGTATCAAAAGTAATTTACTGATATTTAATGTATCAAAAGTAAAAGTAAAAGTTTTTTTTTTTAAAAAGCAAGCGGTTAGAACTTTTATTGTGGCTTTCTTATAGTAAAGCATAAAGCATATTCAGGGTTCCCATATATTCTTAATCTCACTCATCAAATCAAAATCACATTCTTTTCTAGGACTTTTCAGGCACAATTATCTTAAGTTCAAAGAACAAACAGCATATTTTTAGAGCTGACATCAATGTACAGAAACATTTCTTGGAACACGGGTGTATGACGTTATCTTCACCACTACCCTGTTCACAGAGTTCACCACTATTGTCGGGGTGGTAGCAAGGCTCAACATAAAAAAAATCTCTGATCTAAACTCTGATCCAGCAAAACTCTGATCTACTGGCACTCTGATCTTGCTGGCTCCTTCTACATTGATACCTAGATAGGCTACTTAACTAGAAAATTATCTCAGATTAGTCCTGTATGCCTAATTTGAAATAAGACAATTCTGTTGCTAAATAATACAACTGGCAACATCTTCAACAATGAAGAACGCGTCATTCACGTGCATATTAAGTAGCCACGTGTATTTGTTTTGGATGGACTACACTGCGTTAAAATCTTAGGTTGTAGAATATCACAAAACAAAACGTTGCTGGCTTAAATTAAGACAATCTACATGTATGTTTAATCTAAAACAAGGTCGAAAGTAGGTTTGCTAAAGCAGATTTATTGTATAACACCAATGTACTAGCCTAGATGAACCAGAGTTAGGCACCATACTACACAGTAACTCACCAAGTCACTTGCCCTATTCGCCACTGGTTCGCAACTCTACTTCTCTCCTTTACCATTGTTCCTCCCCCTGATCGCCCCCTGACCTCTATCTCGCTTAGGAGGCTCATAGTTAGAGGCCTGTGGGCCATCATAGGCATGCTCGCCAACGTTGGAGAGCTCGGTTTCTTCATCCACGTCCATTGTAATTTGAGCATGAACTTGACCAGACTCCCTCGTGTTACATCACTTCCGGTCAGTGATAGATAGATGCAGAAGTTATTTTATTACAATTTTATCTCAAAATATCGTTTATGGCGGTTGTATATTCCTCCAGTTTTGAAAATATAGTTATTTATCATTAATATACACTATGCTGTATAGGGGTGTCCAACCTGCACATTGCTCTTTAACTAACAATTAATGTACTGAAAATACTGAATAAGCCTTAATAAACCCTTACTAAACAGTTATTAATGCTCTTTGGTAGACTTATTGTGAAGTTGAGAACATATACACCTTAAATAACACTTAATTAATGTGTAGCAATACTGAATAAGCCTTACCTAACCATCAATAAACAGTTATTAATGCTCTTTGGTAGACTTATTGTAGAGTTATGAACATATGCACCTTAACTTACACTTGATAAATGCATAACAGTGCTGAATAAACATTACTAAACAATGATTCACAGTTTATTAGTACTCTTTGAATTAAACATTAACACAGCTTTTAAACATTAGTGAAACATTGTCAATGTGAAATCAAATCTTCATGACAACCTTCTGTTATGCACACATATTCAAATGTCAGTTCTCATCTTTCTTTCCACTGAAGACTCAGCGCTATAACAGTTTGAGTCCTGTATGGAGATTACACTGGATATTTTCCCGCTCTTGTCATCTTCACTGTCATGTCTTCTGGATAATTTTCCTCTCTTGAAACCTAACAAACCAAGTGGGATATATCAATTTCTTTTAAATGCATGCAAAAGCTACGTATACAAGGATTGATCGTTAACTATATCACCGTCAAATCTTTACACATATTGTACACTCAAATGACAACAAAACTTGATAGGGCACACACTCTACCTAGTGAGTGGTGAGCTACCTTGACAATCATGATTAACCATTATCTAGATTGTGTCCAGAATATTAATGCATTGATGCCAGCAATCACAGCATTCGCAGGTTTGTTTATATAAATCAAAGTATATTATGAACCATAAATAATCATTATCATAGTGTAGCCTCCCCGGCTGAAAGATGGTCGAGCTCTCTTTAACTAATGGTTCACCAAGACTTAATTTTTCTTTGCAGTTTCAAACATGCCTTGAACACATGGCATCTAACCCAGCGGTTCTCAAAGTGTGGGGCGTGCCCCACTGGTGGGGAATAGAGACGTGACAGGTGGGGCGCGCCAAACGGGAGGAAATGTTCCTTTTTATGCCTTTATATCTTTAACCAGAAATCCCTACTGTCCCGGAACTTCCGGGAGCCTCCCGCATATTGATAGCGGCTCCTTTACGCCCGCATATGAGATCCAATCACCCGGAATCTGGAGCAAGACCGCGCACTAGACCAAGACTCTATGGCTGCAGCCTGGAGCGTCCCATGTCATGCCGACCCACCTGGTGCCGTCCCCGAGCATCGACTTTTCAAAATAAAAGCTAAATATTTTAATACTTTATTACTAATACATATAATTCTTGAGTGACAGATGCCAAAAAAATCCACAGCAATCTCTATCCCCACAGCCGCTCTACTGCTGCGCTGGATTGCACACATCTCTGTTCACAACACAGCCTGTCGGAACATTCTGCTTAACGTGAAAAAGCTTAACGTGGTTTAATGTACCTCAACAACGATCAATGATCACCAAATGTATCATGGCCAGAGGTGGGTAGAGTAGCCAAAAATTGAACTCAAGTAAAAGTACTGTTACTTCAGAATAATATGACTCAAGTAAAAGTAAAAAGTAGTCATCCAAATAATTACTTGAGTAAGAGTAAAAAAGTACTTGGTGAAAAAACTACTCAAGTACTGAGTAACTGTTGAGTAACGTCTGATTTATTTTTTAACATAAGCATTCAATCAGACGGACAAAAAATACAAAATAATCATATTTAGACAAATTATAGTTCATCCAATCAATTAAAATAATTTAAATTAATTAATTAATTATAAAATAGCTTAAATTAAAAATAATCCAGGTAAATTCAAGTACTTAAAAAATAATATCAATAAAATAATAATACATAAAAAATAAATAAGCACAAGTAACACAAATTTCCAAACCTTTACACTTTTTTTACCAGACTCTGCAGGCAGAACTAGAACAAGATAATGTAGCTGCTGTTTGGTACTTTTACTAAGGTAAACATGCTTTCATTCACAAAGGTGGATCACTTGTTATCGGGTTCAATCGCCGTGGTAACTTATGCTGGACGACGCATAACCTGGTCGGGAGCACGTTAAGTTGGAGATCAGAGATCAACTGGTGTGAAAGCAAGCCTACTGACCGATCAATACTCCACTGATAACGGCTTCACCGTTCTTAGAAGATCAGGTGGAGCTCAGTGCGTGGAGAGAGAGAGAGAGAGAGAGGGGGAGAGAGAAAAAGAGGGGTGTGCTCATACAAAAAATATTTAGAGATCGACAGCCCCGTTAACATTCCCTGATGGGTATATTTGCCGTGTGTAATGCGCACAGCGGTTTTGTTTTTTATATTTTTTATTTGCTCTCACGATCGCTCTCACTGCCATGGTTGCAACTGAAATAAAAGGCTAAAGCAACGACAGTTTATGGAAAGTACAAGTGTAATTATGGTCAGATATTGTGCCTGACTGATGGGGAAGTGATATTGATACGAGTTGTGCGCATCTACAGCGTCGGCAATTTCTTTTTTTTTTGCCAGCTTTCCTTCCCGTTTTAGGAAGCAGCGACTGTATTGCGTTTTGCCTGTAAAACCATGTATGTGTTCATTTGTATGTAGAATTATAGTTTGCTCTTCTTATGTAAAATACGTGGCTATTGTTGGTCATGTTGTGCAAACATCACCTCTTTTATGTGAACAGGCGCCGCTGGATTGGGAAACCCTGGGTTGATTGAACTAGTTGTTAACCACCGTCATGACACAGGTTATGCGGGACCGCGGTGGTTAGGTTAGGTGAAGCCGGGGAACTGAAATAAATCCAGGGCATGTTGATCTTGCTTCGTAGTACAGGGTTCGGTTCCTCCTCGTCTGTGACGTTTCTGGCATTGCCATTTTTGTTTTGCTGCGACTGTAAAAGCTAACCCATCCCGCTGCTGGGTTTGAGCAGGGTGACGAGACTGCACAACTACGTTTGATTGGGTGAAACACAGTCACGTGGTAGAGGCTTTAGCGGAAGTCTCTCTCTCTGTCAAAATAAAACATTAAATGAGGCGTACGCGGGGGGATAAAAACAATGACGCGTAGAATACCATAGAGGTAAAAAGAAAAGTAACGAGCTCATTGTAGCCTAATGTAGCGGAGTAAGAGTACAGTTTCTTCTTCACAAATCTACTCAAGTAAAAGTAAAAAGTATAGTGATTTAAAACTACTCCTAGAAGTATCATTTTTTCAAAAACTTACTCAAGTAAATGTAACGGAGTAAATTTAACTCGTTACTACCCACCTCTGATCATGGCCATATTGTAATGAACACTTAGGCCTGTCAAAAGAACTAAACCGAAATCCAACGATTATAACTTATCTCACATCAACATTTTCTTCTTCATTGGCGCCTATGACGAGGAAAAAGCTTGTGAGCTTTCTCATATTGCTCCTCATAACCACTGAAAACTGTCAAAAAATCTAACCAGAAATGTGATGATTGATCGTTGTTTAGGTACATTAAACCACGTTAAGCTTTTTCATGTTAGGACTTATAAAGCCCATGAGAACCGTTGGGAGTCAACCCACAGCCGCTCCGCTGCCCTGCTGAAAATGTGAAGCAGAAACGCCTTAGATGTCAGATAACGTCCATAATAATAGGACTTTGGGTTCGATTTTATTACAGTTTTCTGTGGTTATGAGGAGCAATATGAGAGAGAAATTTGGTAATCATTGATCATTGTTTACGTACATTAAACCACGTTTTTATTCATTAGTAAGCTACAGGACAGCGTCTTTCAAACATGACCTGCGCGAAAGAGAAAAACAAAATAATAAATGAGTCATTGTACCCAGCACTTCTGGAAATGTACTTCCAAATGCGCCTCTGTCCAGCACATTTCAAACCAAACTGACGCCCATCGAAAATAATTTGATTTCGTATTTTTGACCCTCTGAATTTACCGTTGGATATGCCTCGGCATGATACAGGACAGCTTAGGACGCTCTAGGCTGCAGCCATACCCGCCTCCACTAGACTACAGAGTGACTGTGTGTGTGTGTGTGTGTGTGTGTGTGTGCGTGTGCGTGTGTGTGTGTGACTATAAATGCAGCGCGTGTGAGAGCAAACCGTCCTTATAGCTGTGTGTTGCCGCTTATTAGACTGATCACCCCCGAAAATGTGCAATGCAAAACAGGCTCATTGCAGCCACTAATGCAGGGATAAATAGACCTGTCTTGCCAAATGGATTTCTGTTCTTTTCTTTTTTTAACAGATTGCAAAGTGGCACTTTTATTTCTTTTATATTTTTGAACTTGATACAAATTTTGACACAGCTGCGCTTTTATTTTCTTTATTTTTGAATTTGCTGTTATTTGATGGAGATAGTTGTATTTCGATACAACTTGTTACTTCAATAAATTGGAATATTTTAAACTTGTTGCGTATTTCATTAGCATTGTGTTGGGGCGATGGGGACAGGTGGGGCTTGAAAATTCCCCCTTGTCCAAAGTGGGGAATGACCGAAAAAGTTTGAGAACCACTGATCTAACCAATGTAAAAGCTGAGAAAACAACGAAAACTAAATACTTTTAGTTTAAATATATCCATCTTTTTTTATTTTAACACCTTTTACACATATATTATTGTAAATGACCCTTTGAGTGCTTAAATTGAGTGTTACTTCCCATTCTTATTCACTTGTTTTTCAGAAATCAACCTTAATTACAATGGAATATTCAATTAAATATAAAATGGTTCTCCTTTGAACCTTCTGTCACATTCAATATACTGTAGTAATTGCATTTCTATCTCTGAAGTTACCCTTTTATGTAAACAGGCTCATTAGCCTTGTACTATTAACTGCAGGCTAATATGTTGACATGCTAGCTTTACTTACTCATCTCCAAGTCCGTTAAACTCTTAAACAGCATATCATAAAGTGACTCAAAATACAAACAATATTAGAGGAAACAATGACCAACCTTATCCCTTTATCAACCAGGTGCTAAACAAGTTAAACATAAAACCGTTTTATAACGTTTTGCTTGTATGAGCTGCACACTTTGACCGCTTGTGGGAACAAAGATATACTTCCGGTTTCGATCTTTTCAAAATAAAAACGCTAACACAGGAAACTGCTATAGATTATTAAATGAGTGAAACAAACTAATATGTGGGTCACTTAGAGCTAGCTTGGCTGTTATGTTAGCTCTAACATAAGTTAATCGCAGAAAAATCTGCCAGAGAACAGGGTCATTTTGGTTACCTAAAGCTAACTTGCTAGCTAGCGCTTTTATTTTGAAAAGATCGAAACCGAAAAGGCTGAGGCCACGGGCAACATGTGCCGCTGATACTCTGCAAAAGAAAGCATGGTGTATGCTTATCTTGTTTATCATCTGTCTGATAAAAGAACAAGGTTTGTCAGTGTTTACTCTAATATCGTTTGTATTGTCAGTCACTTTATGATATGCTGTTTAAGAGTTTTACGGACTTGGAGATGAGTATGTGCAAGTAAAGCTAGCATGTCAACATATTTTAGCCTGCAGTTAATTACCAGGCTAATGAGCCTTTTTAGCTACACGAAACGGTGTAACTTGAGAGATAGAAATGCAATTCCTAAGGTATATTGGATGTGACAGAAGGTTCAAAGGAGAATCATTTTAATATTGTATTTTGCTTTTAATTTAGGTTGATTTCTGCATAGAAAGTGAATAAACTATCCAACCATGAAGACCATCTTTCAGCTGGAGAGGCTACACTATGATAATGATTATTTATGGTCCTATGTGTGTATGGACACTATCTAGATAATGGATAATCATGATCGTCAAGGTAGCTCACCACTCACTAGGTAGAGTGTGTACCATTAAGGCTGCCCTATCATGTTTTGTTGTCATTTATACATTATGTGTAAAGATTTGATGTTGATCTAGTGAACGATCAATTCTTGCATCCGTAACTTTTGCATGCATTTAAAAGAAATTGATATATCCCACTTGGTTTGTTAGGTTTCAAGATAAAGGAAAACTATCCATAAGACATGACAGTGAAGATGACGAGAGCGGGACAATTTCCAGTGTAATCTCCATACAGGTTTTAAACTGTTATAGCTTTCAGCACTCTCTATAGTCTCAGTGGAAAGAAAGATGAGAACTGACTCAGAATCATGAAGATTTGATTTCACATTAACAATGTTTCACTAATGTTTAAAAGCTGTGTATGAATGTTTAAGTCAAAGAGTATTAATAAACAATGAATCATTGTTTAGTAATGCTTATTCAGCCCTCTTATGCATTTATCAAGTGTAAGTTGAGGTGCATATGTTCTTAAAGCGCCCATATTATGCTCATTTTGAGGTTCATAACTGTATTTTAAGGTTGTACGAGAATAGGTTTACATGGTTTAATTTTCAAAAAACACCATATCTAACACTAACGCTACGACCTAACGGTTGTGGTTAGCCAGCTCATTTCGGACTGTGACATCACAGTCCGAGCCGATTTTGAACAGCTCACTAGGAGACTGAAGGCAGGACCCATTCAGAAACCGTATCTCACTCAAAACAGCATGGATGGATTTTTTTCAAAGTTTGTATGTGTGTGGAAGCACCAGAGACACATTTTTTTCATAATATGGGCACTTTAACTTTACAATAAGTCTACCAAAGAGAATTAATAACTGTTTATTGATGGTTAGGTAAGGCTTATTCAGTATTGTTACACAGTGATTAAGTGTTAGTTAAGGTGCATATGTTCTCTACTTTACAATAAGTCTACCAAAGAGCGTTAATAACTGTTTAGTGATGGTTTAGTAAGGCTTATTCAGTATTGTTACACATTTATTAAGTGTTAGTTAAGGTGCATATGTTCTCTACTTTACAATAAGTCTACCAAAGAGCATTAATAACTGTTTAGTGATGGTTTATTAAGGCGTATTCAGTATTGTTACACATTAAGTGTTAGTTAAGGTGCATATGGATGCATATAGGAACAAGCAAACCTCTGCATGGAGACTATGGAGTCTTTTCCCTGATCTCACCCTCTACCAAAAGTAAGTCATATGTTGGAGGATGGACAAATATAGTGGACAAAGGTATGTGGACTACCATAACCCATAAATAAACAATAAAAAAAGTTTTCTCATAATGACATGGCTTGGCCGTGAACCTTAAGACATACATGCTATCAAACATCTTTATCAACCACCAAGTAATATTAGGAAAAACCTTCATCAACATCAACTAAGGGTGTAGCTTTTATTTCCACTTTAGGCTTTCTAGTACATTACCTAATGTTAAAATATACACCTTAGTTAACTGTTATTAACAGTTAGTTAAGGCTTGTTACTGCATTGAGTAATGGTAAAATAGACACCTTAGTTAACTGTGATTAAAAGTCAGTCAAGGCTTATTATTGCATTTAGTAATGATATAATAGACACCTTAATTAATTGTTTTTAATAGTCAGGGCTTATTACTTCATTAACTAAGAGACCTTAGTAAACTGTGATTAACAGTTAGTTAAGGCATCAACTAATGGTAAATAATGCATCAATTAATACTAGGGCTGTCAAAATTAACGCGTTCATTTTTGCGTTAATTTTTTAATATTTAACTCGTTAAAAAAAATTAACGAAATTAATGCAGCTGTGTTTGTTTACTTCATGTGGCGGCTGAGAAACGTAATACGTCTCCATAAGAGCAGGCGGCGCTACTCTAGGAGGGATTCACCTGATTGAAGTAGGCCTACGGTCAAGAGTTGAAACATGGACCAGTAAGATCCCAAAAGAGAAAAAAGATGATATGTAGAAGATTCCAGAAATGAATGAGCACGGGCTATAAACGGGACCGAGTACTAGTTCCGACATGTTGTCTCGTCAGGAGAGATGCGCCACCGGTAAGATGCTGTTTCGCTACATGCGCCGTGCTGTGCTGCCGATATGTACGTCCGCGATTTGTTTGCTTGATAACTGTTACGTTGGTCATGCTGATAAAACCTTATTTGCAGTCTGATGTTTAACGCTGTCGACTCGATAGTATCCGTGACTATATTCCAATAAATGTTTGAAATTGGTGCGTCTCACTGTCACACAAGCTACTTCCTGGTTGCGGTGCTGTAAGGGAAATGTAGTCAATCGCTTTACATTGGTAATGGATTGCTGTGCACAGCGTCGCTATCTAAAACTACACTCAATGTTTTCACTTTAGGCCAACATACACCTTTGTGGTTTTGGGTTACTGGCTTAATGTGTAACATTGATATTGATATTGATGTGCATTTCTGTGTTTAGATATATGTGCTTTGCTTAGTCATTCAGATTAAACACTATGTATATTATAATATTTATGATTTTAAGTACTGCCTAGATTGTAATTTATATTATATATATATATATATATATATATATACACACATTTGTATATTATTCAGAATATGGTATATTAGGTATGTGGCTAATATTGGGGGTGGTGACAAAAATCTGCTCTCAAGTCGGACAGTTTCTAGCCGTTTCAGCAGCCTTCAGCAGGACTAAATAAGCCAAATTGATGCTGCTGTTGTTCTGAAAGATATTAAACATTCTGAACTTAGCAGAACCTTTCCTTGTTTGTTTTCTCTTCATATTTGCAAAGTTAAGTGATTTAGCATTATTTAAATATCCATTACTACAAGCTTCGTCTCAATTTAAAAATGCGATTAATCGCGATTAACTACAGCAAATTGTGCGATTAATTAGTTAATTTTTTTTAATCGATTGAAAGCCCTAATTAATACCTTAGTTAACATGAGCATTGTTAATAAATGTTTATTACACAATTTATTCAACCCTTACTTATTCAACTAATGCTAATTAATGTACACTTATTGTAAAGTGTTACCCATATTTGTTTGATATTACGTCCTTTTGTTTACAGTTCTTCTTTCCCAATGATCAGTCTTTTGCTCTCTCCATCACGTTTGCAGTCATGCTCCCAGCTTTCTCGTTTGCGCTCCCAGATTCTTTGTTTGCGATTGTGAGTCGAAGCTCTCGCGTGGGCGGGTCTTACAGCGGTGCGTCCCCATTGGCTAATGAGTGTTAAGGGAAAGTTTGAGTGACAGCTCAGCCTAAGCCACTCCACAGCGGATTCCTACAAGATTAATAAAGTGTAAGTATTGATGTCACTGTGTTGTATTGATGTTATCTGTGATCTACGTTGCAAGCATGGTTACTAGACGTTTGTTGTTTCCTTGTGTTAAGTTACTGGCTAGCTAGTAGCTAAAGCTGTTTAAGTTAGCATTTAACGTTAGCTAACTGCTAACGTTATCTAAAACTTGTAGCCAGCTACGTTACTGAGCTAATTTGCCATGGGAATCATGTATTCTTCGTGAGCTGTATTCATTGGAGCTGTATTGTCTTCTCTCTGTAGAGACCTGCAGGACCCGAGCAGAGCTACGAGGTAACGTTAGCTAGGTCAGTAACATAGCTATATTGTCTATTAGGAAAAATTATTATCCAGCTAACTACAAATTGTTGTGGTTGCTATTGACCTGATAATACACAATACTAATATGGGTTAAGTTGTACAATGTAGAAGCTGTGAATGTAATATATTTAGGGTCCGAGCGCCGACAGTGGCGAAGGCCCTATTGAAACTGAAGAAATTATTAGGGCCCGAGCGCCGATAGCAGCGAAGGCCCTATTGAAACTGAAGGAATTATTAGGGCCCGAGCGCCGACAGCGGCGAAGGCCCTATTGAAATTGAAGGAATTATGGTTTCTATTCTTTCTTTTTCCCGTCAAATGAATTGGCTTTTTGAGGGGCTTAACATATTCAAAAACTCACCAAAATTGGCGGTTGCATCAAGTCTGGTGAAAATTTACGTATTTTAAGGGTTTCGGAAATAGGCGCACAAAAATGGCTCGCTGGCGCCCCCTAGAAAGTTAAAAAAGTTGAGCCCCTGCAGGAAGTCCGCCATTTTGAATTCAAAGTTCAAAATTAGTGCCATTTTGGCCATTTCCACGTCATACTATAACAAACTCCTCCTAGAGATTTCATCCGATCAACTTCAAACTCGGTCTGTGCTATCTTAAGGATTTGTTTTATTAAACACTCAGCATCTCAAACACTAACCCCCAAAACTCCTGGCTCCAGATTTACATGCTGTATCCTCCTTTGCAGCGTGCAGATGTTAGGCAGTAGAATCTGCATTTGCTGATGGGTTTTATAACCAGTGGTGCCAGCGGTAAATCTTAGTTGTATTGCTTTTTTTTTTAATTGTCTCCTTTCCCCACTGTATTCATTTTTTCTGTACTTGTTCTTGTTGTGTCACTCATTGTTTAATAAAAAAAATGTATTCATCCAAGTGTAATGAGCTGTTATTCTTTAATATATGTGATACTTGGTGTATGGCTTAGTCTTAAAATGATCATGGTTGTGTGGTCAACTCCTGCCTCATCAGAAGAAGTGGGCTCGACACTAAATGCTGAATGGACTGTTGCTACTCTGCTTTCTCAATCATTCTCTGACCATGGGTAAGTGAATCGGAATTACAAGCAAAATCAAGGAAAATACAATAGTCCAGATGTGCAAAAAATACCATCTTGAATCATCTTTGATTTAAAAAAAAGATGTAGTAAGGTTAAGGGTTAACCCTTGTGTTGTCCTTCGGGTCCCCGGGCCTTAGTTTATTTTTGACGTTTTTCCATTGACCTGCCGTTGAGCTTCAAGTCCCCGGTGACCCTCGTGTACGCAGAGCTGCCAACTCTCACGCATTGGCCGTGAGACACACGCATTTGATTGGTTTCGGACGCTCACACGCCACACCCCCGATTTCTCGCGCTGAAGTGTCAACCCGGTCAAAAAAAAGAAAGAAGTGTCAACCCGGTCGCAAAATTACGACTCCCACTATGGCCACGCCAAGACCCGCCCTATGAAGCAGCTTGATTGGTTGGGATTAGGCATTTCACCTTGAGTGGTTAGGGTTATGGGATTGGTCAGGGGCTAGGCTAGGCCAGGCGTCCTACATGTGTAGGACGCCTGGCCAATAGTAGTGTGTAAATGCTCGTGATCGACTAGCTTTCAGAGACGGTGAGAGTTTTTTTTTTTTTTTTGAAATGTCGCAAATGTGAGAACATTTCTTCACGAGCCATCCCAGGCGCATTCCCCCGGCTTCAGGTATGCTTTGAGTATTACAGACCCGTCCGTCGCTTTGTGTCCACTCTCTCAGAGGTGAGCAGTGCGGCTGGTAAGTGTAGCAACTTCAGTTAGGCTAATTGTAGTGGACTCGCTCTGATGTGGGCAGTGACGCCGTGCTCTACCTCTGATGAAGAGCAGCGTACAGCCGCCTCTACACTTTGTCAGAGACCAGAGACCCATATGGGTCTCTGTGTCGGTCAGACGGTCTGAATGAGATACTACCATATCAGCAGAGCAATAACATGCACAGCAGACTATATTACAACTCTCCAAATTTCGGAGAACACAGATGGGAGGAGGTTTATTTTGAATTTGCACAAAGTTGTAAAAAAATCTGATGTAACATTCATTACATTAGTCTGTTTGGTTCCATAACCAGATGAACAGTTACAGTCTTACTGTAAACAACTTTAACCACATCACATGAAAAAATGTAAGTTACGCATAAATGCAGATTGTAAAATTGTAACATTCCAATTGGTTAGATGAACACTGTTTTGAATTTTGGAATACTTAAAAAAACACCTAAACTTTAGTCATGTCAATGCATTGTAACATGAACTATAAAGCATCTTGAGCATGCACACGCTGTGTGTGAGTGAGTTTGGTGTTGTAAAATTCTAATCAATCAGTCTCTTAGATGAACACTGTTCTGAAGAAAACATTTAAAAGACACCTTAAACTATATCATATCAATTATCATATAACATGAACTGTAAAGCATCAAGGGCTGTGCGTGCATGAGAGAGAGAGAGAGAGAGAGAGAGAGAGATTGAGAGAGAAGTAAGCATGTAGGTTTGTCCAGAGGGCAATTATGGTGACCAGACGGTATGTGTGTGAGAGATAATGCGCATGAAAGTGAGGTAGTGTGTGTGAGAGAGAGAGACAGTTCATGAGAGAGGGAGTGTGTGTGTGTGTGAGAGAGAGAGAGAGAGAGAGAGAGGTTGGCAATGTGATTCAAGGCCAAATCTTGCAGATTTCTTTCCAAACTTCCGTCTTAATCTCCTTGTGCCGTTTTGTCACTGGTACGGGCTCAGGGATGAGGCCTATTATATCCATCGGTTGGTACCAGATGACATCATCTCTCAGTGGCCAATAAAAGCGATTGATCCCAATACCGGTCATTGTTTTCACTTGAGCACCACTGTATAACTCAACATCCTGAATAATACCTGGGTACACATCTCCATCATACACCACTGCAAACCACTGACCGATAAGACCATCATGCAAGTCCAAAATTGGTTGCAGACCTCCATCTTGGGATGTGACAGGAAGTGTACTGGTTGTGGGGGTAGCTTCATCCCATGGCTGAAACCTGACCGTTTCTGGTGTGAAACCGTTGCAATCGTTGGGTGCAGAGCAAAAACAACTAAGAATCCTCCATGACATCTGGCTTGGAGAATGAGAGGTGATCTGCAAGGAGATTAAAAAAAGTCTGTCAGAGCATTCAATTAGTCATAACTTGTGTTAAGAAACAACAGCAAGACCATAAAATGTATAAAGAAACAACAGCGAGACCATACCTGATGAATTTTCATCGTGCCACGAATTGTCTGTAATTCAGATGGAACGGCATCTGGCTCAACATAGAACAGCTCTGTGGCAGACTTTTGCTGCTTAAGCTCCTCAAGCACTACTCGTGCATCTGGAATGTCCCTCCCTCTTGCAATAAAATCATCCGCTCTTCTCTTCACCGCCGCTCCAATCCCATCAGCTGGGCCTTTGCCGTGGCCAGCCTCTAAGAAATTCCAGGTCACCCTTTTCCAACCCATTTGGTAAGGAACATTGGTGAGGAGGAAGAAGTTTTTTTTTGAGAGGTATTGCGTCGTTGGTCCATCACTGACCACATGTGGTGGCAGTGGGATGTTGTTCTCTCAAGTAAGTTAGCAGTTGGGTTAGATGTGCCCATATTGCTGAGGGATCGTGGCGAAAAGAAGAGTTGATTGAGCATAAGGACTTTACATCCTTCCAGGTGTAGGCCACACCAGTATGGAGGGAGACTTGGTGATCTCCAAAATGTACCGCCTGGACTTCACTGTTGTACTTGCACTGGAAGTTCTCTGCAAAATCAATATGCAGAATGACCTCGTCCTCTCTCAAGTTTTCCTTTAGTCCACGGAGAGCTGCATACTGATGCCTGATGTTATACACATGCTTTCCAAGTTTTTGTTTTAGATCTGTTGAAAAGTCTTTTAGTAAAGTATGCAGTGTGCCCTTTATTTTCTCCTTAACAGTGAGATGAACTGTGATTTTCTCTTTAGTTCCATCTTTCTTTTTCTTCTCTCTCTCCTCAGCTTTTGCCTTCCATGTATGCCAAAATGTCTGTGCCCCAGGGTCAAAGGCTGAGATCTGCAATCTTTGTCCACACAGTTGGGACATTCTCTGTACATACACTCCTTGGTGTATGGTGAACAGCACAGAGAGACCACCAAATCTTCAATTTTACTGCTGTTGATCACTTTATGCTGCAGCAGTTTGTCTGCCATTAACTGCATATTGGCATGCGTCTTGCATATGCATGTGTCTCTGTCCTTAATTGTTGGCTTTATAATCCAAAAAGTACGTTTCTTGCAGAACTCACTGTAAGAAATCTGTATGTCAGGATACTCTTTAAATTTGTCATGAAGTATTTCCATGGGTTCATTAAGGAATCTCTTCTGTTTTTTCATTTTCTTCTGTGTCAGAGTCTCCTTTTTTCCAGTTGTTGCTCTGCTGTTCTCATTTCTTTCCAAGAATTGCTTGATTTTCTCTTCTGTGTCTGTGCTGATGCTGTTTTTTTGCTTCTTCCTTGTGTATTTAAGTGCTGCTGACCTCTTTTCATTATTTCTCATTCTCTTGGCTGAGAAGCCAAATTCTGTTCTAGCCATTTTCAGTAGGCGATACTTCTTGAGGATCTTTCCTGCCATTATCTTCGAAATAAGTTGTTTTTCTCTCTCGGAGGACAGATTTTCATATCTGTCTCTCAGCTCAGCAAGAAGAGCATTATGGATTACCAAAGTTCTTCTTAGAGTGTGTGGTGGTGTTGCCATCTGCTTTTTTGACTTGGAGTTTGGGGAGTCAGCCTGCTTCACTTTCTTCATTAATCGGTCATACCGTTTGCGGTATCTCTCGGCCTTCTGCAGAGCCTTCCCAAGCTTAACATGGCTTTCATGCAATGCTGCATAAACTTTTGAACGGTTTCTTAGAACCTTTTTCCTTCCCCTTTGTTTTTGACTTAAACGTTGGGCAGAGGGTGATGGTGAGGTTGGTGAGGGTGGTGTGGGAACATCATGTTCTAGCTGCACAGAATCTGGAGAGTTTGGTGGTGTAGTGGTAGAAAGGTAGGCCTGTACCTTAAGAGCTTTGTTCATCTTCTCCCGATAATTTCTTTGATTGGTTCTCCATTGTCTCCTTCTTTTGCGTTGTTCTTGCTTTGACAAATCTGCAATTGGCTTTACAACCCCTCTTTCTTTTTTCCTCATGTATCTCTCCCTGTCTCTCTTCAGTCGCTCTTCATATTTGACAGGGTTCTCTTTTAGTCTGTCCCTATAGGACTGAGACCTTTCTGCAGTTGAATTCCGCGGCATCTTAAAAATAGATGAAAAGGCATTTCAACAAATATACATTTGAATAAATACATTAGCATTGTACATTTCAATAAATTAAATATACATATGTAGTCACACAATCTATGAATTGCACCTTGTAAGCATAAATGTCATTTCCACCACACGTTTGTCATTTCCACCCAAGAAGGTAATGTGTTGGAAATGACGGTGGTGGAAATGACAATCCTACAATATTTTGTAAAAAAATCAAAGCTAGTATTACAGATTAGCTATGAATTGGTAGCTAGCATTGCATGCATGCAAAATACATCTATTTATATTAAAAAATCTATTTATTTACAAACTCAATTGATGTTACGCTATGTTTGGAAATGACATACAATAAAAATATTTTCATGTCAAGCAATATTTACCTTGAGTTTTCTTCTCCAAGTGGGTGAAGAAATTCAAAATTTCCTCCATGTCAGACATGTGCTGTGATGTCATTGTTCATCTCCATAGAAACAACCCAAACAATCTTTCATAAAAACTTTTTAAAGGGACATTACAGCGTTGTGGTGGAAATGACGGCAATACTGTGGGACAACTACATTTTGTATATAAAATCACATTAATAGTTGTCTGACCTTAAATACCACAATTATGTTTTTATTATTTTACTGATACTTTATTCAGTCATATAAAAAAAAAATAGATAAATAATTTTTTACACTTCTTTTTCATTATTGAAGATCAGAAGTCTTGGTGTGGGACAAGCACAAAACAGCAATATTTGCATCTATAATGATGTTTAAAAAGGTGAAAAAATCATCGTAGACTACCAGTAAAAAGTTCCTAAAGTACTTTCATTGTAAAGTTAATTATGAAAGTGTGAATTTTTCAAAATTAAATGTTTTTCATAAAATATGATCAAAGGACAATCAAAGGAATTGCCCTTAAATAGATTTACTTCCCCAGAAAAAGACGCAAAAGAGGAGGGAAGAGTAAATTATTGACTCAGCAGACATGACGTTAAATTAGAAAAAGTTTATCTGCTAGACTAGAGAATAGTTGAAGTAATACAGAATGCCTTAGGGCCTTATTTTTATATATTTTCAATTGTTTCCAGCATTAATTGATGTAGAAAAGGGTAGAAATAGGTACATAAAAATCCAGTGTTTAATGCTCAAAATTATGTCTCCTCACAAAATCTGGAAAAAAAAACGATGCCATTTGGTTGCCAGGCCATGCAGCTGTGACTGGTCCAGATGTTTAATTGTGCCAGCTCACATCTGTGCATCTCTAAATGTAACTGTAAATAATACATTAAATGTTTCATAAAATGAAAAAAATAGTCTCTCTTTTTCCAAAAGAATTACATTAAGTGGGGCACAGAGGACAAGGGCCAAACATTACTGGTCCTAGGCACAAAAAAAGTTTGAGAAAGGCTATAACAAATGCACAAAATGAGCCATGCTGTGTCTTTTGTCTTGCTGTTGGTATTTTTCAGTCTAGTTTCTGCTGGACCTTTTGGTGGGGAGAGGCCTTGTTTGAAGAATGATTTTCGCTCACTGCCTAATCTAATGAGATTTGGTCTTTGGCCACCAGTCCCCTTGGTACCCAAAAAATGGTTATTTCTATTTATTTAGTTTTAAAGGATTAGAATGTATGTAAATCAGTGGTTCTCATTCTTTAGAATTTCAGTGGTCCTAGTAGATCCCTTTGGTAGACCAATGTTAATTTAACTTTGGGTCCCTGGTCCCTACACTGAGAAGCATTAGTGTGTGTGTGTGTGTGTGTGTGTGTGTGTGTGTGTGTGTGTGTGTGTGTGTGTGTGTGTGTGTGTGTGTGTGTGTGTGTGTGTGTGTGTGTGTGTTGTAGTAGTAGTAAAGAGAGAGAAGGAAGTTTGTGTGAGGTGGACCTGGTCACCACAGACCCAAATCTTCTCAGCTGTTGCTACTGTCATATGCTGCATTGTCTCTTCATGTAGCACATTATGTTTGGCACATTGTATGGGTCACTTCTTATAGCATGACAAGGTAATACAATGTGTATCATCAAGTGATGACTGATTAAAAGTAATGTAAATGCTAAATGCCCTAATACCTGTTGAGACTACAACAATGCAAATTCTGCAGTTTTGCACATATCATGTAAGACTCGATTTCTCCATTTCTTTGCACAAAACTCTCCAGAAAGTGCCATTTAATCGTTTATTTTAAAAAGAAATCCCGGGGGGGCATACCCCTGGACCCCCCTAGGGAGAACCCCACCACATCACAAATCACAATTTAAACCCCAACAGTAATTATGCTGAATGAGCCAAAGACATTTGCTTTGTACATTGAAAAAGTTTGGGTTCGCCCCACCAAATCTCACTCCAAGGTTTGGGGAAAAGTTGGCAGCTCTGTGTACTATGTGATGTCATTTAATGTGAAATGGCACGGGGGGGGGGTCCCAGACATGTCAGAACAAACGCGTTTGGACAGGCGAATACAAAATGTAAATAAACTAAAGTCAACGTGACACGAAGGACAATACAAGACAGTAGCCTAGTGCTACTCATGCTAACACGGACGTGAAGCTTTCCCTCCAAAACTTAAAAACCAGGGACGTCACTAGGATTGAAAAAAAGGGGGGGCTTAGCCCCCAGGGTATGTGTAACTTGTGTTACACAATCTTTGCACTCACATCTTTCGTTACTGTATTAGAGCTACACATATGTCAACCACCAGTCAAGAAACCAAGATCCAATCCAATCCAATCCACTTTATTTATATAGCACGATTTTAACAAACACAAGGTTTCCAAAGTGCTGCACAAAAGATAAAACAAAGTAAATAGATAACACAATAAAAGCAGAGGTACCCACTATAAAATAAATGCAATAAAAACAATTTAAATTGAATTAAATAAGTAAACATCAAGTAAAATTTGCAAATATGCACATAACATCAACACTCTACCTGGTGTTAAAAGCCAAGGAAAAGAGGTAGGTTTTAAGAAGAGTTTTAAAATTAGACAGAGAGGAGTCCTGTCTAATGTGCAGAGGCAGTCCGTTCCAAAGTTTTGGAGCTGCAACGGCAAACGCTCGATCCCCTCTGAGCTTGAGCCTAGCTTTAGGCACCATCAGGAGCAGCTGGTCAGCTGACCTGAGAGATCGGCTAGGGGTGTAGGGGTGCAGCAGCATTCTGAACCAATTGAAGACGAGCAATGGAGGACCCACTAGCCCCTATGTAAAGTGCATTACAGTAATCTAGCCGAGTAGTCACAAAGGCATGGATTACTGTCTCAAAATCTGATCTCTGAAGGATTGGTTTTATTTTTTTGCCAGCTGCCTTAACTGAAAAAAGCTAGACTTCACCACAGCTTTAATCTGGCTGTCAAATTTGAGATCACAGTCCACTTTAACCCCCAAATTTTTTATAATTGGCTTGCGATACTGTGCCAGAGAACCCAGATCAACTAGAGGAGTGGTCACAGAAGTACCACCAAAGACCATGACTTCTGTCTTGTCTTCATTAAAATTTAGAAAAGACATCCAAGCTTTAATGTTGTGTAAACACTCTAGCAGTGTGTTAACAGAGTAGGACTCTGTCTTTTTGAGGGGGACGTATAGCTGGCTGTCATCAGCATAACAGTGAAAGGAAATCCCATGTTTCCTAAGAATGGAACCAAGAGGGAGTAGATAAATAGAAAATAAAAGAGGGCCGAGCACAGAGCCCTGTGGGACCCCACATGAAAGAGGAGCAGTGGAGGATACCGGCATATGATCTGAGAAAAAAGCGTCCCAGACCACCATGTTAAAAACAGGCAAACCATAAGATAAAACAAGATCAAGTGTGTGACCACGTTCATGTGTAGGCCCAATTACAGACTGCACAAGATTAAAAGAGTCAATGAGGTTTAAAAAGTCACGCGCCAAAGGGTTTTCAGGGCAACACACATGAATATTAAAATCTCCAACAATAAGGAGCCGGTCATATTTAGGCATAATATCTGCCAAAAAACACAGAAAATTCTGGTAAAAAGTCTCTGTTGTATTTGGGTGGCCGGTAGACCACAGCACACAGAACCGAGTTAGAATACCCCAGCTCAAACAAACTAAGTTCAAAGCTGGTGAAGGATGACGGCGATAACTGTTTACATTTAAAGTCACTCTTAAAAACAGTCGCAATTCCTCCTCCACGGCCAGACGTCCGAGGAGAATTAAAAAAGCAGCACTCATCTGGTAAAAGGTCGGCGAAAACACTGGACTCACCAACACTCAGCCAGGTCTCGGAGATAAAAAGGAAATCCAGTTCCCGGGATACGAAGAAATCCTTAAGGATAAATGATTTATTCACCAGCGATCTGGCGTTTACCAGGCCAAACCTGGCAAGAGCTGGCGGGACAGGGCGAACAGCCGACACGGAGGCCCGACACAGAGGCCGCAGGTTCCCCAGATTGGCTCCGCGCCAGCGAAGACGAGGAGAGCAGGGTCGGCGGGGCCGGAACACCACATCCGGGCCCGCAGTTGACACCAACCAGGCAGCGACAGGGTCCAGCGAATGTCGAGAGATACAAATGCGAGGTCCCGCTTCACATCCATCCCGATCAAGGCGTACCAACCCGGCTCTCAGCCTCACGAGACAACCACCACGCTTACCCCGGCGGCGGTGCCGCTTTCGCCGCGGGAGTGGCGCTGCAGCGCGGCAGAGGTATGTCGGGATGTCCGATAGGAAAGGAGGCAGAGTTTTATGTCCATAATTATGAAAGTTGACAGGGTTTTTGGCGATTCTCAGATCGAGCAGCGTTTGGCGATCATACACTAGCAGAGTGTTAACAGTATGTGCAACAAGTGTCACAAGCAGCAGAAACACACACAACAGTCGGAGTAGCTGACGGCCCGCCTCACACACTGGCGCCATCTTGCTTCCTCAATGCTCAGAAGATGTTAACAAGTCAAACGTGACAGACATATCCTCTTCTTCCATTTCTACTCAGTTCCTTCTGTCTTATCCTTTAAGATAAAACTAAACCCTAATGCTAATTTCATGACTTCGAAATGCAAAGTGGTCACATGAAACAACATCCAAAATGTCCAAAAACTGACAGAGGCCAAATAGCTAATAAGTTGGTAAGTTAAACAAATATGAAAAATAGCAGTACAAGAAAAAGAATAGGCATCACTGCATACTTTATCATGTAAGATATTAATACGGATCCTATTTAAAGTGGCTACTGTCTAAATACAATAACCTGATGGCGGAAGGAATAAAAGATTTGGAGTAATGATTACTGTATATACTGTATTGACTGTGTGTAGGACTGCTTTCATTTCATTTTCACATGTGTATCAGTGGGGTAATATGTAGTCTACTACACATGTTACGGTGCGTAGTGCACCGCGAACTCAGAACAGCGAAGTATGTGACAAATTCTAAAGTTACAGATTAGCCTATTTGTTTCTTTATAATAGGCATACATAAATCACATGCCAAATCACTACTGGTCAAAACATTAATGAATAGGGGCGGCCTCATTAAGAGCGTTCTTCCCATGTAGGCTAGGCTGCGCGGCCCGGATTTGAATCCGACCTGCGGCCCTTTGCTGCTTGTCATTCTCTCTCTTTCTCTGCCCCTTTCCTGTCTATCCACTGTCACTATTAAATAAAAAATAATCAAAAAAAGAAGTTTGCCTTTCCAGTTCAATAAACCAAGTACTGCCATCTGACTCACCCATCACAAGACAATGTTACAATGAATTATATCATACCAAAGCATTGTATGGCTCAAGACTATGGCAATATAGTATTCACTAAAAAGCACCCAAGCAGAAAGCACAATAGTAATTCTGAAACGTGATTGACTGAAGATACAACAATGCCATCGCACAACACAGCTGAGCGCAGGTTGCAAAAATAACAGTCACTTAGTCAGCTGCTACTTCAAAAACTGCAAAAAGCCAACATATACTGCACTTGACCACTAAGTCTCACACATGCCTATAGCAGCATCACAAAATTATGATGCAATACGTCTGATATGCATGGCTTTTCAATAAACTAAACTAAATATGTACATTATCTGGTCACACGGTCACAAAAGATTATATTAGCCTAGTCAATTTACAGATAGCATAATACCTCTTACCTTTAGAAGTTCTAATTTCTTGTCTTTTTATTTGCAAAGTCGCAGATCAAATCCTCAACGTCAAGCTCCCTCAGCAGCTCGCTTAACCCTACTACACATGTGTTGCTGTGTGTTGGTAGCACTTCACAGGCAACGCAACAAATGTCTCCGGCAGGGGCGGTGTGTTCATTAGGGCGATATGGGCGACGCACTGCCAAACGGGAAAAGGAAGGGATTTTTTTTCTAATCAATTATATCACGGCAACAGTCGTTATCAGTGTTCTAATCCAGACGTCTGATCTGCCACTAAATGTCCAATCAGGCTAAAGTCGTGCTTCAAATGGCCCCGCCCCTTTTGGGGCGATTTCAGTCAGGTTGAAAATCGCCCCAGAAGTCTCTCATAGACTCTCATGTAAAATCTTTTTTTTCAAATATCAGAGCTTTCAATACAATCTCTATGGGTTCCGGGAGGGCTTGCACTTACGTGCTTTCGTCATACGTAACATAACCATGAACGTAACTAAGAAAAGAGCGGGTAGCAGCGTCAATCAATTCACGTACTACTGTCAAGATGGCTAGCGTTCAGTGCAACTCGATTGTCTCTTTGAAAGAAGTTTCTTTTTCTCGGCGAACAAATGAAGATAAATTGGCAACGAAACAATTAGGACCTCCCAGACCAAATTTAATAATTCAACAGGTTTCTACTAAAGGGGGAAAGTCCTACACCCGAGGATTTTCCAAAACTTGGTACGAACGAAAAACCTGGCTAGCAGGCTGCGATGTGGCTAATGCAGTCTTCTGCTACCCCTGCTTTCTCTTTCACCCTGAAGGCGGCACGGCAGACAGCACCGCTTGGACAGCGACTGGGGTAACGGACATGCACCATCTTTCAGAAAAGATTAAGAAACATGAGCTGTCAAAGACCCACATGGATAGCTGTTTGAGATTGTCTGCTTTGGGGAGAGTGAACATTGCCACTCAACTGGATGAAGGATACAGGCTAGCTGTCCGCCGCCACAACGATGAGGTTAGCAAGAACCGCCACATCCTCAGCCGGCTAATCCAGTGTGTGAAGTTTTTGTGGAGTGTTTGAGTTAGCTTTGCGAGGCAAAGATGAAACTGAGGGCTCCACCAACCCTGGTATTTTTCTTGGACTTGTCAACTTTGTGGCACAGTTAGATGAGGTGTTTGATTACCATCTTAAAAATGCTAAAGTTTTCAAGGGCACATCAAAGACCATTCAAAACGAGCTACTGGAGTGTATGCTAGCGGTCATGAGGGAACATATTGTGGAGGAGGTGAAGTCGGCGAACTTCGTAGCTATCCAAGCTGACGAGACCACGGACGTTTCTACACAGACACAGCTGGTGTTTGTGATGAGGTACATAGATAGCAACCACAAAGTGCAGGAGCGCTTTTTTGAGTTTCTTCCCATCTCGGAATCAACCTCAGTCTCAATCGCCAGTGTGCTTTTGGAGAGACTGAACGGTCTTTTTGCCGACGACGAAAGTCAAACCACTGCGCAAGCTTACCATGGAGCCAGTGTGATGAGGGGAGAGAAGGCTGGTGTGCAGCAAAAGGTGCGTGAGCATTTCAAGAATGCCCATTACGTGCATTGCTATGCGCATCAGCTGAATTTGATCATGCAGCAAGCTACTTTCGCATCAAAAAAGTGAACATTTTCTTTTCCGATCTGAGCGGGATTGCAACTTTTTTTTTCCCGGTCACCCAAACGCACCAGCATTCTTGACCAGACTGTTGCACGAAGACTGCCCAGAGCTTCATCCACACGGTGGAACTTCAACAGCAGAGTCGTGAACACTGTCTACGAGAATCGAGACGACCTCATCGAATGTTTTGAAGCCATCCGGACGGGTTCATTGGGTTCATTTGACCAGCCCACCGTGAGAGAGGCATCTGGCTACGTGAGGATGCTACATGATGAAGATTTTATTTTTTTCCTGGGGCTTTTTCACAAAATCATGCCCCACGTCGACATTCTGTACCAGAAGCTACAGAAGAAGGACATCGATGCTGTCTTCATCAAACGTGCCCTCGACAGCTTCACAAGCAGTGTGCAGGCCATAAGGTAAGATTAAACAATATCATTCGATCTTTCTCAAAGCAGAGCTTTATTTGAAAATGTATGCATGAAAGGAGACTGCATTTGTGTTTGAAATTACATTATTCTCATTATATATGGCCAGTAGTGTAATCTAGCTTACTTTATATACTATGTGTACTGTACAGTGGTGCTCATAAGTGTATGAACACATGCTAAAGTTGACTAAAAAGAGGAATAAAAAAATCATCTTTTGGAAATTGATCTTAATGACTTAATTAAAAAAGTTGGAAAATCCAACCTTTAAGGACACCAATTTTCTTTTTCTTTTTTTTATTCCTCTTTTAGTCAACTTTAGCATGGGCTCATAAGCTTATGAGCACCACTGTATACTGTGCTGAACATCCAGGCTATGTGAGACACAAAGGCTAACTTAAACACTAAAGACTTTATGCATCCCTGCCCATTTTAAGTGGAACTGAAGTATTTGTACTATACATGGATACATTGCATATACCTGTGCATCACATAGACAACAATACTGTACAAAGCCAACAAACACATTGGTCTGTTTGCCTTCAGGGACTCCTCTCAACAGCAGCTGCAAGAAGCAACAGGAGCCAAAAGACCCAGAACAGCTTTGAGAGAAGAGGAGAAGCAGAGGCTGTCTGAAGAGGTCTGCAACACCATCCTGGATCACACCAAAGAAAGGTTCTCTTTCTCTGGCCACCTCGTGAGTGCTACCTTACTGCAAGCAGACATGTTTGAAAGGTACTGCCATTCATTTCCTGATGAGGCTCTGAATGCCACTGTGAATGCATACCCCATGCTGAGCAAGGCAAAGCTCAAGACAGAACTCTCTCTGATCTATGAGAATCCTGAATTCAAGGGCTGCTGTGGTGCACTGGCACTGTACCAGGTTCTCATGAGCTACAACCTCCAGGAGACGTTCTCTGAGACTGTGACTCTGTTGAACATCCTCATAACTACTCCCATGACAACAGCTGAAGCTGAGAGATGTTTCTCAACTTTGACACGAGTTAAGACATTCCTGCGAAATTCAATGGGCCAGGAACGTCTGAATGCACTGGCCATGCTTTCCATGGAGAGGGAACTAGTCCTCAGCATGCCTGATTTCAATGAGAAAGTCATTGACCGCTTTGCTGCATTGAAAGAGAGAAGAGCACAGTTTCAGTACAAGTAATGTAGCCTCTCTCTCTTTGTCCCTCCCTGTCTGTCTCTTTAACACACACACACGCCCAAATCAGTTCACTGTTGAAGTTGTTTAAAATAGTTATTTTTCATTCAAAAAAAGTAGAAATCTGTTCATGTTCATTTTTACAAATCTATACAATTGGCCAGAATATGGTTGTTCATATTTACAAATCTATACAATTGGCCAGAATATGGTTGTTCATATTTGCAAATCTATACAAATGGCCAGAATATGGTTGTTCATTTTTACAAAGCCATACAGATAGCTGTGTTTACCTTTTTCTAGAAATTATTTTCAAATTCTGTTTTCAGGCAAAATGTCTATCACTGTTCATTTTCACAAATCTATACAAGAGGGCAGAATATGGAAGTCTAAACAGATTTCTTATTACCAATAACTTGCATCAATGTTTTCAGTAGCCTCTATCAAAAGCTCCTGCTTGCTTGTTGTGAATTATGCTCAGGTGCACATATTTCCAATTCAACCATGAGGCCTTTTTGAAGTAAGTAATGTGTATATCAGAATTCTTTAGTTAAACTTAGCAGCACCTCATCATTCTGGTTTGGTCTTCAATGTGTAAAGCCAAGATGCCCAGACCACACTAGGTCAAGCCTCACTTGTTCATTCCCCTATTTGGGACAACGTTACTTTGCGTTTATTAAGTAGCACTTTGGTCATATCCTACATTCCACAAAATGTAGTTCTAAAGATCCACTTCTCTCAACAATTTTTCTACTTGTTATTGCCATGCTGTTACTATTTATTGTGTAAGTGTGGATTTCTCTTTTACTCTTAAACATTATTTGGCTGCACTACTATTGAAATGTTGTAAATGTGGTAAAAGCTCTTGTTGATCCTGCAATCTGAACAAATACCAAGATGCTGTATTTTCAGCTGATATTTCATTTGTTTATGGAAATGCATATTGTTTATGCAGTGTTGAGGAATGTGAAAGAACACCCTTGATTATTTTTACTGTGATAACTTATTTTGCTTTTGTAAGCCAACACTTTTGAGATCAGTCAATAAATGCTTCTGGTATTGACTTATATGCTGCCCCCCTGTCTTCATGTTGTTGCTGGACATATCTTTTTTAAAATGTGTGTAGGTCACCTAAATCATCAGAAAAATTGCCCCCCCTGAGAATTTTTTCAGGAGCCGCCACTGGTCTCCGGTGGACAGTGAATATAGAATCCACTCCCGTGGTACCGTTTCACCGTTGTGAAGGTGTCGGGTCAGTGCCTCGTTAGTGAGAGAGCAGGTCTTTCTGCCGCCAGCCTTGTTCTCCCTCTGAGATGCTGGACATTTAGCCGCCCGATTCTGAAAGGCTAATATCCCTCTGGGTATAACTTCCTCCCGGACGGTCTCTGTAATCGGTCCCCGTAGTGCAGGGTCTTCAGAGATGATGGTGCCTGAGTTGCTATTACCTTGTTCTGTAAGGCTGATGACCGGCCTCATCTCTGTCTTTTTCCACAACAACTTCGCTAAAGTTAACGTTAGCCACCGTTAGCTGTGGCTGAGTGTAGCTGGTAGAAGGCAGCGATTCTTCCAAGCTAACGTTGGCTAGCTCCTCGACATCCTCCTCTTGTCATTCCCAGCTCTTTTAAAAAAGCTATTTATTCGCGGGACATTTTTTATAGCAGCCGCTTCTTTCTCTCCCTTTTCCACACTTTCACTCGCTGATACAACCCAATCTGACCGGCGATCAGTTACTAATTAATTCCACTCTTTCAATCTCAACTCGTTCTTAGAAAGCTGATCTTGAATCAGTACGATGTAAACAACCTGCTCTATGCCCACCCACCTTTATCATTAGCCAATCTACAAAGTGCATGCAGCCAGTCATCATACTGACTTATAAAACACACAATCACGAGACTTCATTTTTTGTAAACAACTTTTATTTTATTCTGATTGGATAATTATCACCATAATGATTAATTGGGTAATCCGGGTTTGATCACAGTTTGCAAACAAGGGGGCTGCAGCACCTCCGGTGCGTCTATGCGGTGTGGTGCATCATCTTGATAGCACAACGACTCTTTGTAGCCTACTTCTGTCTCACTTCCGACTTTTCGACTTTGTTTATTGTAGCTGGATATATCATTTGTTGCATCTAAATATGAATGAGGATAAATCGAATTGTTGTTCTTATTATTTAGGGGGGCTTAGGAACATTTTGGGGTAGCTTCAGCCCCCCTAAAATAGGCCTAACGACGTCCCTGTTAAAAACGTATCCATAGCTTTCAGTTGTCACCCTATCACTCCAAATGTAAAACTGACATTTACAAATATGTAATAATAATCAAACAAATACATGGGTATGTGTTTTTATTCATATTTACCATTCAATATCGCAATCGCTGCTGTCAGTCCCATAGGAGAACATGACAGCGCTGCGTGTGTTTGGAACTATACAGGTTTACATGAACCACGTGACCACCCCGCTAGCGAGATCAACGAGTGTCGCAACTCTTAATATCTCTATGGCTCTGGTGTGGTCTAAATGTGATACTGAGCCGCCCCCTATAATATGACCACGCCCATTTACTCAGGCCACATCCCCTTTCATAACATTTGAACCATTTAAGGTATACCCTTGTGTGAGGTATCATTGAACTCAGCAGAGACTTCCTTCTTCATTGGTGATGGTTTGGCACGCCCCCTGTTTAGGCCACGCCCCCTTTTATGACTAATGATCCGTGTGATGTAGACCCTTGTGTGAGGTATCATTGAACTCAGCAGAGACTTCCTTTTTAATTGGTGATGGTTTGACCCGCCCCCTATGCTTTAGCCACGCCCCTTTTCACAGCTAATGAACCATATGACGTAGAGTCTTGCGTGAGGTATCGTTGAACTCAGCAGGGAGTTGCGGCATCTGTGTGCCGCGCAAATACACGGTCGCAAGGAGCGGCGTCAGCCGGTAACCCCGACACGCGCCAAGGCGCGAGGGCCCGTCCATCGCTGCTCGCAGCTTTAATTAGGGCCCGAGCGCCAACAGCGGCGAAGGCCCTATTGAAACTGAAGGAATTATTATTAGGGCCCGAGCGCCAACAGCGGCGAAGGCCCTATTGAAACTGAAGGAATTATTAGGGCCCGAGTGCCGACAGCGGCGAAGGCCCAATTGAAACTGAAGGAATTATTAGGGCCCGAGCGCCGACAGCGGGGAAGCGGCAAAGGCCCTATTGAAACTGAAGGAATTATTAGGGCCCGAGCGCCGACAGCGGCGAAGGCCATATTGAAACTGAAGGAATTATTTTTCTTTCTTTCTTTCTTTCTTTCTTTCTTTCTTTCTTTCTTTCTTTCTTTCTTTCTTTCTTCCGTCAAATGAATTGGCTTTTTGAGGGGCTTAACATATTCAAAAACTCACCAAATTTCGCGGTCGCATCAAGTCTGGTGAAAACTTACGTATTTTAAGGGTTTCGGGAATAGGCGCACAAAAATGGCTCGCTAGCGCCCCCTAGAAAGTTACGAAAATTGAGCCCCTGCAGTGCGTTTAGCGTAGACTCACGAAACTTGGTACACATATGTAACATGTCAAGATGTACAGAAAACGTCACTAGAGCCATACCCTAAACCCAACAGGAAGTCTGCCATTTTGATTTCAAAGTTCGAAATTAGTGCGATTTTGGCCATTTCCACATGTCGTACTTTAACGAACTCCTCCTAGAGATTTCATCCGATCAACTTCAAACTCGGTCTGTGCCATCTTAAGACATTAAAGATGAAAAGTTGTTAAAAGAAAAACTTTTCGTCATAGGGCGTGGCCGTGGCAGGGCGGCCATTTTGTCCGTTTCGCCGCCGAAACAGGAAGTGGGTGTAACTCGAGTGTACGTTGTCCGATTACCTCGAAACTTTTCAGGATTCATAAGAGTCCAACCCTGAGGACAAATAAAGGCCGATATTTACTTAAAGTCATAGCGCCCCCTAGTGGCAACAGGAAGTAGGCCTAAAAGTCAAGGTGCTATACTTTAACGAACTCCTCCTAGAAATTTCATCCGATGGACTTCAAACTTGGTCTGTAACATCCCAACACCTTAACGATGAAAAGTTATTAAAAGAAAAACTTTTTGTCAGACGGTGTGGGCGTGGCGTGGCGGCCATTTTGAGTGTCTAGCGATGAACAAAGAAGTTGTTGTAACTTGAGTGTACGTTGTCGTATCTGCCCAAAATTTCTCACGATGGACAAGGGTCCAGGCCTGAGGAAACCTACAGGCCAAAATTGAGTTTTGGTCATAGCGCCCCCCCCTGGCCACAGCAAATCTGCCTTATATGACAAACATCATCCTATTTACATGAAACTTATAATGTGTGGTCTACATGTGATACTGAGCCAGCCCCTATAATATGACCACGCCCACTTACTCAGGCCACGCCCCCTTTCATAGCATTTGAACCGTTTAAGGTATACCCTTGCGTGAGGTATCATTGAACTCAGCAGAGACTTCCTTCTTCATTGGTGATGGTTTGGCCCGCCCCCTATGTTTAAGCCACGCCCCCTTTCATACATGCTGACCCATTTAAGGTAGAGTCTTGTGTGAGGTATCGTTCATCTCAGCAGAGGCTTCGTTTTTAATTGGTGATTGTTGGACCCGCCCCCTATGCTTTATCCACGCCCCCTTTCACAGCTAATGAACCGTATGACGTAGAGTCTTGTGTGAGGTATCGTTGAACTCAGCAGAGACTTCATTTTTAATTGGTGATGGTTTGACCCGCCCCCTATACTTAAGCCACGCCCCCTTTCTTAAAATTTGAACCGTTTAAAATAGACCCTTGTGTGAGGTATCATTGAACTCAGCAGAGACTTCCTTTTTTATTGGTGATGGTTGGACCCGCCCCCTATGCTTTAGCCACGCCCCCTTTCACAGCTAATGAACCGTATGACATAGAGTCTTGTGTGAGCTATCGTTGAACTTGGCAGGGAGTTCCCTTTTCAGTGGTGATGGTTTGCGGCGTCTGAGCGCCGCGCAAATGCACGGTCGCAAGGAGCGGCGTCCGCCGGTAACCCCGACGCGCGCAGAGGCGCGAGGGCCCGTCCATCGCTGCTCGCAGCTTTAATTAGGGCCCGAGCGCCGACAGCGGCGAAGGCCCTATTGAAAGGAATGAAGGAATTCTTCTTTCTTTCTTTCTTTCTTTCTATTATTCTTTCTTTTTCCCGTCAAATGAATTGGCTTTTTGAGGGCCTTAACATATTCAAAAACTCACCAAATTTGGCGGTCACATCAAGTCTGGTGAAAATGTACGTATTTTAAGGGTTTCGGGAATAGGCGCACAAAAATGACTCGCTAGCGCCCCCTAGAAAGTTAAGAAAATTGAGCCCCTGCAGTGCGTTTAACGTAGACTCACGAAACTTGGTGCACATATGTAACATGTCAAGATGTACAGAAAACTTCATTAGAGCCATACCCTAAACCCAACAGGAAGTCCGCCATTTTGATTTCAAAGTTCGAAATTAGTGCGATTTTGGCCATTTCCACATGTCGTACTTTAACGAACTCCTCCTAGAGATTTCATGCGATCAACTTCAAACTCGGTCTGTGCCATCTTAAGATGTTAAAGATGAAAAGTTGTTAAAAGAAAAACTTTTCTTGATAGGGCGTGGCCGTGGCGGGGCGGCCATTTTGTGCGTTTCACCGCCGAAACAGGAAGTTTCATAACATTTCAACCGTTTAAAGTATACCCTTGTGTGAGGTATCATTGAACTCAGCAGAGACTTCATTCTTCATTGGTTAATGATTTGGCCCGCTCCCTTATACTTAAGCCACGCCCCCTTTAATAACTTGTGACCCGTTTAAGGTAGAGTCCATAGACTGTATATTAGTGGACAGCCCATCCGGTTTCGCAAAGTGCTGCAAATGCGGAAGTGCCTTAAACCTGCATTCTATCTGAATTCCAGCAGGGGGCGACACGTGCGGTTGCAAAAGGAGGTCTGTTTCTGTAGAAGTCTATGAGAAAGTGACCCACTTCTCATTTGATTTATTACCTCAGTAAACCTCTTCATAATGAGTTTATGGCCTCAATCGCTAGTTTTAAGTCTTCTGCAACACAGAATGATGTTCATTTTTTGAATTATGGTCTCGTTGATTTTAAAATCGGCGATAAAGCAGAAGGGTGTTTTTAGGGCGTGGCTATGATGTGATTGACAGTTCGCGGCCTGTCAATCATGACAAGAGGTTTAGCAAAGCTTATCCAAGGCACGTCAACTTCATTTTGGAGTTTGACCAGCTTTCTTTGTAGTGACTGTGACACTTTGGTTGCCTAATAATGTCTTGTTCAGCGTTCGGTTGGACGACAAGACACTCAAAGGACTCGGCAGTTCCGTTTTTCTGGTAAGTAACGTTACATTTTTTTAAATACTGTTTTTCGTTAGCGAACGTTAGCATCCCAATTAATATCAGTTTGCTAGCTAGATTGCACCTTGCTAACCAAGCTAGCGGGCTAACATTATGCAGAGTATAAACGGATTCAAATATATATTTAACGTTACAGTCATATACAGTAGGTATGCACAACGGTCTCGCCGGTGATCTATTTTTAACCATATGTGGTGTTATTGCTAATCGATGCGCATGCCTCTCTAACCCGCAAACTAACACTACCATTACATGTAATGGTAGCTAATGTTAGCTTAAAATCAAAGCCTGATATAGTTAATGCTATGGTGGAAAGTCATATTAAACCCTATATTTGCACGGGATTAGAATAATTTTGGGACTGCGTGTGATTTAGAAATTACCCCCTCACATCTGAGTTTCGTGTGGCGGATTCGCAAAGTACAAGGAGAGACTGCTTTTACTTGAATATACTGAAATACATGTTCCTGCCCGAGAGTTGGGCAACGTTACCCGGAGGTGTCCGAAGGACAGGCACATAATATCATCCCCGCCGCGGGGCACCCACACAGCATTACCGTCACCCTCACACTCGGACAAAGCCGCGGGGGGAACGCGTAGACTCGGAGACGGAGGTCTCCGGGCGTGGCAGTGGGCCAGAATATGCGTTGATGCTGTTACGCTGATGTCTTTCTTCCACTTACTGTAGTTGTGTCTGCTAATCTATTTGAAGACCTTCTGTCAGCACATTAGTCTGTTTTAAGATGAGTCACATACATGTTACAATCTATATTTACAAGTGCTGTTTATAACCAAAATGTACATATTAAAAAAGTGTTGCGTACAATACACATTGTCTAAGATAAATTTGACATGTAGCAGTATGTTTACTTAATACTGCATGTCCTCAACTGAAGCATAGATTCATGTACAAGCGCATATAGTAATATAATTCATTGTGGTCTACCATGCCTTAACTACATGTTTGTCTATTAAAAACATTTGCCTGTCCTTATCCTTTCTCTTGTGCCTCAGCTGCCATTGGAACCTGATTCCTGCTACTGCTTCACTCCTGCCATCCACCGGAGCAGACAGCCACCACCACTGGACCCCCCACCACTAGCCGGCCTGCTATCTTCCTCTGACGGACCCGCTCCTTCCCAGAAAGCACCTACCCGTTCTCCATCCTGGAAACTTTGACGTGCTTTTCCCCCCTCAGAAACCTGGACTCGATACTTTAAATAAAACCTGTTAGCACTTTAGAAATATGTATAAGGCATATAATTGAGATATTTTATGTATAGGATTAAACTGTTAGAATTAGATATTGACATTGCATGTCCTTGTATGGTTTTTAGTTTTCATACTTTAAAAATGTCAGTGCAGTAAATATAAGGTTCATTGATTTAATTATTACATTGAATAAGTTGTTTATTTTTTCTTTGCAATTTGTGATCATACTTTTGTTATAATGAATTTACAATAACCCTACACAGATTAAACAGCACCTAGTGCATTTTCAATTACCTACTAAACACTTGACTACGTATTTAAAATATATTAAAATATATAAATTAATTTAAAAGGATTTTGGTGAAGTGTTTTTATGGTGATTAAAATTGACAAGTACATAAAGACACACAAAAGCACAAACTACATTTTGCTGATCCTTTGTCAACATTCAAGTAAGTATGGTAACATTTAGGAAATCATTTATGTTGATTAAAGCCCAAATAGACACTTTTAATCAATTATAAATTCTATCAAATTACCAATGTCTTGTATGACTACAATACTGTATGTTCCTATAGTTACTTCAGAAAAACAACAAATGTAGCTTTAGAAAGACCTTTATTTCACATTGAAATGGGCATTAACTTCAAAAAACTACATAAACCACAAACACTGGCAATATTTTTAACATTATGTTTAAAGTGATGAATTAAATAATGTAGTTCACCTTTTACAATCCAGTGTAAATTGCACACATAAATCACTGCTGTGGGTCAAGGTAAAGGCAAACTTCACTGTCACAAGTGAATTCTGCATAATAAAAAGAGGTAGTTGAATCACTATTGCCAAATTGTTAATTACAGTAGAAATGTTTGACATCCCATGGGCCCACCACCTGTGGGAGGAACCGCTGGGGTCGGGTGCGCTGCCACATGGGTGGCAGTGAAGGTCAGGGGCCTCGACGGACCAGACCCGGGCAGCAGACGCTGGCTTTGGGGACGTGGAACGTCACCTCTCTGTGGGGGAAGGAGCCGGAACTGGTGCGGGAGGTGGAGCGCTACCGGTTAGATCTGGTGGGGCTTACCTCTACGCATAGTCTCGGTTCTGGAACCGTACTCCTGGATAGGGGTTGGACTCTTTTTCTTCTCCCGGAGTTGCTCAGGGTGTGCGGCGCCGGGCGGGTGTGGGGATACTAACAAGCCCCCGGCTAGCGCCGCTACGTTGGAGTTTACCCCGGTGGACGAGAGGGTCGCCTCCCTACGCCTGCGGGTGGTGGGGGGGGAAAACTCTGACTGTTGTTTGTGCATATGCACCAAACAGGAGTTCGGAGTATTCGGCCTTCTTGGAGACCTTGAGTGGAGTCCTGCATGGGGCGCCAGTGGGGGGACTCCATTGTTCTGCTGGGGGGACTTCAACGCGCACGTGGGCAATGATGGAGATACATGGAGAGGCGTGATTGGGAGGAACGGCCTCCCTGATCTAAACCAGAGTGGTTGTTTGTTGTTGGACTTCTGTGCTAGTCATGGATTGTCTATAACAAACACCATGTTCGAACTATAGGGATGCTCATAAGTGTACCTGGTACCCAGAGCACCCTAGGCCGAAGGTCAATGATCGATTTTATAATCGTTTCATCTGATCTGAGGCCGTATGTTTTGGACACTCGGGTGAAGAGAGGGGCAGAGCTGTCAACCGATCACCATCTGGTGGTGAGTTGGGTCAGGGGGGTGGGGGAAGACTCTGGACAGACCTGGTAAGCCCAAACGTGTAGTGCGGGTAAATTGGGAACGTCTGGAGGAGGCCCCTGTCCAACGGACTGTCAACTCGCACCTCCAGCGGAGCTTTTCGTGCATCCCTGTGGAGGCTGGGGGGCATTGAACCCGAGTGGACAATGTTCAAAGTTTCCATTGCTGAAGCTGCGGCGGGGAGCTGTGGTCTTAGGGTCTTAGGTGCCTCAAGGGGCGGTAACCCACGAACACCGTGGTGGACACCGGTGGTCAGGGAAGCCGTCCGACTGAAGAAGGAGTCTTTCCGGGATATGTTATCCCAGAGGACTCCGGAGGCAGTTGCAGGGTACCGAAGGGCCCGAAGGGCTGCAGCCTCTGCCGTGAAAGAGGCAAAGCAGCGGGTGTGGGAGAAGTTCGGAGAAGACATGGAGAAGGACTTTCGGTCGGCACCAAAGTGCTTCTGGAAAACTGTTCGCCACCTCAGGAGGGGAAGCGGGGAACCATCCAAGCTGTGTACAGTAAGGATGGGACACTGTTGACCTCAACTGAGGAGGTAATGGGGCGGTGGAAGGCGCACTTTGAGGAACTCCTGAATCCGACTAATACGCCCTCTATGTTAGAGGCAGAGCTGGAGGATGACGGGGGGATTGTCGTCGATTTCCCAGGTGGAGGTCACTGATGTAGTCAAACAACTACACAGTGGCAAAGCCCCCTGGGATTGATGAGATCCGTCCGGAAATGCTCAAGGCTCTGGGTGTGGAGGGGCTGTCCTGGTTGACACGTCTCTTCAACATTGCGTGGAAGTCTGGAACAGTGCCAAAGGAGTGGCAGACTGGGGTGGTGGTTCCCCCTTTTTAAAAAGGGGGGACCAGAGGGTGTGTGCCAATTACAGGGGTATCACACTTCTCAGCCTCCCTGGTAAAGTCTACTCCAAGGTGCTGGAAAGGAGGGTTCGGCCGATAGTCGAACCTCAGATTGAAGAGGAACAATGCGGATTCCGTCCTGGTCGTGGAACAACGGACCAGCTCTTTACTCTCGCAAGGATCCTGGAGGGGGCCTGGGAGTATGCCCAACCGGTCTACATGTGTTTTGTGGATTTGGAGAAGGCGTATGACCGGGTCCCCCGGGAGATACTGTGGGAGGTTCTGCGGGAGTATGGGGTGAGGGGGTCTCTACTCAGGGCCATCCAATCTCTGTACGACCAAAGTGAGAGTTGTGTCCGGGTTCTCGGCAGTAAGTCGGACTTATTTCGGGTGAGGGTTGGCCTCCGCCAGGGCTGCGCTTTGTCACCAATCCTGTTTGTAATATTTATGGACAGGATATCGGCGTAGTCGGGATGGGGAGGGGTTGCAGTTCGGTGGGCTGGGGATCTCATCGCTGCTCTTTGCAGATGATGTGGTCCTGATGGCATCATCGGCCTGTGACCTTCAGCACTCACTGGATCGGTTCGCAGCCGAGTGTGAAGCGGTTGGGATGAGGATCAGCACCTCTAAATCGGAGGCCATGGTTCTCAGCAGGAAACCGATGGAATGCCTTCTCCAGGTAGGGAATGAGTCCTTACCCCAAGTGAAGGAGTTCAAGTACCTTGGGGTTTTGTTCGCGAGTGAGGGGACAATGGAGCGGGAGGTGGTCGGAGAATCGGCGCAGCGGGTGCGGTATTACATTCCATCTATCGCACCGTTGTGACGAAAAGAGAGCTGAGCCAGAAGGCAAAGCTCTCGATCTACCGGTCAGTTTTTGTTCCTACCCTCACCTATGGTCATGAAGGCTGGGTCATGACCGAAAGAACGAGATCCAGGGTACAAGCGGCCGAAATGGGTTTCCTCAGGAGGGTGGCTGGCGTCTCCCTTAGAGATAGGGTGAGAAGCTCAGTCATCCGTGAGGAGCTCGGAGTAGAGCCGCTACTCCTTTGCGTCGAAAGGAGCCAGTTGAGGTGGTTCGGGCATCTGGTAAGGATGCCCCCCTGGGCGCCTCCCTAGGGAGGTGTTCCAGGCACGTCCCAGCTGGGCGGAGGCCTCGGGGAAGACCCAGGACTAGGTGGAGGGATTATATCTCCAACCTGGCCTGGGAACGCCTCGGGATCCCCCAGTCGGAGCTGGTTAATGTTGCTCGGGAAAGGGAAGTTTGGGGCCCCCTGCTGGAGCTGCTCCCCCCGCGACCCGACACCGGATAAGCGGACGAAGATGGATGGATGGATGGATGTTTGACATTACAAACCACAATATAAAAATATAGCTTAACATACAAGCCTCGCTTTATCAGTTATCCTGGATTTATATATTTTGTGAAACAGGCCCCAAATCTATTTTTTAGATCCTGGAATTGTCGCAGCGTGCCCCCCTCATAGAGGTCACAGTGTTTTAAACCCTTTATCGGCCCACTGTTTAAATCTTGCATCCATCCTGTTTGGTAAGAAATCTGAGTCATATCCTATCCATCTTATGATCCAGTATGGTTCTTTGGCCTTGTTTTCATTGACTACCCTGTGCCAAATCTTAATTGACGTTTTTTTTTAATTTTTAATTTTGGTTTATTTATTTTTCTGCATTTATCTCTCGTTCACACTCCAGTCCAGTTGGTGGCGGTAATGCACATTTAAGTTAGTTTGCCAACCACCAATAAACTACAAAGAAGAAGAAGAAGATACTGTCGGTACCTTATATACTGTCTATGGTGTCAGTACCCGATCCGTTCCACCGGCACGATCCGTTCTGCGCATGTGCAAGATGACACGTATGCCATGACGTAGGCGCAGATGATAATGCTGCGTTCATGCCAACACCAGTTCGGCATAGGTTGGAATAACGGCACCGCTTCCACCTGCACGATCCGTTCTGCGCATGCTCAAGATGTTAGTTTAGCTAATGGTTAATTTGGCTAACCGCTAGCTGATTGTAGCGGTCTGCCGTTAGCCCCTACCGGGAAGCTAACGTTAGTTTAGCTAACGGTTAATTTGGCTAACCGCTAGCTGATTGTAGCGGTCTGCCGTTAGCCTCCACAGTTAAGCTAACGTTAGCTAGTTTAGCTAAAAGCTAATTCGGCTAACCGCTAGTTGAGACAGCATGTAAACTTTAAAAGACCCTCAAAATAAAACTTGAAAATAAACGTTAACATATATAACAGCAGTTGCGTCAGATCTACTTTACTTGTGCTCATTTAAAATACAATCACTCAATACTTGTCTTTATTGTTATTACTGTATATTACTGTCTTAATTTAGCTGTGGTGCCTATTATTCCGAGGTGGAATGAACGCTGTATTATCATCTGCGCCTACGTCATGGCATACGTGTCATCTTGCACATGCGCAGAAGCACATGCGCAGAACGGATTGTGCCGGTGGAACGGATCGGGTACTGACATATGGTCGGTACACGATGACGCCCACTTAGAGCATTTAGCAAGCTGGGCAGAGAAGCTAGCTACGATAACAAGTGCGGAAATGGAAAACTGTTTCGCGTTTTTCCGTTGTGATTCGGTCAGAAACTTCAACATTGTGAGGCGAAGAGATCGTTTTGGAATAAGGTTCCATTTTGGGACCCATGCTATTTTCTTTGTACATGCTGCCCTTAGGGTCCATTTTGAAAAAACACAACATTTCTTTCCATTGTTTTGCAGATGATGTACAAATCTATTTGCCTGTAAGAAACAATGAGAAGGAAACTATCCAGCCGTTGTTAAACTGCTTGAGTGATCTCAAAATATGGTTGGATCAGAATTTTCTCTGTCTTAATGACAATAAGACCGAAGTTGTTGTGTTTGGACGTGCTGAACATTTCAGTGCCTGTGTAGATACTCTCGGTACTTTAGGTTCCCAATTCGTCCTTTTACCAGAAATCTGGGAGTGATTTTTGACAGTGCTTTTAAATTTGACAAACAGATTAGTTCTGTTGTTAAAACTAGCTTCTTCCAGCTGAGACTTTTGGCTAAGGTCAAGCCTTACCTGCTACGCAAAGACTTTGAGAGTGTCATACATGCATTTATTACGTCCCGTTTGGACTACTGTAACTCTTTGTATGTTGGATTGGATCAGTCATCCCTTCGTCGGTTACAGTTAGTCCAGAATGCAGCAGCTGAACTTTTAACCGGGACTAAAAAGCGTGACCATATTACACCGGTTTTGGCCACGCTCCACTGGCTTCCTGTTTGCTTCAGGATTGAATTTAAAATTGTATTAATTGTTTTTAAGATCTTAAATGGGTTCTCGCCTTCTTACTTATCAGAGCTCTTACATGTCCACACGCCTTTCAGAGCACTGAGGTCGTCCAATCAGATGCTCCTCGATGTGCCCAGATCCAGGTTAAGAACCAAAGGTGACCGAGCCTTTTCAGTGGCTGCTCCAAACCTCTGGAATAGTTTACCCATTCATGTAAGAACAGCTCGGACCATTGGAACGTTCAAGTCCAATCTTAATTGACGTTTTTTTTTAATTTTTAATTTTGGTTTATTTATTTTTCTGCATTTATCTCTTGTTCACACTCCAGTCCAGTTGGTGGCGGTAATGCACATTTAAGTTAGTTTGCCAACCACCAATAAACTACAAAGAAGAAGAAGAAGATACTGTCGGTACCTTATATACTGTCTATGGTGTCAGTACCCGATCCGTTCCACCGGCACGATCCGTTCTGCGCATGTGCAAGATGACACGTATGCCATGACGTAGGCGCAGATGATAATGCTGCGTTCATGCCAACACCAGTTCGGCATAGGTTGGAATAACGGCACCGCTTCCGCCAATGCGTAGTAATGGGTCTTATGCTTAAGACCCATTACTACGCATTGGCTTTCAATTCAAGTTGAGCTTTGATATCTTGACATTATTGACATTATTCTTTTTCTACTGTTATATTGTGCCTTGTTTGTGTTTATTGTTTCGTTGCTTTTGGAGCATGTTAAGCACTTTGGTCAACTGAGGTTGTTTTTAAACGTGCTATACAAATAAAATTGAACTGAACTGAACTGAACTGAATATAAAGCTTGGATATTACGTTTCCTTGGACTCTTGGGGATTTATGAAAATCAAGTTTTGGTCAAAATACCACTTTGTTGCTGAAAGGACAACGAAAACAGGTATGCATGCACTCTCGGCTGCGCAGATTACGGCTGAATTGTTTTATTTTCTGTTACTTTGTAACAGTTGTGTACATGGCTTTATATTTTAAAGACTTAATGCTTTAAAGTTATAAAAACGCTCATGAGTTGAAGTTTTATCGAGGTTACAGCGACGCCCCAGTCACAAAGTGTCTCGTTGACGGGACGGTGATCCTTGAGATGTTAAAAGTTTATTAATTCTGAACGCGTCTGGCCTGTCTATCTATATTGCACCAAATACGACACTGCACTCCCTTGTGAAGTCGTTTGGATGAAAGGTTCTCAAAATAATCAAAATGCAAACAAACAGACAGACACATAGAGATTCCTGCCTTTATTAGAGATAATAATATGTTCTGAAGCTTCGAATATTCAATACATTACTACCGAAGCTTCGAAGCTAAAAAAAATGGTATTCGGACCAGCCCTAATATACAGTATTATTCGCCTCTACCTCTTGTAACACCATATCAGAGGTGTCAAGTAACGAAGTACAAATACTTTGTTACCTTACTTAAGTTGAAATTTTGGGTATCTATACTTTACTGGAGTATTTTACAGCAGACTTTTTACTTCTACTCCTTACATTTTCACGCAATTATCTGTACTTTCTACTCCTTACATTTTAAAAATGTCCTTGTTACTCCTATTTCAGTTTGGCTTGTTTTCATTTCGGCTTGTCATCGTTCAAAAGAACACACACACAAAAAAAACCTATCCAGATAAATCGCGCCATCCGGATACAGTGAATTTAAGTATAAACATATACAATTCCGACACTCTATTGGTTTGTACGCGATCCATCGCACCTGCACAGACCCGGTGCTCCAGCCCGGTCTCATGGAAGTTTGTGTAAATGTGACGTTTTTTGAATCTATTGATACGTGTTCACGGAGACGTTTTTGTCGGTTTTTACGTGGTGGACAACACGAAAATGTAAAGTAATGTATTTCAATGGGAAGCATATTTAGTGGCCACAGTACGAAATTGTAGGGAGTAATATAAGAAGCCGAAAATCCGCGTAGGGAGGTAGGTCGGGGTGGTGGATGGGTCAAACAACACAGGACTTTCACCCGGGCGAGCGGGGATCGTGTCCCGCGTGCGGCGCTTTGTTTCCCGGGGATGGCGTCCCTGCGTGTGGCGTTTTGTCCCGCGTGTTACTGTGGCGCGTCTCCTGCCGTTTAAGGCGCCCTTTCCCCGTAAGTTTTTCCTAAACCCAACCTCTGCCATCCCGTTATTGTGGCGTTTTGTCCCGCATGTTACTGTGGCACATCTCCCGGCATTTAAGGCGCCCTTTCCCCGGCGTTTAAGGAGCCCTTTCCCCGTAAGTTTTTTCCTAAACCCAACCTCCGCCATCCCGTTGTTGTGGGGCGTCCCCAGCGGGCCGCCTCACGGGCCGTCTCGCGGGCGCCTCCCGGCTTATGGAGCGTCCTTTTCGGCCGCCTCATCCAGCGGGTCCCCAGCGGGCCGCCTCGCGGGCGCCTCCCGGCTTATGGAGCGACCTTGTCGGCCGCCTCCCGGCGTCCTTTCCCCGAGAAAATAATGTGACATTTACACGTAAAAACTAATGTGACATTTACACGTAAAAAACGAGAAAAACGTCTCCGTGAACACGTATCAATAGATTAAGAATAACGTGGACATTTACACGAACTGCCGTGAGACCGGGTTGGGTGCTCATACAGCACCGGTGCCTTAATGAACGTTATCTACCGGACCGAATAGCAACGCGGATTTCAGTGCCTTATTAGGTGCCACTTAAATGCATGCGCTTTTCTCTGATGCTCCTAAATGGACGTCAGAGTCAACTGAAACATCGCCACACGGGACGCTAGTTAACACTACACTCGACAGCATGTAACGTTAGCCTACCGTTAGCTAGCAGCTGCAGTAAACACGGTAAAATGCTGACAGCTAAACGGTGTAAAAGTGTGTCTGTATTTCACTGTAGAGGATTGTAACACCAGACTGTAGCTGCCATTGTGTGAAAAACACAGACTCAGCCTGAAATAAGTTATTATTACATTTTTAATAAATCATTTCATTTTGACCCTGTGGCCTTAGCAATACACAAGTCGTTCTTTAATGTCGCCTTGTGCTCCTTTTTTTTTTTAGATCAACTTTTTATTGTTTTAAATTTTTAAACAGACAAATACAACTGAACAAGGTACTCCTTTTTTAAATAGAGAGAGAGAGAGAGAGAGAGAGAGAGAGAGAGAGAGGAAAGAGAAGAGATGTGTCACCTTTTTCAGCCCTTCTGAGTTTGCAGGTATGATTTTAATATAATATTATAGTCATTATGGCCTTTAGAAAAATGTTTTTTGTGGAGGTGGGGTTTTGTCCTTAATGGCATTTTTTCCCCTTACATTACTTTTACTTTTATACTTTAAGTAGTTTTGAAACTAGTACTTTTACTTAAGTAAAAAGCTTGAGTTGATACTTCAACTTCTACAGAAGTCTTTTCAAACTCTAGTATCTATACTTCTACTTGAGTAATGAATGTGAATACTTTTGACATCTCTGCACCTTATATATCTTTGATATGTTTCCACGTTCAGGGTCTGACCTGTAGCTGAGTAGAAATATCTTCACTATACCCAAATTAGTTTGTTGCAATTCTTCCTTTCTTGTTGTTTTCTCTAGGTAGTGTCTAAATTGCAAACATCTATAAAAATCACAAAACCAAGATAAGTGATTAAGCCGGGATTTCCCAGTTATCCTGGATGAATTAAGCCTGGACTCGGTTTCACGAAAGCAGAGGCACATAAATCACCATGGAGATTAATTCTGTACAGCTAGCCTGCTCCTGACCAGGCTAACAGACAGGATTTATTTAATACTGGAGCCTTTTCTAATCACCCAGCAGTGGTTTTACCCTATTGTTATCAGCCTGGATTAAAATACAACAGGTGCATATTGCTGTTCATTTAAGTACTGTTATTATTTAAAGTTGTGACCATTATTTTTTTATTTATAATTATTCATGTGACAGTCATTGTTATATTGCTGTATGAAGACTGCTGTTCATATTGTTGTTAGAAGTATGATGAATATATTATGGCAGTTGTTGAGATAATTAGAAAAGGCTGATAAAATTTCAAATGTGTTTTAAATGAAGTCTGTTACTAAGGGCAATACATACAATGCTGTACATTTCTATAGTTGACCAATGCACCTTGAATTATTTTAGTTGATACATTTTTTTTTTATTCTTTAACAATAAGGATCATGTTTGTTCCACTTCCATGTGGTAGTTGTATTTGGCATTCTTAGCACACAATTTATGTTGTCCAGTAAACTGGGACTATAATTTGGGAGGATTGTACAATTTTAAGAACATATCCTAACTGTACAATCCTCCCAAATTATAGTCTTCGTTCACTGGACCAGTAGTTACTGGTCCAGTGAACTAAGAACTAAGATCTAGTGATGTAGGCTACAGTACATTCATGTAACAACAGGGAGAGGACACCTCAATGGTTTTTGACCTTATATTCTCCTAAAGGGAAATAACTGATGAATATACTGTGTTCCATTCATGTTTACAGTGTGCATGGAATTTATCACTTAATTACCTTTATAGTTTCTAGAGTCCAATTTCTTCAGTGTCTTTATTTTCTATGTCCATATATATGAGGGAGCAAGGCATATAATATGTAGAGAAGGAAACTCGTCCTCTATAAAAAGATAATAGCGGGCCGACTGAATCATAGTCTAAAAATATACATTTATGAACTACTGCTCTTACCTGAAACCATTCAATGAGTCACTTGTCATTTGCAAAAACGAACAGTTGTACACTTTGCATTAAAAGTGAGCAGTGGAAGTTAATATGACTTAGGAAATTTATATTTTAGCCCATGAGAGAGAGGAATAGAGTGAAAGAGATATTTACGCATCATATTCTAGCGCTGTAGAAAATTCATCTTCATTGTAAATTTCCTGAGTAACATTATTTTCTGCTTACTTTTAAGGCAAAGAGTACAACTGTTAATTTGTGCAAATGATTAGTATCCTTGAATGGAATGATTATGACGGTTTCAATTCAGAGCAGTGGTCAGTTAATGTATATGTTTAGGCTACTACGCATTCAGTCGGTCCGTGATCGTCTGCCTTGCTTTCTCTCGCTGTTTCATTACAGCGGCTGTGTTTCTTTTCTTTTTATACAAATAATGTGTTTCACGTCATCATACTTCCACAAGAAGCTGCTGCTCACTCTGTATAAAGTATGTACAATGCGTATTCTCCATTTTGGCATCAGTAAATCTGTGATCGACCTCGCGATCTTTTGAGGAAAGCTGTGGACGCGCATCTATCTGAATTACTTCAGCCTGGCTCAACCTAGTCGCTCCTCCTCAGCCTGGCTTGGCCTTCGTGAAACGCACCAAGCCAGGATGCACAGATTAGACTAGGTCAAGCCTCGCTTTATCAGTTATCCTGGATTTATATATTTTGTGAAACAGGCCCCAAATCTATTTTTTAGATCCTGGAATTGTCGCAGCGTGCCCCCCTCATAGAGGTCACAGTGTTTTAAACCCTTTATCGGCCCACTGTTTAAATCTTGCATCCATCCTGTTTGGTAAGAAATCTGAGTCATATCCTATCCATCTTATGATCCAGTATGGTTCTTTGGCCTTGTTTTCATTGACTACCCTGTGCCAAATCTTAATTGACGTTTTTATCAATGGGTTTATGTCTTTTAGACAAAAAAAGACTGTCCCCAATGATTGCTTGTAATGGAATATCACTAGATATCCAACATTCTATGTCTTTCCACTTCGCTTTATAAGAAGGGTTGCAGATATTAACAAAAGTTTTTATCTGCACCGCTTGGTAATAATTCTTAATACTCGGGAGAGAGAGGCCTCCTTTGTCTTTTGCTAGTTGAAGAGTCTTATAGTGAATTCTTGGCCTCTTCCCCTGCCAGATCAATCGGGATATTAATTTGTCTAATTCTTGAAATTTCCCCTTGGGAAGTTCTGCTAGTATGTTTTCGAACAGATATAATAATCTGGGTAGCACGTTCATTTTTATTGCTTCTACCCTCTGTCCTAATCCTAACAAGGGCACTAGATTCCATCTGGTCAGGTCAGATTTGATTTTGGAAAATAGGGGGTCATAGTTCTCAGATATACAAATGTTTAGGAATATTCACACCTAGGTATTTAATTGACTTTGATTCCCAACTTATTTTAAATTCCTCTCCGATGGATTGGCTAGGGGAGTAATTAAATGTCAAAATTTGAGATTTGTTGGTGTTTAGTTTATAACCTGATAATAAACCGTATTCTCTCAGGGTTATGAGCAATTCTGGGAAGGAACCAGATGGATGCCCCAAGTATATCAAAATATCATCTGCGAAAATGGCAATTTTGTGTTCTTCTCGTTCTGTCTTATCCACTGACTTAAGGGCTCAATAAAGATGGCGAATAAGAGCGGGGAATAAGAGCAAAAATATTTCATAATCCTCCATTAATCCGAATTTTAGCTGTTGGTTTATAGTATAAAGCTTGTATTGTCCTAATAAAGTCATTGTGGAACTGGAATCTCTCTAGTATCTTATATAGGAAGGACCAGTCAACAGAGTCGAATGCCTTCTCTGCATCTAACCCTAGCAGGACAGCCTCTAAATTATCTTTGTTTATATGTTAATTATATGTAATGTCCTCCTAACGTTATCCTGTGTTTGCCTCTGTCTAATGAAACCTGTTTGATCCAACTGTATAATATCTGGAAGTATTATTTCTAAGCGTTTTGCTAGAATTGATGTGAAGAGTTTATAATCCTGGTTCAACAAACTAATTGGACGGTAGTTAGAGCAGTCTGTCCCATCTTTCCCTTCTTTTGGTATCACAGTTATAATTGCTTCCCTCAAAGATGGAGGAATTTCTCCTTTATTAATGACCCAACTGAAAGTTCTGAGCAACAATGGTGATAAAGAGTCACTAAAACATACATCAGCTTCTGTGAGGACTGCTGTGTTCCATCATGCAACAGGGTGAGTTACAACAATGACAAACCCTGGTTCACAGCCAAACTCAGAAGGTTAAGGCTGGCTAAGGAAGACTCATTCAGGAGTGGGGACAAAGACAGATTTAAAGAGTCAAAGTACAAGTTTAGCAAGGCGGTGAAGGAGGCTAAACGACGATACTCTGAGAAACTCCAAAACCAGTTCTCAGCTAATGACTCTGCAACTGTCTGGAAAGGACTTAAGCAGATCACCAACTACAAGCCTAAAACCCCCCACTCCTTCGATGACCGACACCTAGCCAACGACCTGAACGAGTTCTACTGTCGATTTGAAAGACAAAAGGTCAGTCCTGACACCATCCCCCACGACACCTCCCTACAGCTACAGCCACTGTGCATCACCTCCACCTCACCCACCTCAGTGACGACTCTCTCCATCCACGAGAGGGACGTCAACAGACTCTTTAGGAGACAGAATCCCAGGAAAGCTGCTGGACCAGATGCTGTCTCCCCATCAAGCTTGAAGCACTGTGCTGACCAGCTGTCTCCAGTGTTCACAGACATTTTTAACACCTCACTGGAGACATGTCACGTGCCAGCCTGCTTCAAGACCTCAACCATCATCCCTGTCCCCAAGAAGCCAAGGACCACAGGACTTAATGACTTCAGACCCGTCGCCCTGACCTCTGTGGTTATGAAGTCCTTTGAGCGCCTTGTGCTTTCACACCTCAAAGCCATTACCGACACACTCCTGGACCCCCTGCAGTTTGCCTACAGAGCCAATAGGTCTGTAGATGATGCAGTCAACCTGGCCCTCCACTACATCCTCCGGCACCTGGACTCTGCAGGAACCTACGCCAGGATCCTGTTTTTTGGACTTCAGCTCTGCCTTCAACACCATCATCCCGGCTCTGCTCCAGGAGAAGCTCTCCCAGCTTGGTGTGCCTGACTCCACCTGCAGGTGGATCACTGACTTTCTGTCTGACAGGAAGCAGCATGTCAAGCTGGGGAAACACGTCTCCAACTCACAGACCATCAGCACTGGATCCCCTCAGGGCTGTGTTCTTTCGCCTCTGCTCTTCTCCCTCTACACCAACAACTGCACCTCCAGTCATCAGTCCGTCAAGCTTCTGAAGTTCGCGGACGACACCTCCCTCATCGGACTCATCTCTGATGGAGACGAGTCCGCTTACAGGTCGGAGGTTGACCACCTGGTGAAGTGGTGCAACCAAAACAATTTAGATCTCAACGCTCTAAAGACAGTGGAGATGGTTGTGGACTTCAGGAAGAACCCAGCCCCACCTGCCCCCATCACCCTCTGTGGCTCCACAATTGACACTGTGGAGTCTTTCCGCTTTCTGGGAACTACAATCTCCCAGGACCTCAAGTGGGAGCTGAACATCAGCTCCCTCGTCAAGAAAGCACAACAGAGGATGTACTTCCTGCGGCAGCTGAAGAAATTCAACCTGCCAAAGACAATGATGGTGCACTTCTACACAGCCATCATTGAGTCCATCCTCACATCCTCCATCACCATCTGGTACGCTGCTGCCACTGCCAAGGACAAGGGCAGACTGCAGCGTGTCATTCGGTCAGCTGAGAAGGTGATTGGCTGCAATCTGCCGCCGCTCCAGGACCTTTACGCCACCAGGACTCTGAAGCGTGCTGGAAAGATTGTGGCTGACCCCTCCCACCCCCGGACACAAACTCTTTGAGCCACTCCCATCTGGCAGGAGGCTGAGGTCCATCAGGACCAAAACCTCACGCCACATGAACAGCTTTTTTCCCCTCCGCCACTAGCCTTATTAACAAGGCCCGGAAACCACCCTGACTCTCCACCTGGCTCTTCATGCCACTGTTCTCTCTGCTCTAATGCTCTTTGCTCTTTATTTATCTATTTTATTTTATTTCTATCTTTATTTTTAATTTAATACATACTGTGTACATATACTTATATTGTTTATACCTATACTTATATTGTTTAATATTACATTTAGAGAATGTGTGATGTGCACCAACAACACCAAAACAAATTCCTTGTATGTGTCAAAAAACGTACTTGGCAATAAAACCCTTTCTGATTCTGATTGTAAAAGTCTTATACCATTCCGCTGTAAACCCATCAGAGCCTGGAGACTTATTAGGTTTGAGTCTAGATATGCCCTTTGGAGTTCTCCTATAGTCACATTAGCCAGGAAAGCTTTATTCTGATCTTCTGTAATTGTTGGGAGATTAAGTGATGCAAGCAGAGATTCAGGTGACTTGTCCCCCTTACAGGCCATCCGGACATATAGGTTTCTGTAATATTTTTCAAAACAACTGTGAATGTCTTGGAGCTCATATTTCATTTGTTTGGTGATTGGGTCTTTAATTGTATGTACTACCCTCTCTGCTTGTTGTTTTCTTAATTTGTATGCCAGAATTTTGGCTGATTTCTGTTTCAAAAAGTTTTTTCTGAATGTCTGCCTCATAAATTTCTTTGATCAGATTTTTAATTTCCCCAATTTTCTGGCTAATGTCCAATTGGGTATCTTTTTTTCCAAGTGTTCCAACTCTTTTTCTAGTTTATCCAATTTCACCTGTCTGAGCTTCTTTTGTAGTGCCAATTTCGCAATGATTTTCCCTCTCAAAACAGTCTCCAGGAAAAAGTATTTTTGCTGTTTTTTAGATTTAAATCTAGGTACACCGGACTATGGTCCGACAGGTCCATTAACCCAATTTTACATGTCCTTACAAAACCGATATCTTTACTGTACATAAAAAAAAGTCAACCTCACCACATAAGTTTTATGTGGTGAGGAATAAAAGGTGTAATCTCTAGTTGTGGGATTGAGCTCCCTCCATACATCACAGATATCCATCTCTCCTATCACCATTTTCACATTTTTGCCTACAATGTTATTCTGGGTCTGAACTAATCTTGACACATCCCATTTTGGGTTCAGTCTCAGATTAAAGTCACCACCACAAATCACCATTCCCTGGGCTTTCGTAATCATTAGGTCAAAGATTTGTCTATAGAACCCCGACGTAGCACCTGGAGGTGCATAGACTTTTAAGAGAGTGGTTTCTGAGCCTTCTAATTTTCCTACAACCTTATTAAACCTTCCTTTCTTGTCCGTGAATTCTGCTACTTTTTCAAAGATTACTTTTTTCGATATCAGTGTTGCCACCCCCCTTCTGTGTCCTGTTTTATATGAGGCTGAGTAAACCTGATTGAAGCCCTGCCTTTTAAGTTTGGCATGCTCGGAATCAGTTAAATGGGTCTCTTGCAGAAATATTATATCTACCTTGTCTTTTTTCATTTTGCCCAGAATTTTACTTCTTTTTTACCGGATTAAGTACACCCTTCACATTGCAAGAAGCCAACCTAAGTGGAACTTTTTGACTTTCCATTATAAAAAAGAGCTACCTTCAATCTGACTACCCCCCCTCCACTCGAACTCTGTAAGAACATATATACAAAAATAACATGAATAAAACAGATCAAGAAAAACGTAAACTTACATTTACCAGTGTCTCAAGTTGAACTTCCTGTTTTGAGGTCTTGTTTGTGACCCTAAAAGAGCCGAGATGTTTTGCCGGCTCGGAGGGAAAGCCTCCTTGCATCTCTAGTTGTGGAGGGCCCTCCAAGTCTTCAAAGTAATCCATGCTTTTAGCTTAGTCAGATCTTCCCCGATCCTACATATTATATTATTAATGACATTAAACTAACCCAAACGCCTCTCATGTCAGTTTTTTTTTTTTGGTTCCACAGTCACTACTATTATGCCACCTTACCATGGGGAATCCGTGCCGAGACAACAAAAGTTTACCGATCAGTCTGTCTGAAAGTGTCCAGTTTCTTTTTAAAACCATCCCGCGGAGCCTCTGGCTGCTGCTCTCCTCTTCCCGAGGACCGGGTTTTGCGCCACATCAGGTTTTGAACTCCATCAGCCCAGCTCGCTGGTGGTTTATATATCGTCACGGACAGGCCTCTCTTCACCATGTCCCTCTTAGCCTCCTCTGCCGAGTTGTACAGACATGTCTCTCCCTCATAAAACACCGTCATTCTGGCTGGGAAAGGAGTTTGGAACACCTTCTTCGCCTCCGCGTATTCCCTGCGCTTTCTGAGGATCTCCGGTGCATAGTCGTGGTCCACGAAAACTTTTCTCTCCCGATAGAGAAACCCCTTTTTTCGCCATACCTGTTTGAGGATTTCTTCTTTAGTTTTGCTGCTGGAGAACTTAACAACTATGGATCTCGGGGGAGAATCCTCCAGTGGCTTTGGTCCCAATGCGCACGCTCAATCTTTAGGTCTTCTGTGTGGAGCAGCTCCAGTTTTCCAATAGCTTTTCCACAAATGTTATCATCGATGTGGAGTTGCTCTCCGACCCTTCTTCTATGCCGTGGATTCTTATATTCTCCCGTCTTGCTCTTCCCTTTTGATCCGTTAGATTATTTTCCAACTTAGCCTGTAGCTTAAGCAGTTCCCTCGTAGCCTCCTCCAGCCCCTGCACTCTTTCCTCAGTTTCTGAAATTCGCATTTTGGCTTCGTCGACTCTGCTGTTAGTTGCCTTAATGTCCTCTCGTATTTCTCGGAGAGTCTCTGCATTTTCATGCCGAAACTCTCAGTTCTTGCAATATAATTTGCAGGTTAGCCATGTCCACATCCACCTGTAGCTTTCCCGTGTCAGGGTGTGTCCTCCTCGGCGGACTCTTCCTCGACGGTTTGAGCCTTTTCCTTTGTCTGTGAAGTGTTTTTTTGTCTTGGTTTGGGCATATTATACTCTTTAACTTCGTCTGTTAATGTGTAACAATTGTTTGAAAAAATATGGCGTTTTTCTTGATGATCGGGGAGCTCTGTTATTATGCTGCCTACCTCATGGCTGCTCAACCGGAAGTCTCAAATCCTCTGTTTTTAAAGCTTTCTTCAGTATCAAGGTAAATTAGTCATAGTTGCCAGCACATCCAATGTACACAGCCAAAAATTTGCTTTTACTATTTAATTTGGTGAACTTTATTTTCCAAAATGTTAAGAAATATACTCTTGTTGCTGCCCACAGTCTATCTCACTGACGACTTACAGACGTCTTTTTCTCTGTCTCTGTAAGTCTACAGGAAAAAAGTTGTTTTAGGCCAGAGGGCATCACGAGAAGGGCTGGAATTTGCAATTCCATAGTTTGGCTGCTTGTTATATTTGCTTCAAAGCCCGGAGCACTTCCTGATTTAGATACGAGATGCCCCAACTCAGAGTAATTTCCTGTATCTGTGTCATGTGGGTTTCGCCATGGCCACGCCTCTTTAGGAGACAAGCGGCAGTTCCCAGGTATTAGCCTCTTTCCGACCAAGTAGTTACAGGAACGTAGTTATAGGAACAGTCCACTTCTAAACAGTTCTACTAACTACTCTCTTCCAAAACTATTATATGTGTATATATATATATATATATATATATATATATATATATTTCCACTAATAAACACTGAAAAAAGCACACCTGTTAAGTGAAAACCATTTCAGGTGACTACCTCATGAAGCTCATTGGGAGAACACCATATATATATATATATATATATATATATATATATATATATATATATATATATATATATATATATATATATGTGTGTGTATTATAATCACAGCCATCTAACCACCAAAGGGAAAAGGGAAAATACCCTGCCCTGAAGTAGGAGCTGAAAGAGTTAAAGGAACTGCAGCCAGAGGAACTTAATAATCCCCAAATTGGTCCAGTCGGAACACAAGAAAAAAAGGGTTCTAGGAATGTTATGTGCTAGGAACTGCAAAAATCCCTCCGGTCGGAAAGCGGCTGATTCCAATGAGAACTCAGTGTTCACACAGATAATGAGCGATTATTTCGCCCCATAGTCACCAAAGTAAATATTAGACCCATGTCCAAATCAGGAGAAAATTAACTTTGTTTAAGACCGGTTTCTGTCTCAGAAACAAACTCTTGTGAGATCTGGCAACACAGATAACACTTTCAAACAGGGCCATGCCCATTTAGAAGACAGGAAGTGTGTACCATTGTCTCTTTGCTTAGGAAGTCCAGCTAACAGTAGGCATTTTTAAGCCCCCACTCTTTTCAACATACGCACACATAGACACAAACATTGTATTAACTGGACAGCACATAAAATGTGTAACAAGTTCAAGAACGATGCTCATGCATTTCCTGTATTTCACCTTTATAAGATAAAAACAAATTGGCTGATAAAAGCCTGTGGCTGGTGGCCCTGATGTGCAGTAATGAGGTTTTCATCTAAGCCTGGTTAAAACTGGTTAGGTTGTTGATTTGTTCCTCTACCAAGATAACTTGTGACCCTGGTTCTTGGAATAACAACTTATTAACTATATTAAATAACAATAATATATCTTACATTTTAATATAAAAACATTAGGGATGCACCGAAATGAAAATTCTTGTCCGAAACCGAAAACCGAAAAAGAGGAACCCAAGACTGAAAAACCGAAAGAAATGATGCCAATTATTAGTACCATTGCATTTATGGCTATGACTGTGCACTAACTTTACTAAAATCAAGGCATTGCAATTGTATAAATTAATATTAAAGTTTAATTTAAAAAATATCTAGCAGAAATATGGCTAACATATCAGACAACGAGGGTGCATGCCCCTCATCTGGTGCAGAGAGACAAGTCTTTTTTTCTGCGCTCTGATCTCCTTCTCCTGCGCTGGGCGCTGCTCCGTCTCCACGCGGCCTGGATCATTTCTCGTGCGCGCTGCTTTATTTCCGCATCCAAGTAATGGTCTTTAACGTGGATCAAGTACAGTTGCGATGAAGTGCAGAGGATCCGAATAGATCTCACTGAAACGTGTACTGACAGACTAAGAGCGTACTTTTCATTGTTTTCACTCCGTGGTCCGTCTCAACCTCTTTGCTTAGGAGACGCTTTGCAGGTGGAACGGATCGGGTACTGACACACGTGCAGGTCGCGGTTTCTGTTTGCGTCATCACAACATTTCGGCCGTATTGTTTCGGTGATAAAAGATTCGGTGCATCCCTAAAAAACATCACATGATTGTTAGGTGTTGTTACATGTAGGGTAATGGTTGTGTAATGACAAATCAGCAGAGTAAAACAATTCCAATGAAATCCTGATACCTCACACATTGGAGTTACAGTACAGTACAGTACAGTCCAGTCTCAAATATAAATTATAAAAAGAATACATCATCTTTCCCTTTGACACATGAAAAACCAGTCAGGACTCATCAGTGAAAGCAGTTCTGAGGTCCGCTGTTGGTCAGACTTCTGTTGATTTGCTGCGTTTCATTTCACTGAAATAAGAACAAAAGCGCACACATTATAGAATAAGAAGAAGAGTGTGGAGCCACACTGGTGTCACTGTGAGATTGTGATGATGTAAAAAAGTCAAACTGTCAGCTGGGTTAAGGTGGAGATCCACAGAGATGTGAGAAAAGTCTCTGAACATAGTGACACTAATCCTCTCCGGAAACAATCGTGTTTAGATTAACAGTTGTGGTTTACATCATTTATTTGAATAAAGACAAGCCATAACCAAGTAAACAAGCGTTTTTAGATATGAACTATGTACAATAGTATGTAGTGGTTGTCTTGCTAACATGCTTACTGCCTTAATGCTAACATGCCGTTTAACATTTCCACCTCATCACAGTTACAGCAGTGGTTCCCAACCTTCTGAGGTCCCCCCACAGCCCTGTCAGATGAACACAAGTACCCCTTCATCCTTCACAATGTATGTTCTAAATGTATAACACAATTGATTTAATAAAAATGGATATTGTTAATTTTTTCATACAATTGAACTGTCAATATTGAGGTTGGTTTGGTCAGCAATCGCACTACCATACTACTACTTAGAGTGAAGCTGAATGTTTCAACCATATATCCATTAATGTTACTTTAAAGGGATACGCAACTGTTTGTTGAAATAGGGCTTATCACGGTCTCCCCTAGCTGTAGATAGGTGGGCCAACGCATTTTTGTGCATGCATTGTTTTAGTCCGATGCAACACCGGCAGCGCCGCCGCTAGTTCGCTTAGCGTAGTGAATGGAATCCTATGTTGCCGGTTAGCATGTTGTGAGTAAAAGTGAGCCAACAAAAGACAAAAAAACAACCTAATTACTTGAAACTGAGACAAATAATGCGTTGGCCCACCTATGTACAGCCAGGGCAGAGGGTGATAAGCCCTATTTCAACAAACAGTGGCGTATTCCTTTAAGCCATTACTTTTAGCAAACTATTTTAACCAATAGCTATCTTTTTTTTTTTTACTTTTAAGTATTTTAACCATTTCTCCATTACTTTAGCTAATCATTCGAACTGTTTAGTCATTACTTTTAGATAGTTATTTCTACTAACTATTAGGGGTGTCCCCGACTAAGGATTTACACATTCGAATCAGAATTGACGAATCTTTCTATAGTCGACTGATAGTCGAATCATCTGTGTGTGTGTGTGTGTGTGTGTGTTTGTGTGAATGGGTTGGGAGGGGCACGACACTAGTCAGCAGGAGGGTAACGTAAACCGCAGGCGCGTATGGACGCGTATTTCGCATCCGCCGCATGCATAACCGTCTCTATTTTGGGAACTGTGTATCCTGGCTCAAGTGTGCGCATTAATTCTTTATGACCTTAAACGTCCACAACATTCACTGGCCTCATTGTGAAGCGAAATAAACTCTGCAATTTTGTCCGGGATTTCTCTTTTCCTTTTCTCGGGCAATGGCGGTCTCAAATCTAGCTTTCTTTGAGTTAGTTTTGGCGCATCTCCGGTACTACTACTACTACTACTACTACTACTACTACTACTACTACTACTACTAGATGAACTGCTGTCGTCAGTCTGATACTGTGGGTGGATCTAGAAAAAAGACTAACATATTTTAAGTCCCAACATATGATATTGCTATTCGTAAATTAAAAGCGCCATTCTATATGAAAAAGTGAAACGTCTTTATTGGTAATAAACTTACCCGTTTTAAGTGGAAAGCCATGTTTGTTGTTGACGAGTGGTAGGACATGAGCTGTTGGCACAACTTGCATTTTACTTTTTTTGGATCATCTTTTACCATTTGAAAGTGCATCCACACTTTAGATTTTCTTTTTCCAGACATTGTTAAGTAACGTTAATCTCCTCATCTGATGCTCCTCGTCTGTCGCGGATCAGGGAAAGTGAAACTTAAATCTTTCACAGGGGTGGTTGGATTTACACACACACACACACGTAAAAAATATTTATTGAACTTTTCTTTCTTTCTTTTCACGTTTTTTTTTACAGCATTATCATAATTAAAGGCTGTATATAACTTAATATAACCGTACAAAACCAGTAGTTCTGTGTGAAATTAGACATTGAGCACCCCCATATTGCCAAAATGGTATGATCCTCGTTTCATAAAAACACCCGCGAAGATCCGACTGTGAGATTGGTGGTCAAATCAGGCTCCGCATATCGATGCATCGAATCTTCGACTATTCGGGGTCACCCCTACTAACTATACATTACTTTTAGCTAAACTTTTGTGCTCGCCTGCTCACTAGTTTTCACACACTCTTACATAACGGCAAGATGTAGTGTCCATGTGTTACAGTTGACTTTGTGTTAATATGTGTATATATCCTTCCAATCAAATCATAATTTCTATTTTTTTCAAATTAGTTGAGCTGCTCTTCTTCTTTACACATAACCCCGGCAACTGTAGAAGCACTACTTGGGGTACACATACCTCTGGTTGGTAATTACTGGCCTACAGTTTCTGTCAGTTGCGAATAACGTTTTACAGCTTTAGAAGATGTTCTGACAGTGCTCCCACTGCATGATTTTGTATTTTCAGAGCTTTAGCTTCATCTCTTGACTTTGGTCCTGTAGTACTGCTGACTTACCGTATCTCCTCTTTTAGCCGAGCCAGTTTGTCGTGCATCCGATCATTCTTCACCTGAGTGGGATTGTCGGGGACGAACCAGGCAACTATGAACTTACACACCACTACAACATGCTGCAGAAAAACACATAAGAAATACACAGAAACGTTTTAACTGTAGGTTCAGTTCAAAGAGACAACACTGTCTAACTGAAAGAGTACAAACCTCAAACAAGATGACGAAGGCAAAGCGCACAGCTAAAACCAACCAGAACTGAGAAGTCAGAGCGTAGTCCTCATCACTCCTGTAGTCTCTGTAGCTGCATGCACACACATACACACAAACACACACACAGTTTGTCCTGTTTATCAGATCTGACTGTGACTGATTCTTTGTTTGGACCCAGTACAGTACAGTAAGAGTAAGGTGTTCTTACCTGCACTGAGTGACGTTGAAGCCATTTAAGACCATTTGTTCTAAACCAAAGTCCTTTTTAATTGCTTGGTGTGTCATAAAAGCCGTGGACAGAGTGTAATTAATGTAGCCCTGCATGCAGCTGCAACAAGAGCACAAAACAATCATGATGCGATACAACACAGGCTGCTCAAGTGTCATTAGCTGTTTCTACCAGCTGTAACTTGTAAATTGTAATTTCCCCAATGGGGATCAATAAAAAGTATAAAAACTGTAATTAAATTAAACATGACTGACTGTGTTTGAGTGCTTCCATTGGTACAGGGGCCATAAAGGTAACGGTAGACGAGGCGTGGAATAAAGTCTGATGTGATTCCAATGACCAGACCGTTAGCAATCACTGCTAACACACCGATGACCTCCAACACCTTCGTCCACACACCTGCAGACAGGAGAGACAGAACACAGTGATATCTCACACACACACACACACACACACACACACACACACACACACACACACACACACACACACACACACACACACACACACACACACACACTATCAGCACCCCAAAAGTTAAATCTCATTACAATCTGTTACAGGGCTCGTACACCATCAAATTCAGGCACTTTTCAAGCACTTTCAAGGTCCATTTTAAAGCCTTTTCCAGCACCTTACACCACCGTAAAATATATACCAATACATAGTCAAAATTATTATTTAGTGTTTTTGTCACATTAAAAGACATAATACTATAAATAGCCCAAATTGTGTTTCGTAATAGCAGAAGGATCAGATATTTAAGCAAAACACAAGTTTTATTTTTCAAAATGTATCACTGTCTAAGCTATCTAACCTGCCTGAGTCAATGTAAAAACAATTACCCCAAACAAAATCCCCTCGACACGTTCACTTCACCAACCCTGAATTATCACCTTCTCTTCATGGTTCATAACATAACATACAGTAAGACAGCTATAGAGAGGAGCACTGAGTGGGAGGATTTGAGCCAAATGACAGGCAGCTGGGTCATTCTGGGTCAAAATCCAGGAAAACAGTTGGTGCACCCCCTTAGATTTTGCTCAAAGTTTATGCTACCCTTATTGTCCTATCACTTTTTTTTCCAAATCTAGGGCATGCCGTACAAACTTGTAATGGTTCAGTCATATTGACATGTTTGTCTTCCAACCTACAAAGTTTGGGCTGCCTATGAATTAATGTCCAAATATTGCTTCCAAGATAATGTGATTTTCAGGCTGTAAAACTGAAGTAATTTCAAGGGCTAAAAATATGAAGACATAGGATTTGGTTGTGGGACACATTCTTGATATAGACAAGGTTTGAACAAAATCTGAGGGGCCATCCACACGGAAACGTTTTTTTGTGCAAACGCACGTTTTGCATCGTTTGGGCCGACCGTCCAGACGAATCCTGCAAACGCACCGCCTGAAAACGCACTTTTTTGAAACCAGGTCTCAGGGTGAAAAAATCGGAAAACGGCTCTCGTTTGGCTTCGTATGGATGGTGAATACGGATCCGTATCGATTATGTAATCGCCACACCCCTCTTTTACACCCTCTCCCACGGCCGGTGACGCACACAACTGCGGTGAAGCTAAAGCGAGCATGTCCCATCTCCATGGTCAAACCAGCTCACTTCATCTAAATACTGTGTATACACAAGATATATTGCTAACGTTATGTAGCTAACGTTAAACATCGCTAAAGTAGCTGACCGCTAAAGTAGCTGACCGCTTCAGCAGCGAAGTAACCATAACGTTAGCTGTTTATAACATTTATATGTTTATAAAGTGGAAGTAGACAACTTATCAACTAGCTAGCTAATCTGTCTGCTTATCAACTCCTTGAACGGATTATAGTACTTTTTACCACGGCTTATTGTAGAAAGGCTACTGCAAGAAAAACGTATAGATTATTAAAAAGACATCATTCATGGATCATTGATGTTTGTTTGACTGTCGATGTTAGAGCTAGCTAACGTTAGCGCGCTAACGTTAGCTCGCTACTAGCGCGCTGCAATCTTGCAAAATAAAAAGCAATCCAACAGCACATTATACAATATAAACAAAGGCCTTTATAAAATGAGTAGTGGTGAAAGTTATTATAGTCCACGGATGTATTAAGAGAACGTTATAAACAGCGCCGCCTATAGGCCTGGCATATGAAGTAGCGTATTGAGTCATTTACAAGTGGATTCGTTTGGACGCAACTATTTTTGAAACGAATCCAGGGAAGATGGGTAAAAAAAAAAGATTGTTTTGGTACGTGTGGACGTGGCCTGAGACAGTGCAACAACAACCTGTAATTCCATTTTAACCCAGAAGACTCTGACAGTGCACAGGCACCTGCCTGATAAATAGCCTATATTAATTGGAAAAAAAAAAAGTACTTCATTGCCAATACATACATTTATCTACTGGAAAAGAGCAGTGCAAGGTTGAGCCATCCTCAACCTTACAGTAGGCTACTTGTATGACACTCCATATGACACGATTTCTGTTCAGCAATCAACGATTGTTGTTATGCACTGGGCTAATGTTTGCAGGTTTTAATTGGCGGGTAGTAACATTACAATTATTGTGATAACTTTGGCTATGTTCACTGCATATTCCACAAATGAACGTGCCATAACAAACATGCAATACTAACATTACATTATCACACCAAGTACTCTCACTTAGCTAGTCTGCAAATTCCTAGCTAGAAGTTACTAGCGTAAACAAATAGGCGCTAACTGGCGCTAACGTGTACAGTAGGCTACTTCAGTTGGCTTACTTGAAACTTACTTCATGTGACTCGAGAGCGCAGACTCGCCCATTGTGAAAAGCTGCATGTCTTTTTTGCAGACTTTACAAGAGGCAACTCGTAGGGTTTTCTCCCCATTTAATCCATAATCATTTTTCATCTTCCAGCCAACGTTCATTGAAACGACAACCTGTCGGCATTCGGCAGCGTTATTACGAACCCCACTATGGCCACGCCAAGACCCACCCTTCAATACCATTTATTGGCCAGGTGTCCATGATGCTTACGCAAGGTAGCTAACCGTGACCAATCGGCTATCCTAATCTTAACCACTCGAGGTGAAATGCCTTACCCCAACCAATCGAGCTGCTTCCTAGGGCGGGTCTTGGCGTGGTGGCAGATCGCAGTCACACATGCACAAGCGAGCAGGTTTGTTCTTAGGCTCTCCAACATTTTATTTCTCCATTTAATAAAAGAACTATTCAGTAAGTTAGGTATTTGTTGTGAAATAAATACAGTTACAATTTCAAGTATTTTCAAACCTTGAAACCACAACATAAAAATTCAAGCATTTTCAAGGATTTCAAGCCCCCGTACGAACCCCCTGTTGTCTTGCTGTCTAACAAGACAAGACAAACAAGACCTACTGTAAAAATCTTCATTATCTCCACTCTGTCTGAAAAATACTTTTATTTTGTCATATTTGTATTTATTACATTTATATAATGTTTTCATTACATGTTTAGTATACGTGAATTTTATTTGAGCACTGTGTTCTTATATTAAATGTTCTTCACTGAGTTTTGGTATATTCTTGGCTCAGACTTTTGAAAGCCACTGTTTGCCAGTGCCTGAACCACTAAAGGTGCCAGTGGCTTTATTCATGACATGATCATTGCATGTGTCTTGGATATATTTCTATTTTACGCATATCTTGGTAAAATATCACTTAAGATGTATTTTTATATGCATTTCCTTACAAACATTAAGGACTTGACTTTAACTTGTTCGCTTACCAGCCACTGTGGCTAGTGCTTTTCCAAAGTTAGCCACGCAGCATTTTAACTAGCCACAATTTTGTGGGAAATTAGTATGTTTTATTTGATCAAAGTTGACTGTGGTGTGATACAACTGACTTAAAGAACTAAATTTGCAAATGTAGGCATAAATAACCACCAAAATCAAGACTACATTAAATATAGGCTAAATAGGAAATATTTAGCTGCACACTGCATCAAAGGGAGCCTCCTGTGTCAGGCGGGGGCAGAGTGGCACAGTAGCCTCCAGAGACCAGGGTTACAATAATATGTTTCTCTAATACAATGATCCATGTTAACAAGGAGACTTTCAGCGCTGTTTTCTCAGTGTTAAGCTGCTATGTTTTTACACAGAGACGCAGTTTCGCAGGTGTTTAGGGGCGCATACCTACTAACCACAGGAACGCTATAAGAAGTAACAGAAGTTCCGGAACTCAGTACTGGCCCATTTAAGGCACTGTTGTTATCATGTATTATTGAAATGATTCAGTAATGTAAATGTTATGCAGTAGCACCTCACTCAACACAGAAACCTTTGACACATATATCAACACAGACAACACAGCTCACCGATGTCGTTAGTCTTCCAAGGAACCAGCCGCCGTTCCAGGCGGACCATCTTGATGGCGTCCAGGCGGATTTCAAAGATGTTATTGATGAGAGCCAGAAGGGGGGCGAGGGGGAACGCTGCCACAAATATGGTGGTGAAGCTGAACTGGACCACTGTAGGGGATGGACCATAAGTTAGTAAAATTTCCGATTTCCAGCCACAGCCTGTCACTCCCCCCTGTAGTAATGTTACTCGGTACGTAATGTTAGCTCACAATGCCTCGCGTTTCTCACTCTCGTAACTTGTTCATCAAACGTGACATGAGAAGAGCTAACGTTAGCCAACCTATTTATAAAAAAAAAAAAAATAGTAATTTCAGCATTCGAATAGTATTGATTTTTTTACTATTCGAATTATATTCAACTTTTGGAATTCATTCCAACAGCCCTAGTGTCCTGTTGATGTTATAAAGTTCCAATGCATTTTAGTATCCATGAGTGCGGCATCGAGTCAGAGGCTAGTCTGTTCTTACAGTAGCTGTTGTTTGGCTGCGCTGGTGTTTTTGCAAATTCCTTTCTGAGTCCCGTTCAGTCTCCGTTTTGTATTATTTAAGTATTGTTGTTCTTTTCCCGTCACTGCCTTACCACTGAGAGTTAACTTTGAATAAAAAACATTGTGTTTATTCTCCTGGCTTCTAGTTCTGTAGTTTACCTCTTCAGGTGAGTAGCCAGAGCTCTGAGTCTTTGTTTGGCAGTCTTCAATGCCTCTGGTATGGACAGTTTGGTGTACTTCCTATGTCCTTTTTCTTTCTTCATCACACCTTTTTGTAGCTATGATAGCTGGCTGACTTTTCTCAGTGCTGCCTTGATCTCAATGGAGGATGCTGAAGTGTATTTCAGCTTATATATATATATGAATATAAATAAAATAATAATACATTTTATTTAAAGGCGCCTTTCTCAAGGACACCGTACAGAGATATGTGACACCCACAAAATAAGTTTTGTGGAGATTACTTTTTGTTTACTTTCCTTCTATTGCAATAGTATTTTATTTTATTCTGATTCATATAATCGATTACTAATGAGAAATTACGGAAGAAGCATCCAATTACATGTATTTCCTAAAATGGACACAGGGTGGCAGTAAGCACGAGCAGCGTCACACTGGGACATATAGCGATGCACAGAGCAAGATAAGCTCATAATCCGAGTGAATGGAGAATGAGCAACTGTTGTCCTGCGTCACTGATTTCTCTGTAATATTTCTAATATTTCCAGGTTGGTTACACACCTTTTATGTGACTACATATATTTATAAGCTTATATGAACCCCCAGTGATGGGTGCTCTGTAAGCTAAAAGTATGTCAAATGTGTAAACAGTTAAGTTAGACAGTACGCAGTTGAGAAAATGGCGGACGACGCCCGCAGATTGATTATTTTATTTGTTTCTTACGGCTCCGGGGCATTTGTGGGTTATTTCAGTGTGTGTGGAAAACAGCTATGTGTGTACTACAATGTTAAAAGTGAAAAGTGAATGAACAGCGTAAGACCAGTTACGGCTGCGGCCTTGTTTAAGGGCGCATGTGTGTTAATATTACAATAATACAGATTCAGTTCATAGAGTTGAGCGCCAAGTTATGAGGCAGATGTGTATATTATTGAAGTTTGTGTTCTTATAGTGTAAATGTAATACAGCTTAACTGCAAATGAGAATTATTCTGTGTAAATATACAGTTATTACAAAAATACTCTTTTGGTAATAGAACAAAAAGGACAGATGTCTAAAGGAAGAAGTGCAGTTTCGATTGATGATAGACCAAAAATGTGATTTATAGGGAAAATGTTTGTTTTTGGTTTCATACAGATTTTGAAGAATATATGGCTTCATGTTATCCAAATGTGGATATAACCTGGGCTTCAATGCAAAGCAGACAAAAATAACAGAAAATAATTCATGATTGCAGATACGAAGTTAAAATGAAGTTGAAAATAAATGAATGGAGAATGAGCAACTGTTATCCTGTGTCACTGATTTTTCTGTAATATTTCTAATATTTCCAGAGCACTCCTATCAGAGGGTTATCTATATATCTGCCAGAAGAGACCTAGTCGGGACCCGCTACAGATACATAAGACATTTAAAACAGCAAAAAATAAAGAATACAACAACAATAACAGAAAGAGGCAGAGCAATTGACATCAAGTGGAATAGGTAGTTTTAAACAGATGTGTTTTGAGTTGCAATTTGAAATGGGGGAATGAATCAATGTTTCTAAGTTGGGGTAGTAATGAATATATACTGTATATGCTCTACTATACTATACTATACTATATAGTAGAGTACTAAATACTATAGTATCTCACAAAAGTGAGTACACCCCTCACGTTTTAGTAAATATTTCATTATATCTTTTAATGGGACAACACTGAAGAAATTACACTTTGCTACAATGTAAAGTATTATGTACAGCTTTTATAACAGTGCAAATGTGCTGCCCACTCAAAATAACTCAACACACAGCCATTAATGTCTAAACCGCTGGCAACAAAAGTCAGTACACCCCTATGTTAAATTCATTCAGACATTAATGGCTATATATATATATATATATATATATATATATATATATATATATATATATATATATATATACACACACACTCACCTAAAGGATTATTAGGAACACCCTACTAATGCCGTGGTTGACCCCCTTTTGCCTTCAGAATTGCCTTAATTCTTCGTGACACTGATTCACCAAGGTGCTGGAAGCATTCTGTAGAAATCATGGCCCATATTGAGAGGATAGCATCTTGCAGTTGATGGGAGATTTGTGGGATGCACATCCAGGGCACAAAGCTCCCGTTCCACTACATCCCAAAGATGTTTTATTGGGTTGAAATCTGGTGACTGTGGGGGCCATTTTAGTACAGTGAACTCATTGTCATGTTCAAGAAGTCAATTTGAAATGATTCGAGCTTTGTGACATGGTGCATTTTCCTGCTGGAAGTAGCCATCAGAGGATGGGTACATGGTGGTCATAAAGGGATTGACATGGTCAGAAACAATGCTCAGGTAGGCTGTGGCATTTAAACGATGCCCAGTTGGTACTAAGGGGCCTAAAGTGTGCCAAGAAAACATCCCCCACACCATTACACCACCACCAGCAGCCTGCCCAGTGGTAACAAGGCATGACGGATCCATGTTCTCATTCTGTTTACGCCAAATTCTGAGTCTACTATGTGAATGTCTCAACAGAAATCAAGACTCATCAGACCAGACAACATTTTTACAGTCTTCAACTGTCCAATTTTTGTGAGCTCGTGCAAATTCTAGCCTCATTTTCCTATTTTTAGTGGAGATGAGTGGTACCCGGTGGGGTCTTCTGCTGGTGTAACCCATCCGCCTCAACGTTGTGTGTGTTGTGGCTTCACAAATGCTTTGCTGCATACCTCGGTTGTAACGAGTGGTTATTTGAGTCAAAGTTGATCTTCTATCAGCTGGAATCAGTCGGCCCATTCTGCTCTGACCTCTAGCATCAACAAGGCATTTTGGCCCCCCAGGACAGCAGCATCCTGGATGTATTTAGTTTTTCAGACCATTCTTTGTAAACCGTAGAAATGGTTGTGCGTGAAAATCCCAGTAACTGAGCTGATTGGGAAATACTCAAACCAGCCCGTCTGGCACCAACAACCATGCCACGCTCAAAGTTGCTTAGATCACCTTTCGTTCCCATTCTGACATTCAGTTTGGAGTTCAGGAGATTGTCTAGACCTGGACCACACCCCTAAATGCATTGAAGCAGCTGCAATGTGATTGGTTGATTAGATAATCGCATTAACGAGAAATCTTACAGGTGTTCCTAATAATCTTTAAGGTGAGTGTATTTCGTCACTCTGTACAATAACAAGGAAGACTGGAGCAACTGTAACAACTACAGTGGCATCTGTCTACCCAGAATCACCGGTAAACTCTTTACTCGACTGAAAGCAAAGGACAGACCACTTATCATCCTGGACATGCTGTTCACTAATAATGCAGCAAGGACTGGTTCACTCAAGCATGCCAAGACTTGCGCCTGAACAAAACCAAGAGGATTGGACAGGTCACTGATTTTTATATTCAGTTTTACTTGTACCATGGACTAAATTCTTGGAGTGTAGCCCATCCCTCTCCAAACCTAACTCTAACCCTAATGATAACTAACACTACTAAAAATAACTAACCCTATCACTAGTGCTAACATGTCTTAGTCAGGGTACTGTCGGGACTTTGTGCAAGGATACTATCAACCTAGTTATGGAGTTATATTCCTATCTTTATTCAAGAGCACATTCTTTCAATTTGAGAGCATTTCTCACTGATATTACGTTCAGATTTTGTAATAATTTCCCTCAAAACCTTGCTCTCAAACTCAAATGGTCATGCTCGCGCTTGGATTTGCTCTGCTTGTGCTCAAACTTTGTGCTCGGATTCAGAGATGTTGTTCTGTGGACAGATTTTCTTCTCTCAGCTTTGAACTTTCTCCTCGCACTCAGCCTGATTCTGCGCGCTTGCAAATCTGCTGCTCTCGGATCTCTCCTGCGCGCTTGGATTTTTCTGTGTTACAACACTATAGTGTTGACGAACTGACCGAAGAGCCGGTTAATTAACCCGACTTGTGTCACTGAGCCGGGAGAATCGAGTGCCATACGTCAATGAACCGACTCACTCCTGTTTTTTTCTTTTACTTCATTCGGCCGTTGGCATTGTATATATGTCAATGGTTGGTAATCTAGCTCATTAGCGCCTCCACTGGACTGGAGTGGTGGTGGTCGAATCAATCAGGAAATGAGCTATGTAACCGTGCAACCGGTCGGCCGCTAGACTCTAAGTAACCGTGCAACCGGTCGGCCCGCTCGAGTCTAATGTAACCGTGCAACCGGTCGGCCCGCTAGACTCTAAGTAACCGTGCAACCGGTCGGCCCGCTCGAGTCTAATGTAACCGTGCAACCGGTTGGCCGCTAGACTCTAATGTAACCGTGCAACCGGTCGGCCGCTAGACTCTAATGTAACCGTGCAACCGGTCGGCCGCTAGACTCTAATGTAACCGTGCAACCGGTCGGCCGCTAGACTCTAATGTAACCGTGCAACCGGTCGGGCCGCTCGAGTCTAATGTAACCGTGCAACCGACTCTAATGTAATCAAGCGGTGTCTTGGTTCTCGGCAAGTTTGAGTTATTAACCGAGCCTTGTTTCTGGTGCATCTTAGAGGATTGTGTTCACGGCAATTTACACATTATCGATGGGGAAGTACAGTACATCACATACAAATACACGTCATGTTATCTTGGTAGTTATGTTAAGTTAAATGTTAGAGAAGTGAATGTTGCTACATGGTAGCTAGGCTGTCACAAGGAGACCGTAAGGACCGTAACCGAGGGTAGGCTACTGCATGAGTCTATGTAATCAAACGGGTGTCTAGGTTCTCGGCAAGTTTGACTTATCAACCGATAGCAGAAGCCTTTATGTCTCGTGCATTTTAGAATTGTGTTGATGGAAATTCATATGCTACATTACCAAGGGGAATGTATTAGGCCTATATCACATACAAATACACGTAATGTTATCTTGATAGTTATGTAAAGTTAAATGTTAGAGAAGTGAATGTTACAGGCTGTCACGAGCAGACCGGGCGGGCACCCGGCTACTGCCGAGACCGGGAGTAGCCGGGTGCAGCAGCCGCAGGCACGTGAACCGTTGACCGAATCTATAGACTCGGTTCGCCAACCAACAACCGTCCGGTTGAACCGACTCGCGTAAAAGAGCCGATTGTCACATCACTACAACACTATCAAAATTCCACAACCAATAGAATGCCAGCTGTAGTGTTGACCAATTAAATTATCCCTGCTCCGTTGAGTGTGTGTTCGTTTTATGTGAGAACATCCGTTGCGGCCGGCTCCTCTGTAACCATGGGTCTGTAACCAAAGTTTATTTAACCCCGCCGTCCATCGCTTTATTATTAGTATATGTCAATAATGTACACAGAATGGTCGACGGTCTTTCACCTGCACCCATCAGGAAACGGGAGAAAGCTTTGAAGTGGGACATATCAAGTTACGTAGCTACACAACTATGAGGGTGAGTAACATAAATTAAGCACATAGCATATGTAGCTAGCCTAGCTTGATGTCCGTAAACAAATAGCTTTTGTTTATATCGGTAGTTTAGCTAGCTAGATAGATTGAACGACATACTGTATGACGGACAGTATGTGTGTATTTACAACTGGTATTTAATGAGCCCACTTTGTAAATTTTCCTCGTTTGGTTAACCATGTTCCTGGGGATTTGGCTAATTTCAGACATGCTAGCATACAGCCTAGCTTGATGTCCGTAAACAAATAGATTTTCTTTATAGTTTAGCTAGATTGAACAACATATGACGGACAGAATGTGTATTTTTCCTCGTTTGGTTAACCTTGATCCTGGGGATTTTGCTAATTTCATGTTAGAGCCAATAATAAAACCTAAACTGTAATATAACTGAAAGAACACCAGAAACTCGATTGTTTGTGTTCGTTTTTGCATCACTGTTGTGTGTTGTTCATCAGAATTTAGTCTTCATTTCTTGATATAACATTAGTATGAAAATGATGGATTCATATCAGTCTGTATAAAACGTTGTAATGTTAAGTACAATGTTATCACTATAATAAAAACCGATCTAGAATAATTTGCTCCTTAAATAGCATTTCTTTTAATGAATACAAAGCAAACTGAACAGAAAAAACAAGCATTTTGTTTTCTTTTCTTTTCTTTCAGTTGTGAACGAAGGGCTTGACCAATGCTGCATCATAGCAGCAGAGTCTTATCACCAGCCCATGAAAGCTAGAAGTCACCCTGCTGCTCCAGATCTACCTACTGTATGACTGGCTACAGACTACAACCATATGCAACATCATCAACAGCTGCAATTAAAGTCTCTTGGGGTCATATGGGACTCGGTTGTTCTCCATACTGCATCGTACACTATATTATTTTTCTGTTTTGTTATATTATTAGTCTACAGACAACACTAAGTATCATTACTTAAACACAGTATATATTATTCTGGTGTACACTGTTGATGTGACTCACTGCTATTGATTATACATCACTTTAGCTTGCTACTACCTCATAACGTTGCCTTAATTGCTCTTGTTTAGTTAATTTATTTTCTACTAGTTGTATATACCTCCTATTTAATTCAATTATTCTATAACTTGTGTTGCGATACCTGAATTATCCCTCTTGAAAAACACTAGGCTTATCTTATCTTTATTTTAGTTCATATCATAACCCTGCTCACAAACTCACCTGTACCTGGGTCATCAGTTTGCCAATATCAATGTTCCTGCTACAGTAAATCCTACAGGCAAAGTGTACTGCTTCACAGTTATATGAACCATACGCTTTTTAGGTTTAGTGTCAAATATTGTGCAGTTGGTTATGAATTACTTATTGTTTTGACAAGGTAAATTAAAGCTGTTTAACAACCTGCAAGTGTCCACTCTGGTAAATTTAATTATACTGTTTTTAGATTTAGATTACAGAAAATGAAAAACCTATTTGCCTTGATAGGGGTTTTAATTTGTTGCAAGTATGAACATGGCTTTAATAATCTTATTGCTCTGAAAAACCACAATGATTTAAGAAATATCAGTGATACTTAATATGTATTAATTGATTGTTTATGTGGGCAGACATTACAGGCACCTATTCATGTAAGCAGAGAACACAATAGTTTGTTCTCTCTTTTATCACTTGGATTATGGAGGTGATGGTGCAGAAACGGGTGAAGTCCTTGTAGATCTCTGGCACTTTGAGGACAGACAGATCCAGCAACTCTCCACTGTTGTCTTTGTATAGTGTGCTCCTATTTAAGACAAATTCATAGACATCAACACATAAGATATTAGGTGTACATAGCTTTCTTTAACATCATTACTATCTTACCTTACCTTCTCTTCTCTTCTCTGCTTTGGATTTGTGGACATCACAGTAATTGTCTCTCCTGGGCCTTGTTGTGCACCCTGTGAATTTAAGCAAGAAAGAAATGATAAGTGTATGTAACATGATTTTACAATTAAAATATTATCAGACTTGCCAACGTACTTGGTTTGTGCCACTACTGCCTGCCCTCTGCACACAGGTGAGTACAGGGGGAACCAATGGGATTTTGCATTTGGAGTAATGTACTGACTGGAACAACACAGTAGTGTGGTTGTACAACACTGGTCCATGCACACGGTGCAGCTCAACAGGGGTACTTCAGCCCCACCTGGAAGAAGGGAAACTGAAACAAAATACTTGTTTTTTTTCTGTTCAATTTGCTTTTAATTGATATATAATGTTATAAGAATTTAGAACATATGAAAAACATGCAACAGTGATGTAAAAACTGATACAAACAATCCAGTTTCTTTTGTTTTTCAGTTATATTACAGTTTAGGTTACAGTTTTTTACAATTGTCTCTAACATGTCTGAAATTAGCCAATCCCCAGGAACATGGTTAACCAAACAAGGAAAATTTACAAAGTGGGCTCATTAAATACCAGTTGTAAATACACACATACTGTCCGTCATACAGTATGTCGTTCAATCTATCTAGCTAGCTAAACTACCGATATAAAGAAAGCTATTTGTTTACGGACATCAAGCTAGGCTAGCTCTATATGCTATGTGCTTAATTTATGTTACTCACCCTCATAGTTGTGTAGCTATGTAACTTGATATGTCCCACTTCAAAGCTTTCTCCCGTTTCCTGATGGGTGCAGGTGAAAGACCGTCGACCATTCTGTGCACATTATTGACATATACTAATAATAAAGCGATGGACTGCGGGGTTAAATAAACTTGGGTTACAGACCCATGGTTACAGAGGAGCCGGCCGCAACGGATGTTCTCACATAAAACGAACGCACCCTCAACGGAGCAGGGATCATTTAATTGGTCAACACTACAGCTGGCATTCTATTGGTTTTGGAATTTTGATAGTGTTGTAACACAGAAAAATCCAAGCGCGCAGGAGAGATCCGAGAGCAGCAGATTTGCAAGCGCGCAGAATCAGGCTGAGTGCGAGGAGAAGGTTCAAAGCTGAGAGAAGAAAATCTGTCCACAGAACAACATCTCTGAATCCGAGCACAAAGTTTGAGCACAAGCAGAGCAAATCCAAGCGCGAGCATGACCATTTGAGTGTGAGAGCAAGGTTTTGAGGGAAATTATTACAAAATCTGAACGTAACATCAGTGAGAAATGCTCTCAAATTGAAAGAATGCGCTCTTGAATAAAGATAGGAATATAACTCCATACCTAGTGAGTCAGGTTTTAAGGTGTGAGGGTCAGGGGGAGACTGTGCACCTACCCATCTCCAAGTACTCATTGAACAGACTGAAGGCATCCGTGTTTGCCAGGTGGTAATTACGCAGCCAGTCCCGAAGTTTGCAGATGTCACACGGTTCAACACATCCCTGTTCATCACGGCAGGCCTTCCTGTAACAGTGACCACACTTCCTCTCCAGCTTCTTTGCATGGTTTCTACTCAGACAGTTCTTCAACCAGCTGGAAAACACAACATGTTCACATGAATGCAAAGTCTGACATGTTTACACTTTGTTTTCCAAAGAGTTCTGGGTTGACACTATGTAGGACTGGACCTTAACTTATCACCACCTCCTGCCTACAGGAGATGTTGAATGAAAACACAGCACTTTAAGAATGAAAACTCACGGCCCAGTAAACTCAAAGATGTTGTTGAGAGTCTGTTTGAGCAGCATGATCACAGCCATCTGGATGAAGAGGTCTGTCAAACAACCACTAGGATGGCACTATAACACACACAGAACACATTAAGGGTTAGTACTGTGGTGTGTGCATGCATGCTGTATAAATGACTAAAAGCTAAAAAGTGTCCTCAAATCTCCTCACCTCCTCCAGTCTCCATCCAGCGATACGCACATAGTTCCCCGGATGGCCGTTTATCCTGTGACAACAAAACATTAGCTTCACATCAACAATCAACATTTAACCCTCTAAACTAAACTCTAAACTGGAGACAGATTTTCTAGTTTAACAACAATACAAGCAACTATATATAAAAAGGTGAAGCTTTAAACGAATGAGCTGTAGCCATCTCAACTTACATAGTAGACACAGTAAACACATAGAAATCTGAGAAGAAACAAACCCATTGGTTTGCGGACTGCCATTCTATAGCCCAGCATTTAGCATTTTGACCGTCGCCATATTCGGACAAAAGAGCTGAGCTTGGCGTAGATATACAGTATGTACGTAGATACCGCATTGGCCGCTGCTGTTCATTTGAGCGATACGTCAACGTGGCTGCCATTTTGGGACAGACATGCCGCTCGCATGTAGCCTATGTCTATCAAGGCAGGATCTCTATCCACATTAAAATAATAATTTCTTGCTGAATTTTCAAGCGGTGTTTTGATAACAAAATACCCTTTCTTGTGTAGACAGTAACAGTATACGCAACTTTTAGCCTTAATATTATTTAGACGGGTGAGTTATATAAAACCCGTACAGTTGTTATGAAGGGTGAAATTAGCTCTAGAGACCGGAACCGTTTTTGGAACCATGCTGTTTATTTCAGCTGATAAGTTGAGGACTATGAGGATTGACTCGCCTCAAGCGGCCACTCGAGGACTGCAGTTCATCCCAAAGCTGTTGAATTTTGCTGAATGCTGAATTGTTTTTTTTTACTTACACGTTTAATTATATAAATGCTTAAAGCCGCCTACTGTTACTATTTACACAAGATAAGGTATTTTGGTTTGAAAACCCGTATTTTTAATTCAACCAAGTGTACTGTATCATAAATACATGTCTTTTTTGTAGCAAAGCAAACTGCTTGAAAATCGTTTGGAAATTAAACGAGAAATACATTTTTTAATTGTGGATAGACACACAAGCAATATGATAGCATGTCTGTCTGAAAATGGCAGCCAATGCGGTATCCAGGGTTCTCAAGTTTGATCAAAGTTTGGAGTGAGATTACATGCGTTAGGGGAGGAGCCATCCAAATTCTCCCCCCCGCTTTTTGCTAGAATTTCAATTTTACCCATTGTTCATAATTAACCAGCACAAATAGAAACTACAACTGCAAGCAGTTATGACGGGGTCCAAACCTCCCGGTGACAGTCGCCCCCAACGACCCAGGGACCGTGCGAAAGCGGGATCCAAAGCATGCCGGTGGGAAGGCAAACGTCACTAAATATCGAGAGGTGTGAGCCACAAGGTCTGCGGTACATTGCCATTGCAAATATCCCATTAACATTGATTGAGTAAAAGGGCCAAAATTGGTTTTTAATTTTACTGTCTGTGTCTAGGGCTAACTCCTGCCGGCTCATAATTGTGAGACTGTTATGGATCAGCTTCTGTTTCCTGCCTGTTATCCTCTTCCCCTTTTCCCTGTGTTTTTCTGTCTGTGTGTTTGTCTTCACCTGCTGTGGCGAGAGGCAGTCTCTAGAGGATCTAGGTCAAGGGGCATAGCCACTCTCTCCTGCTCTGTTCCAGCTCAGCTGCAGCACATTCCACTAATCAACCCAGCAGTTTATCTACCCGGCTGTTCACCTCTCCAGTTTGTTGCAACCATACATGTGGTAACTTGGCTCAGTATATTGCACTAATGATTCCGCTCTTAGTTCTCCTGCATTTTGCTCTGTATTTGTTTTGCTTGTGCACAAGTTAACGTTGTCTTCTCTGTTCTTCCGTTCTGAAACTGCTACCTACCTGCTGCCCTCCTGCTGTGACCTGCTTGCCTGCTGCTAGCTACTCTGCTCGCAGCACTCTCTCAAACTGACCTCCTTGGTGAGTCAAGACTGGACCCTCACTGTCACCCACTTCGAGTCTCAGTTCTGCCTGGCCACACGCCTGTCCGCCTCCCTCCAGCTTCAGTCCCGACCTGGAGCAACTCAACAATAACCATTCCTCTCTGCACATTTCTAGACTGTCCAAATAAACATCTTAACCCTTTCTCTGAGTCTGTGTTGTCTGTTTCTGTGTTCTGGGTCAAAACAGGAGCCTAACAGAACGAACTGGCCATGGACCCAACAGAGACACCACACGTGGCTAAGGAGGATGGTGTTCAACATGACTAATTAATTGGATAATAACCAGCAGTTATTAAAGCAAGTAACCCAGCTAACAAGTGGCTAACCTGCTAACTCTTTCCCTAGCCTCTGCTAATGCTCCTGCCCCCCGGGAACCCCCAGTTACCTCGCCTGAACCCTTTGCCGGGGAGTTGAACAAGTGCCGTGGTTTCCTGCTTCAGTGCCGCCTGGTTTTCCAACAGAAACCCCTATCATTCTCCACTGAATCCTCTCCACTGAATCCTCTAAGGTACAATACACTCTAGGTTGTCTCAGGGGAAAAGCTCTAGTCTGGGCAGAGGGGGTTTGTACTAATCAGCAGATTGCAGGTTTATCTTTTGATTATTTTTTTTTTTCTCTCAAATTAAGAATTGTGTTTGACCACCCGGACCATGCCGGTAATGCCTCCAAGAGACTCCTGAAGCTGAGGAAGGGCACGGGCAGTGTGGCCGAATATTCAATTGAATTCTGGACGTTAGCTGCCAATTCCAAGTGGAATGAGGAGGCTCTTCAGGGAGCGTTCGTAAATGGTTTGAGTGACACAGTGAAGGATGAACTAGCTGTCTGAGATGAGCCAACTTATCTTTATTCTCTCGTTTCCCTTGCTATAAAGATTGATAACAGGCTACGGGAGAGGAGCAGTAGGGCTCGCACTGAAGTCAAAATGTCTGCTGTGGAAAAAGGTCCATTATCTGCTCTAATTGACTCTGGATCATTCTGTCCGGCAATCATAGAGAAACTATTCAGTTTAAAGTAGTTACCTCCTCAACCTCCCCACTGATCCTCAGTTTCCCCTGGCTTAGCCTTCACAATCCCCATATTGACTGGCAACATAACAAGATCCACAGTTGGAGCACTCACTGTCGTTCTGTGTGTCTCGGATCTGCTATTCCGCCCTCTGAAAGTTCCCCTGTTCCTCCAGACAAACCCCCTGAGGAATACCTGGACTTAGCTGAGGTGTTCAGCAAGACCAAGGCACTCTCTTTCCCACCTCACAGACCATATGATTGCACCATCGATCTACTGCCTGGAGCCCCCTTGCCGTCTAGCCGGCTCTACAATCTGTCCCGGACTGAGAGGGAAGCAATGGAGACCTACATAGGCGACTCCCTAGGTTCAGGCCTCATCCGTCCCTCATCATCCCCTGTAGGTGCTGGTTTCTTTTTTGTTGAAAAGAAAGATAAGATAATATACGCCCCTGCATTGACTACCGAGGACTTAATAACATCACGGTCAAGAATACATATCCCCTGCCTCTCATTAACTCGCCGTTTGAACCCCTTAAGGGTGCCACCGTATTTTCAAAAACTCGACCTGCGTAACGCCTACCATCTTGTCCGGATCAGACAGGGGGACGAATGGAAAACGGGGTTTAATACTCCTCTTGGTCACTTTGAGTACCTCGTCATGCCATTCGGTCTCACCAACGCCCCTGCAGTTTTTCAGTCCATGGTAAACGATGTATTAAGTTATTTCCTCCACCACTTTGTGTTTGTCTACTTAAGACGATATTTTGTTTTTTTAAGTCCCACGAAGAACACATTTCCCACGTCCGTCAGGTCCTCCGACGCCTCTTGGAGAACAAACTGAATGTAAAAGCAGAGAAGTGTGAGTTTAACCATCAATCAGTCCCCTTCCTGGGTTTTATTGTTGAGCAGGAGCAAGTTTCACCAGATCCAGAAAAGATAAGAGCGGTTACTGAGTGGCCTACACCTACAGTACAGGCCAGAAGTTTGGACACACCTTCTCATTCAATGAGTTTCCTTTATTTTCATGACTATTTACATTGTAGATTCTCACTGAAGGCATCAAAACTATGAATGAACACGTGGAATTATGTACTTAACAAAAAAGTGTGAAATAACTGAAAACCTGTCTTATATTTCTTAAAAGTAGCCACCCTTTGCTCTGATTACTGCTTTGCACACTCTTGGCATTCTCTTGATGAGCTTCAAGAGGTAGTCACCTGAAATGGTTTTCCAACAGTCTTGCAGGAGTTCCCAGAGATGCTTAGCACTTGTTGGCCCTTTTTCCTTCACTCTGCGGTCCAGCTCACCCCAAACCATCTCGATTGGGTTCAGATTCGGTGACCGTGGAGGCCAGGTCATCTGGCGCAGCACTCCATCATTCTCCTTCTTGGTCAAATAGCCCTTACACAGCCTGGAGGTGTGTTTGGGGTCATTGTCCTGTTGAAAAATAAATGATGGTCCAACTAAACGCAAACCGGATGGGATGGCATGTCGCTGCAGGATGCTGTAGTAGCCATGCTGGTTCAGTATGCCTTCAATTTTGAATAAATCCCCAACAGTGTCACCAGCAAAGCACCATCACACCTCCTCCATGCTTCACGGTGGGAACCAAGCATGTAGAATCCATCCGTTCACCTTTTCTGCGTCGCACAAAGACATGGCGGTTGGAACCAAAGATCTCAAATTTGGACTCATCAGACTAAAGCACAGATTTCCACTGGTCTAATGTCCATTCCTTGTGTTTCTTGGCCCAAACAAATCTCTTCTGCTTGTTGCCTCTCCTTAGCAGTGGTTTCCTAGCAGCTATTTGACCATGAAGGCCTGATTCGTGCAGTCTCTTCTTAACAGTTGTTCTAGAGATGTGTCTGCTGCTAGAACTCTGTGTGGCATTCATCTGGTCTCTAATCTGAGCTGCTGATAACTTGCGATTTCTGAGGCTGGTGACTCGGATGAACTTATCCTCAGCAGCAGAGGTGACTCTTGGTCTTCCTTTCCTGGGGCGGTCCTCATGTGAGCCAGTTTCGTTGTAGCGCTTGATGGTTTTTGCGACTGCACTTGGGGACACAGTCAAAGTTTTCGCAATTTTTCGGACTGACTGACCTTCATTTGTTAAAGTAATGATTGCCACTCGTTTCTCTTTACTTAGCTGATTGGTTCTTGCCATAATATGAATTCTAACAGTTGTATCAACCTGACTTCTGCACAACACAGCTGATGGTCCCAACCCCATTAATAAGGGAAAATATTCCACTAATTAACCCTGACAAGGCACACCTGTGAAGTGAAAACCATTTCAGGTGACTACCTCATGAAGCTCATTGAGAGAACACCAAGGGTTTGCAGCGCTATCAAAAAAGCAAAGGGTGGATACTTTGAGGAATCTAAAATATAAGACATGTTTTCAATTATTTCACACTTTTTTGTTAAGTACATCATTCCATATGTGTTCATTCATAGTTTTGATGCCTTCAGTGAGAATCTACAATGTAAATAGTCATGAAAATAAAGAAAACTCATTGAATGAGAAGGTTTGTCCAAACTTTTGGCCTGTACTGTACATCACGGAAACACCTGCAACGTTTTCTGGGCTTTGCCAATTTTTACCGCCGCTTCATCAAAGACTTCAGCTGAGTGGTAGCCCCCCTGACTAAGCTCACCTCCCCCGAGGTTCTGTTCCCATGGGCACCAGAAGCAGAGTTGGCCGTGAGTACTCTAAAGACACTGTTCTCCACTTCACCTGTTTTGATTCATCCTGATACCAGTTTGCAGTTCATTGTGGAGGTGGGTGCTTCTGATTCTGGGGTGGGAGCAGTCTTGTCTCAATGCTCACCCACAGATCAGAAGCTTCATCCTGTGGCTTACTTCTCTAAGAAACTATCTCCTGCAGAGAAGAACTATGATGTGGGAAACCGGGAGCTACTTGCAGACAAGCTGGCCTTGGAGGAGTGGAGGCATTGGCTGGCCTACATCCAGTCAACCAAGAGACTAAACTCTCATCAAGCTAGATGGGCCCTGTTTTTCAGCAGGTTTAATGTTTTTAACGTACCGTCTTGGAACACGTAACATCAAGCCTGATGCTCTCTCCCGCCAGTTCACAGACTCTGAAGAGACCAGTAACCCTGAATCTGTCCTGCCTGCTTCCTGCTTGGTGGCGGCTGTCCGTTGGGAGATTGAGTCCCTGGTCAGGACGGCAGAAGAAACAGAACCTGGACCGGCCAATGGACCCCCCAAACCTACTCTGTCCCCTCTGCCGTACGGTCTCAAGTACTTAACTGGATCCACACCTCCCGCTTCTCCTGTCACCCTGGTATGAACCGTACGCTGTCACTGCTCAAAAGACACTTCTGGTGGCCGTCCATGGAGGCTGATGTCCTATGTGGCGGAATGTTCCATCTGTGCTCGGAATAAAGAATCTCACCAGTCTCCCTCGGGCCTGTTGCATCCTCTCCCAGTCCCAGGTCATCCCTGGTCCCATGTGGCTTTGGATTTTGTCACTGGTCTTCCAAAGTCTGAAGGTAATGACACAATACTTACCATCGTGGATTTTGTTCCCATTTTGTTGTATTACCAAAATTACCGTCTGCCAGTGAGACAGCTGACCTCTTTGTCCTACATGTATTCGGTCCCCATGTGGACATTGTTTTCCGATACAGGCCCACAGTTTATTTCTCGGTTGTGGAAAGATTTCTGTTCTGCTCTGGGTGCCGCTGTCAGCCTCTCCTCAGGTTTCAACCCACAGTCCAAGGGCCAGACTGAGAGAACCAATCAGGACCTGGAGGCTGCTCTTAGCTGTGTGGCAGCTCAGAATTCTTCCACTCGGGCTAAACATCTCCCATGGGTTGAGTACGCCCACAATTCCCTCACCTCCTCTGCCACCGGCCTTTCTCCATTCGAGGTGTCTTTGGGATACCAACCTCCTTTGTTACCATCGCAGAAGAAGGAACTGGTCGTCCCGTCGGTTTAAGAAAACCTTTGTCCGCTGCCGCAAGGTTTGGGATGTCACCAGTGAGGCTCTTCTCCAGACCACTGAGCGGCATAAGAGAGTGGCGGACAGACACAGGATTTCTGCACCCCAGTTCCAACCGGGTCAGAAAGTTTAGCTCTCTTCCAGAAATATTCCCCTGTACACTCTCGAGTCCCGTAAACTGTCGCCCCGGTATTTGGGTCCCTTTGAGGTTGAGTCCATCATCAACCTATCGTCTATGAGGATCCATCCAACCTTCCACGTGTCCAAGTTGTTCACTTTAGTGTAAGTAGTGAATCTAAACGTGGGTCCCATAGACCATGCCCACTTTCACCAATCAGTACCCCACTGTAGGGGTGGCCTCAAGAGTGGCCCTAGATGGTAACCATCAAATTTTGTAAAAATCGGATGAGCCGTTCATGAGATAGAAACTTTTTGGACTTGTAGCGCCCCCTTAGTGGCCAATGTTCATGTGTGGGGCACCTCCAGAGGGTCATGGCAAACAAGAATCTAAAGTTTCGCGTTGATAGCATTTATTTTGGCCGAGATATGGCAAAGTTGATGACGGACGGACGGACAGTACCTGCCCAGGAAGAAGGCCACATAGAAGAGTGAGGAGAAGAGAGTGAAGAACTGGAAGGTGAACATCTTGACTGTAAAGCTCCTCTCTGTGGCAGCAAATGAATTTGTCTTCTCTGAATACAAACACACACAAAAAGCATATGAAAATGGCTTTAAATATTTGATTTTGTCTGAAATTTAAAATTAGAATGTATTTTGATATTTTGAGTAGACTTGGTTTTTAATCTATGGTGAAATCTATGGAAGCTGACAAAGGCTCTGCTTGCTTTTTTTAATACCATAATCTCGAGATCATGATTTTGTATCTAAACAAAATAAGATAATCAACCCATTATCAAGAGAAAACAAAAGAATATCTCCTTTTAATTAGGGCCTACTTAATGTTAATCAGAGATCAGGAGTGCCATTCCAGTCATGCACTGTCATTTGCATCTTAATGGTCAAATCAGCAGAAAGTAAATGCATTCAAACGGCCTAGATCGAGCTGACGGTGATGGACTTGGTGAAGTTAGCCTAAGGATACGATGTGTAACTACGTTCCAGTTTTCAAAATAAGGTGTTAACTAAGAGCATATACAAAATACGGAAATAAGAATAATTGCATTATATTCATAGGAACTATAAAACATGTTACCTGTGTCCCTTATAAATTAAAAAGAAAATACCACTAAATCATGAGGAAAATGTCTTTATTCTTTGATTTTGGGGTTGGTGAAATAAAAATCCTAATAACGATACATTTGCGTTGAGAACATTTCTGACTACATCCATACTGAAAATCAAGCATTCTCACACTCTATCAATAAAGAAAACAGTCATACTGTATATGGATACCTTGATAGACTTTCATTTGTTTATTATTCCGGTAAATATGAATTAACCATGCTTTAATGCTCATGGGTTCCGTAAAATGTATTAAATTATTGAATAAAAGAAGAAATTTCTATTTTAATGCACAATGCTAAAACGAACCGAATTATCATAACAGGTCAGCAACGACCCAGTGGGTCTAGATAACAAAGCTCTTTTATTAATATAATGAAATAATGATTATGATAACGGCATTAAAATAAATTGTTGCAAGGATGGCACTTTTTGGCTTCCATAGAAATCAATGCATTTCTATATCTTTTATTGCATGTGTATACCTGCTACAACATAATCAATAAAGTATCTAAATTGTTCTCACCTATGTCACACAGCTTGAGGGACACCCATCTGTTGACCTACACGTGATGTTGAAAGAGAGAGACAAAGAAAGACATGAACTTTATACAGGGTTCCAACACATTTTCAATATTTGTTCATGACCCATAATAAAATGTCAATGACCATCCACAACATATAATACGAAAATAACTGTATAGTATACTCCAAATGTTAATTAGTATGAAAATCTTTTTTCAATCTCTAAATTTTCTTTTTCATTTACTTCAAATACTTCAAACTACAGGCACAGTTAATACATTTCCTTTATTATATCATGTATCAATTGTATATCAATATCATTCTATTTTTAATGCATTTAATTTCATTTCTGGGCTCTATGATCAATCTGTACCTGTGCAAATGGCAACACAATCTCTTGAATCTACCGTGTACACTTTCTACCGTCAAAAATTACTTACAGTATAGCGTCTTCCAAACCAAAAACAACACAATCAGCAGGAATGTGATCCCACATTGGGGCAAAAATGACAACATCTGCAACCAAGATTACAGGTTTCCCTGACCTCAGCATGTAGCTACATGCAGCAGTGTAAGTAACATGAACATTGCGTGTGCCTGCCTGGAGCAGAGGACCATTTTTTTTAAAACAGGCTTGAAAAGAAAAAAACTTTAAAGATTCAAAATCCTTTATTAATCCCACAATCAGGAAATCCACACAGTTCAGCAGCAACAAATAAGAGGAAAAGTAGAAGACACATGTTAACACACAATAATAAATATAATTAAAGACAATACATATTAAAATAGTAAAATTGATTTACTGTATTGCACAGTCACATGTTTTATTGCACGTTTTATCAGTCCTGGTATGTGTTTGTTTTGTCCATGTGGTCTACTGGGAGCAGTGCTGATTGTAGATTCTGACAGCAGCAGGCAGGAAAGACCTGCAGTATCTCTCTGTGACGCAGTGCAGGTGCAGCAGCCTTTCACTGAAGGAGCTGTTAAGTTCTGACAGAGTGTCCTGCATGTGGTGGGAGGAGTCGTCCATCATGGAGGATAATTTAGCCACTATCCTCCTGTCTCCCACCACCTCCACGGCATCAAGGGGGCAACCAAGAACAGAGCTGGCCTTCTTAATCAACCTGCCCAGTCTTTTCCTGTCTGCCACTGCAATGCCACTGCCCCAGCAGACCACCCCATAGAGAATGGCTAATGCCACCACCAGTGATGCCACGTAACGCGTTACTAGTAACGCGTTACTCTAATCAGAGCACTTTTTTCAGTAACGAGTAATCTAACGCGTTACTATTTCCAAACCAGTAATCAGATTAAAGTTACTTATCCAAGTCACTGTGCGTTACTATTTGTCATTTTCCTTAGTAAAAGTATATATTTTTGCTTTCTTCTTGCGTCTCGGGGAGCGGAGTCACGTATGCGACAAGTTACGTTTTCAGCATGTGGACAGTTCACGTCCTACCACGCAGTGACACAAACGTAAACAACAATGAAGGGAGGAGAGAGATGCGTGCTTTCTAGCCGGATAGCTACAGTCACTATTAGAGTTTGTGTCAAAGACGGCAATATTAAGGTTCGTTGTACACTACGTGCTGGTGGCGACTACGTCAAATTTGAATGAACAACTGGAGTCGCAGCGCTGCAGCCAAACTTACAGAGCAAGTCCCAGCAGGTGGAGCGAAGCAGAGAGCAGGAGGTCCCCCAACACCCGAACAACTAAAGCTGGACTTCGGTGCAAAACCAGTAAGTGGGGGAGAGTTGAAGAAGTTGGTCGGGCAGTAGGCCTATGTTGTTAAACACGGTTGACTCGCTCTCTTTCGTGCCATAATAAACCAGATCCTACTACTACTGGCAACGCTGAGCTACCTAACAGTAAACCGGTTGTCATTTTTATGTTGAGGCTGTAGGGGTGTTGTCGGCAGCTGCTGCATGTAACTAATAAAGTAACTTGTAATCTAACTTCATTACTTTTAAAATCAAGTAATCTGTAAAGTAACTAAACTACTTTTACAATAAAGTAATCTGTAAAGTAACGAAGTTACTTTTTCAAAGTAACTGTGGCAACACTGGCCACCACAGAGTCATAAAATGTCCTCAGGAGTGCCCCCTGTACCCCAAAAGACCTGAGTTTCCTCAGCAGATACAGTCGGTCACTAAGTGCTGTGTTGTCAGTCCAGTCCAGTTTATTGTTCAGGTGAACCCCCATGTACTTATATAATTTAACCATATCGATGTCCGTACCCAGGATGTTCACCGGCAGAGGTGGAGAGTGTTTGCTCCTGTGTAAATCCACTACCACCTCCTTGTCTTTCCCAGCATTGATCTGGAGGTGGTTCTGCTGGCACCAGTCCACGTCTTTAAGTTCTCTGTACTCCCTGTCGTCCCCATCTGCAATGAGGCCAACAACTGCGGAGTCAGAGAACCTTTGTAGGTGGCAGTTTCCTGAGTGATAGGTGAAGTCTGCAGTGTAGAGGGTGAACAGGAACGAGGCCAGGATTGTTCCTTGTGGGGCCCTTGTGCTGCAGACAACTGTGTCAGACACACAGCCCTGTTTCCTTACAAACTAAGGTCGGTTGGTGAGGTGGAAGTCCACCCCCGTCCGCTCCAACTTTTCCCTTTGAAGCGTTGGTTGGATGTTGTTGAAAGCGCTGAAGAAATCATAGAACATGATTCTCACAGTGCTTCTAGCCTTTTCCAGGTAGGAGAGAGATTTATGGATAAGATATAAGCCCCCTTTGGCAGATATAACAGCTGAACACACTTGTGGCATTCTTTCTACAATGGAAATCAAATATTCTTCAGAAAGTTCTTCCCAACTCTGTTGCAGAAGTTCCCATAAATGTGTGGCACTTGTAGGTTGCTTTGCTTTCACTTT